>OX463857.1:15923257-16005757 GCA_949825065.1 Odontocerum albicorne
AATCAGCAGAGACATATGACACGCATGAAAACTGTTGAAATGTTCATCATCCCTAGAGTTAAGAGATGAATGACGGGTATCAAAAGTTTGTGTGAACTCTTGAGTGTGGTGTTTTTTTTATTTTTTTTATGTGCGGTATATTGTGTGTGTGATTATGTGCGGTATATTGTGGGATGAACGTTTTGGTCTGTCTGGAGTGATGAAGTGTGAGGGGTTTGATTCGCATGATGTATACATATGTAATTGGGTGTCACTGTTTATCAGGTTGATGAGAATATACAACGGGGTTTTATATAATCAAAATCGGAAAGAAATATCAATTTATTTTTTCATGCTACAAGCAAAAGCCTAGTTTACTGGGGACACGGCAAATGAAATGCAACAAACCATTAAACAATCCATTAAAATTGTGTGCCCAAATTAAATTACCTGTGGTTTTTTTCGCAAATTGTGTATATTTCATGTCATGTGTAAATAAAAAAAATAATTAAAAGCTGATCACAATATTAATTTCGAACCCACGATTTTGTACATTCATAACTTGAACATTAGGACAGAACGTTGGCACCTTTCATTGTTTGACAAACGTTATCACATTGTTTGCGTAGCATGTGCTATAAGACACATTCATTTACACTTGACATTCTTGCCCTGGCTTAATATTTTTCTTTGCTCTAGTCCGTTGTGTTTGTCGTGATCTCTCTCCAGTCCATAATTTCCAAGTTTGAATAGGTTGAAATGAAACGTGGCCAAATCTATTAAATCTCAAACAGAGAAAATTTAAGATTTATTATGGAAGCTTTTTAAAACAATTATTATTTATAATTCTCCAAACTCGATACACGTTATGTGTATAAACATTGAATTTTATTACAGATATTTGAACGATTGCAAATGGATTGAATGTGTTATGAAATTAAAAGGAATTATAATAATAATTACCTAGCTCTATCGGGAACACTTTGACGTTCGTCCGAAGTGAAAAAAAATCTATAATCTAAAAAACATATACCGTCCAAATAGCGCATTATTGTCGATTATTATTTGCAAATGAAAATCGCGTAACTGGAGTCAATCAACGCTATGTTAGGTAAGTGGACATCTCAGATATTTTATTAAAATATTCCATTTAGTTAAAAAAAAATATTTTTTTAATAGTCTGTATATACGTGTATGTAAATCGTTATTACTAATAAAACACATTTCTATGACACCTATACGATTTATTTTTATGGAGAAAAAAAATGCAGAACTTTGTTGCACCTATTCGTTCAAATCACTCTCGCTGAATGCATCTTCGATTGTTACTGTTATCGCTAACATTTGTAGCTGTTTCAATTGTCGATATTGATGACATAAATAATCTATCTAGAATCTGCTGCTTGGCTATTATTTTCCTTTACTCTAGAATGTTTTTTTTTTCTATTTATAATATCAACATAAACCGCGTTAAATTGAATTCGCTTAAATGGGAGGATCACTGTATATTTTCCAATATTATTTATCCTTATTTTTCCGAAGTTTCCTCCTGAACCGGTGACGCTATATTATGTTAAAATGTTTTCCTTAAAGTAAACTAGTTTTTATTAGCAAAACAGCATAAATTTTTATCATATGATGCGGACTTGGCAAAGTTTTAATTTCACCACCAACTCATACCCAATAAATCACAAGACATGTGTGTTTAGTGTCACGACCGTTGCGATGTTTTTCGCATGTGTCTTGTACCTATCCATTTAGCTACATCGTTATTATTTTTATTCACAGCATTACCATTGTATGGTTCGTTGTATGACATAACCAATGATTACATGTACGAAGTTAAATTACCATGTTTTGTCCAGTTTTGTGTTAAGGTTAAACATGTGACTTTTATTTTGTTTTTTTTTGTATGAAATTGATATCTTCTTTACCGTGTGCTCATTGCTCATCGTGATCCTCAGCTACGTCTGGAACTTGGTGCACACTGTGCCTCGATCCTTCACATAATACGTCAAGTTTTAACCCCTTATGTTAAGTACAATATAATACAAGGATTTCATATGTTAGAAAGTAATGTAATTTATTTCGTTTTATGGTTGAGAGCTCTACACCCTTTATGGAAAAGCTAGTGTAGTTAAAAGTTATAAAAACTTATCGACTTCGCTAGCTTGGGCTTATATCGCATGCAGGTGTCTGACCTTGCAAAGAAGGCTTTGTTCAGGGATCCGATGAGGCGTAGAAGAGTGGGCTGCCAAAGTTAACATTTGCAGAATGGTGTGATTGAATACTGCCGCACACTAAGCATAACCAATTGGGGAAGGATGCTCCTAACAGTGATAATTTGTAGAGAATCCTGCAGGTAGCCAAGACCCATCCTGTATACCCCTATAGGGCTGATGATGATGATAACGTTTTTTTGGTAGGTACTATAAACTTGATTGCGGCAATTTCCAAAAAAAAATAGTAATAACTTATTTTCGCCCAAAATTTAGATATTATATGTAATAAACGCATTGCAACGCAAATATACAAAACGTAAGTGCAATGTATTAAATAAACTTTGTGTTGTATGATATCTTTCGGAGTATTGTACCGCATGGTTTGGTTTATGATAAATAACTTTTGTTTTGACGTTGCAGTTTTGAACTCATTTGTAATCAACGTTGTAGTTTCGAACTAATTTTTTAATCAAAGTCCCCTTCGCCATTACAAACTATCCCTGAAGATGAAAACCGGAACGCTTTCGAAATGTCGGCATTGAATACATGTATGCTATAAATGATGGTGGCATTCTTATGAGTTTTCGTCTTGATTTTTTTTTTCTAGAAGGCCATCATCTTTTTTAGTTAGTATTTGTACGTACCATGTAAGAGCCAGACATTCGCAGACTTCAGAATGAGCCTCTTTAAGGTTTCTCCCAGACTACGGGGCAGGTGGGTTGATCCCCCAACACCCTAAAAAATATCCATAGATCGCCTCAGAACTGGTTGGGCCACGGCTTCGAATGACGTGAATTGCCAGATTGGGTATACATGGATGGAGGCGTTTTATCCCTGTGTTTTTAATGGAACTTATTGGGTTGTAAATAAAAATAATATTTTGATTTGATTAGCGGTATTTTATCAGCATCAAGTTGGTATACATCAAGACTAAATTTTAACATACATTGTAAAACTTGGAATGCAGTTATTTTAATTGAATTAGTTGTATTTCGGCAGCGGCACAAGTCAAGCGAGAGAGGGTGGGGCAATCTGATTATTCCCTCTTATCGCGAATAGGGAGAACTACGAGTATGTACACCAACACTTCGTTTTACGGAACATATATAATACCTATCATATATAATTGGAAATAATACTGGATCAATTCAATTGACTCTTGCCGCGCCGTTTAGGATTGTAATTATTTTAAGGATCATTTCTCGACTGTTATATTATACAGAATACAATTCGAATACTAGATATTACAGTAAAATATATAAATATCATACAATTTCACTGTCATGATTCATACGATTTGCTGTTAAAAAAAATACACTCTTATACTGTACATAATAATAAAATAACAATTTATAGTACACCGTTTAGAGAACAGACTCTCAAGGGGTTATCTAAATCGAGAATCGAACCCACTCGTATTGATACGTTAAAATTATTACAAAAATAAATTCGAGTATGTTAACAGAAAGGTGGCAACTGTGGCTGGCTATTAAATTGGGCACTTCCCTGCATCTGTATATGTTTAGAAAAAAATATTTATTAAGATAACCGCAGACACCAAGGGAGACAAACTACAAAGAAACCTTTGTAGATCTAGGCTTTAGGTGTAGTGTATGTGTGTCGTGTTCATATCTTATTTTTCATATATATACTCAGTTTTACACCGAGGGTATAAAAGAAGCGTTCCAGTACCGTTTAGTTTATTGACAACTCTAATGTTACCTTTTTGTGTGGTAATATTGTCAACACCTCAAGTTATATTACACGACAACAAACTTCATTATATTTAACCGATAGGCTTCGATTAATGGAGCCGAAGACAATGTTTCCTCTCGATTACGCACTTCACTATGTTCGCATTATTGAAACGGGTATTCTGGTGAGTTTGTACTTCATTAATGAAAAAAAAACTACTTTTCCATTATAGTGAAGCTCGGTAAAAAATGTTGCCTCAAAGCGAGGTTTTGCAGTACTTTGATCGTGATCAAGCGATAAGATATTTTACAATATCAACGTGCTCGATATTGGTGGAATGCCGACAGGTTTGTATCGGCGGCTACCAGGTGCCAGCGGTACTCAAAATGTTTCACATAATTAAAAACCAATCACATACTACGATGTTTGGTAAGAAACTTAGTACTGAGAAAACTCTCAAATGTCCTCCGTTATCTAGTGTCAGAACGTCTGTTTTCCATCCGGGAGTTTCGGACTTGTTTCTCGATACGTGATCAAATGGAAGTTTTCTTCACTATTTAAATGTTTTTCCCATCTTTTTGGTTGTTGATAATATGCTTAAGTCTGTCAGAGTATGCTTTACGAGTATAATGTAAATCGCGAGTTTACCGCTTAACGTTTACATTTTAGGTAGTTGGAATTAATAGACTTATACTATTTCTTGGATTGGTATAAGGATTTTTCAATCTCGGTAAAACAGTGTTTGAGGCGCTCAAGTCTTGTTTTCTTTTAATTTTTAATACAGATGAAACATCCATAATTAGTTTCAACTCAAGTCTTATCTCTGATATATATTTTCGGACCTTATAGTTGGTTTTAACCGCACGATATATATTTTTTTAATTTTATTTTTATACAGGTAATAAACAATAAAAACTTCCATCAAAAGAGAAAAGTATAATAATTTGAATAAATTCTTAAGAAACTTATCATAAAAGTTAATGAAAGTAAGTTGATAAAATTTATTTAATTACAGAGCGCGATTCGATATTATCCTTTTTCACAAAAATACCAAACATATTGAAATTCAAACAGCTGTCATAAGTGAACAAAAGTTCTGAATGATGTCAGAAGTTGAGTGTAGTTATAAAAAGGTTCACGTTATCGATAATAATAATAAATTGAGATTGGCCAGTATTTATTTTTGGCCAGTGAGGCTGCGATTTTTTCAGCCTTCCTCGTTACTTTGTTATATCTACAAATCCGCAGAAGATATTGATCTCCAACTGATCCGTAGAAGATATTGATCACCAACCGATCCGTAGAAGATATTGATTTTCAATCGATCCGTAGAAGATATTGATTTATAATCGATCCGTGGAAGATATTGATTTCTGACCAATCCGTAGAATATATTGATTTCCAACCGATCCGTTGAATATATTGATTTCCAAAAATTCATTAAAAATCTGTAAGTAGGGGGTAGTGCTCTTAAATATACCGATTTCGATTCTCAAAAGATCAATACTCCCAAATAAACAAAGCAAATAAATTTGAAAATAATACTATACTATAATATACGTACAAAGATTTTTTTACTAAAATAAACTTATTTCATAGTAAACTTCTCATCCTATAGGTGACAACTGAAAGATGATATACGAGTATATGGATTAAACCATTTGTATAAATCACTATAGATTTATAATGTATCCTCCGTAGTATAGTTGTTACGACTTCCAACTCGGAGATAGCGGGTTTTATTGTCGTTGGAACCCAGTTTTATTTTCCAAAAATATTTTGGTTTGGTTTCACTTCAAGCGTTTTAAACATCTTTCTGGTTGTTGGAAGAGATTTCTGCCTGACAATTTTACGTAAGATTCTACTGTATACAACGAAGATATAACACAATAAAATACAATGTTCTTATTTATTGTGTTTTACATATTTCTTCCTAAAACCGTAATTTATATTTCCTTGCTGCTAGTGAAACTGGAATTTTTTAGATGTTTTTTTAAATCATGCTACATTTTGAGAATCGATGTCAAATATGCTCGGTCCACCCGCATGTATGGTTTATTAATAGCTTGAGCATGAAAATTCCAGCGAAATATTTAAGGCCGCCTAATTTATCCGGTGTCCGTATGAGACTATTAAACGATACACTACTAAAGTACTCTGTTGCTCTTCTCTATATTTAGTCGAGTATTATAAAATATGTGATTGTCCGGAAAGTACTTCTCTCATTTTCGGATCGATGCCGTGAAGACAAAGTTTTCGTTGTTAACTTCATTTCAAACGTGCTGAATGTATATTATTATGAAAAGTAATAGTATAACACAGTTTTTCGATCATTGTTAACCCAAATTGGTGCAGCGGGGGTTTTCCGCGTCATTTTGAAGATGGAACTAAGTAATTTTTTTTTGGTGATGTATGGTTTTTTACTACCGCAAACCAAAAATACATTACAGAGATTATCACATGTCAATAAGTTTATAACGAAATTATAATACAATACGATACAAATAAGATGAAGACACGAAGTGTTAGCTGCTTAACCGCTGGCTTTGTTTATGTGCTGTTTTCTTAGTCATTAGTTCGCGTAAGATGTTAATTTTAAGTTATGAATAAGTCGCATAACGTAATATTATTGTTATTAGCATCTCATTTGACATTGAGCGTCAGAAGTAATAGAGCTAAGAAGGCGCGGGCTGCACACGATCAATCAATAGTAATGCAATCACATCGGAATGCGCGGAGGATGGTGCTTGGTCAGTTTTCAGAATATAAACACAACACGCGCGGTATTGACACCAAATCGGACACGACCTTTTTCAAGAGAAGGGGCTTATAGAGACGATGTGGCGAATACAATTATTGTAATTTGTATAATAACACATTTTTTTTCCACTTAAGATTTTAGTATGACCCTACTGGTTTTACCTCATCCAAGTTAGTGCATTGGGATGAATACCTGGTAAACATATGTGTTCCTAAGGTCTCGACGCTGCTTGCCGCAGTCATTTCCTGCCTCCCGTAAATATGTACCGTTAGATGCTTGTGATTTCAGTCTTGTTTGTGTTCCCTGCTGATGAGGTGACAACCTTGAAACCGGTAGAATCATACTGTTCTTTCAAGTAGAAAAACCAGTTTTATTAAATAAATTTCAATATCTCTAGACCTCCATAGTGTTAACACCTTAATTATAAATAAAATTTATCATTGGATTAGCCTATGGTTGGATCACTGAAATACTATGATTCTCCCAATTTTTAGATCTGTCATAATACACATCTGTAACTTCAACCATATTAATTAGTGCAAATCAAATTCGTCCTGTCTGTATTGACAACCTTCGTGGCCCAGTTGGTAAGATGCTCAACTTCCATGGGGGGGTTTTGGGTTCAATTACCAATGGCACTCGAAAAAAAAATTGTTTAGCTAATAAGTTTGAATAATAACGAAACTCACTTGCACTAGATGTGTGTGTTGTTTCCTCTTTATTTACAGTAGTGTTTCCAACACGCATGATGACGAACTGCGAGTGACGAACTGCGGCCTATTCCAGTGTATCTAAACCTGAAGGCTCGAGTAATGGGACCGAAAACAATGTTTCTCAGTTATGTTCTTCAATATATCTGCATTGCCAATTCGCATATGTTGAGGGGCACCATATAATTGAATGAAAAAAAATATGAATATGATACAAAAATCAAAAAACTTCGCTCTTTCTGAATTTTTGTTATGTATTTCAATATTTTTAATGTATTGTATGCAATATTTCACATCTACAATTTCTCACAGTCCAATTAATGCAAACCAAACTCGGCACGTTTGTTTTTTTATTTATGTACAATGACATGTATTTACTTATTTACATTATATATTTTTATATGCTTTTTGCTTGTTTTTTTTTAACCGTTCACCCATCAAAATGATTTGCCTCCACTCCCCATGACTACTCAATTGGAGGTAGTCATCTCTTTGATTTGGCCTATCCATCTTGGTGAACACCGCCCTCTTGCTAACCGCCCCATAAAACTTCCAATCATTACCAGCTTCTTCACACTATCTTCATATCAGTATCTTTTCCAAGTTTAAGTCTGCCTATTTTTGATTCCATGCGTCTGAAAATTAGCGGTGGTCCTTACCCAGAGTTTTGTCAACTCCGGTACTTTCAGGAACTGCACAATAAAAAAATATAAAATTACACGCTTCAATAAATTTGAAATAAAATTTTCGCAATTGAAAATCAAATAAAATTAAAATACGAGAGCTGAATTTATCGTGTCCGTCTGCACATAAATAGGAATATTTATAAAGAAAACACTTGACCCATTATAAATTCGCGTTCCTTACGCTTTTAAAGTAATGATGGGAGCGATCGAATAAAAAATATCGAAATATTCTACTATTACTGTAATAAAAATCGATTACTTGAATTATCATACATATATTATTTGACTAACATCAAAGTCGTGTCTAACAACTCCTTATCAAACGTTCTACATTCGCATCAGTCATATTGGATCACATTCCCATGTGGAGACTTCCAAAAGCTCCTCGCTCTACAAAGCCAATGAGTCACTTGGTTACATATTACACTGGAAGATACGATATTACAAAAATTATCACTCTCCCTCAGGAATTCGTTGTCAACTTTTGGCGCAAATAACTTGCGTGTTCCTAAAGAGAGATAATTTGTCGTATCGCGTATGTATTATGTATTGTAATTCTGATTATTTCTTGTATTTCTTCAACATCTTCCTCCTTGATAAGGTACGAATGGAAAGTCACATCCTTCGAGTTTTATTTTTTCATAATTTCGTTATAAACTTAAGTGTCTATTTTATACTTCTCACCCTATTCAAGTCTAAATCTAACTACCTCTGATGACATTAGCCTTCTCGTTGATTCCTCTCTCAGCTACGACCTTCCTATCCTAACACTCAACTATATATAATTTTTAATCTGTCAATAATAATGGTTTGGGTCTCGAGTTGGGCTGTCCTTGAAGAGAGCTTGTTCCCTAAACGGCTATATAAAGTGTTATTTTATGGTTATATTTCTCTAACGATCCATTGCCTTTTCTCTACAACAATCTTCCACGCCAACTCTTTCTAAGGATCCTTGCATATTATCTAGTAAGAGTTAATCTTCCGAGTGGATTGCATTATGTTGGCCTAGCTTCGAAGACAGGTTTTTATTTATGAATTCGCTATCTTGAACATGGCATACTTGATCAACCACAATGTTAAGCGAACACTGCTTGTGATGAGGGTCCATAGAGTATTTTTTTATTACTCCTGAACTTCTGCGTCAGAATATCTGAGTCCATATCTCTTTATATATTTTATTATCTTCTTTGGAATTACACTTCACACTCTTGTTCCAAGGTTTCACAACCATGACACATCAACGATGAGCAGATTAATATCCTCGGGACATTTCGGGAATTTGTATAAAGGAAAATTTCCATAAGTTTTCTGGTCTTCACACTTCACCATTAAGACGACATGACGTGCATTCAGTATCGTATAATGTACTGTTGCAAGTGAGCTTCATAGTCCCCTTGATTTAGAAACATGCCAGTTTCATCAAGGGGTTAGTAACCGGTTGGCTATTATTCCCTAGACCAACGTGAAGTCAGGCCATTGTGCGATGAACCCTATCGAATAACAAACATCTGGCCAATTTCGTGATATTGTTTCTTGACCAGAACAGGCGTGTTTTCTTCACAATAATTTCGTTTCTGTTACAAATTCAAGTATATTCAAGTAATGTTGGAAAATGTTCTCTAAATATGAAAATATATAAAAAGTTTATATTTGTAGTAAATCTTTGGGTATGTTATTCATTATTTCTCCCGAAGCTTCTCAATTATTATGTGGCTCGATTATTCTTCTTTATACTGAAAAACAATCGTTAAATCTTAAAAAAATAAGAGTGTGCAGTTGTGTATTAGTGCCCATTTTGATATTTGGAAGTGAAACAATGATAATATTTTTGATAAATGTTTGATACAATTGGATGTTACAAGTATATGGTAAGTAGAATTAAGAAAGTAATCTTGAGATGGTTTGGGCGCTTTGGCAGAATGAGTTGCGAAAGACTTACAAAATAAATATACATTTCTGAAATGAATGGTGTGCAAGAAAGAGGTAGGCCGTGAAAACGATTTAGTTTGTGAAATTTTGACTGAAGGAAAGGTAAGATATACGAGAGTAAAAAATAATATGTATGACGACGTGTGTAAGGCAAAGGCTATATGTGAATAGGAAAGTGTGGATATCTGTACTCTTTGCCTATCATACGTATACTGGTGTGGTATATGTTGGTTCTCGGGTTTTAGCTACATTTTGAATATTTTACATATTTTATATAAAAAAACATCTATGCGTTTTCTGTTATATCCGAATAAGGTAACATTTCGATTATATACTTTCGATTGATTCCATCATTAATAATTGAAGGCAAACGAGGCGAGAGCTCTCCATGGCGCGCTACCTCCATCATCGGGGATTTATGGTTATGGCAACCCGCTCTCTTTCTCCCTCTCGATGTGCGGAATCAGGAAACGCCAATTTATAACGGAGGAAACAGCGAGCAAATTGAAAGCATTTAGATTTATTAACTCCAATAAACTGTTTTGAGTTTTGAAGACTCGTTCATTTAACCCCCTGATTATTACTAGAGTATTTGATAAAATTTATGCTGTTAAATAAAATCGTAGTCGTATGATAAGGTGTATGGATGTAAAATATACGAAAAATGTGTGTCGCGATAGGAAAATCTGGCACTCTCTCCTCTTTGCCTGCCCCGGTAGGTAATGGCGTGATGGTATATGTGCATATATGTTCAATAAAATATGGAAAATATATTTTATAGAGTTCAACTGTAGTAAAATATATTTTATTTAAATATGTATATGATTTAGCCAATTACTAAGAGAAGGGGTGGGGTCTGGAGGCAAAATTGAGATGAACTGAACATGTGATACGCATGGACTGTTACATACTCCCAAAACGCTTCCTGTTGGAAGTTATGACCAAGCGAAGGGTTGGGGGGCAGAGGAAGTGGTAAAAAGACAGTCTAGGCGAATCGTTGACTTCGTGTGGGGTGCCTAACTTGCTGATGAAGCCTCAGTAGCTAAACTGAAGCCTCAGTAGAGAAATAGTCAGCGTGCTGCGATCATGCGTCAGCGCGACCAGGCGACGCAGCGGGATCAAAATGTCTGTGACATTTGCTGGAAGGAGCGCGCTTCTCGGATCGAACTGTTCTCTCACAAAATATTGCATGATCAACGTGGAGGAACAGCTCGAGATTGACGTTGGGATAGTAAGGCTATCCTCGACTACGAAGCCGAACGACGACGAGTTTAATAATAATATGCTTCGAAGTTTTCTATAAATACACCTAATTGAACAACATCCTACGACATTATTTGTCGCAATAATCTTGATATTTGCCCAAAGAGAGATAGCATGTTCGGTGTCAGTTGTCTGGTGGATAGCAGACTTTAATTTGTTTATTATTATCCACAACATTTACAATTGTCATCGTTTGAATGTAAAAGCGAACCGTAGAGTAAAAATTAATCCGAAAAACCCCCTTCATTTTGAGATTATTGAGAACCACTTCACTAAGTAAGACTTGTGACGAAATGGTCTCATTCTTTAATGACCAATTTCATATATTCGTAAACTAAACACTAAACCATTCACTGAGACATTCACTCTGCATTCATATCCTTAGACACGTTTAAATCCCAAGCTAGACCCACATTATTCCAACCCCATCTGAATCTCAATAACTGCATCTAAATCATGTCCAACAACTCGTCAATACGTGTTCTACATTCGCATCAGTCACATTCACGTTCACTCATATATATACCCATGTGGAGACCTCCCAAAGCTCCTCACTCTTCACGCTCATGTCAGAGGGACCTACTTACATATATTTTGAAATTTTAATGCGTGATATAAGAAAAATTACCAAGTCCTATAAATTCTTAGCGCAAATAACTGCATATTCCTCCTTCCAAATAATGCATTTATATCTTTATTTATCTTATCTATTTTGTGACCTTGTGCCGCCTGATTTATTTTGCGGGGTTTGTGAGCTGCATTTGAAACGTTCAAAAACATCGCTCTGTAGCTTATATTTTATTACAACTCAACGCTATTCAAGACTTCTCTCATAAAATATTTGTTCATAAATTATTCACTATGCATATTTTTATTTACAAGAGCTAGGAGAGAACGAAAGTAATTATTATTGTAGAAGATATTTTAAGTTTTACTAGAAAACTGACCCCTCTGTACTATTAATTATCACAAAGAGACATTTATATGTTCGCTTATGATTAAACCTAGTGATTACATTTTTTTTTCACAAAATTATATATTAGGTCCTTACATATGAAATTGGCGTTTTGTTTGGGAGGAACATAAAGTTGATTTTTTTTTAATATAATATATTTATTTAATCAAAGTATGTACCATTGCTATCTATGCACTTTTGCCATCTCATAGGTAGTTCATCGATCCCTTTACTAAAAAAACCATTCGGACGGGAATCAATAAAATCTTTGAAGTCGGTTTGGACTGCCCCATCGGAGTTGAATTTTTTCCCTTGCAAGAAGTTATCCAAATTTCGAAAAAAATAGTAATCTGTTGGGGCAAGGTCCGGAGAGTACGGTGGATGTCTTAGACATTCCAATTGAAGCTCTTCTAATTTGGTAGCCGTCTGTTGTGCAGTGTGTGGTCTAGCGTTATCATGAAGCAGCAGTGGCCTAGAGCGATTAACCAGCCTCGGTTGTTTAGCAGCTAGCTTTTCCATCATGGTTTGCAGTTGCTGACAATAGACATCTGCCGTAATCGTCTGGCCAGATTTAAGAAAGCTGTAGTGAACGACACCAGCACTAGTCCACCAAACGCTCACAAGTAACTTTTTTGGAGTCAATTTTCGCTTGGGGCATGGTTTGGCTGGTTCGGCAGGGTTCAGCCATTGCGATGAGCGCTTCCGATTATCATACAGGATCCACTTTTCATCACAGGTAATGATTCGATTCAAAATCCCTTCATTATTGTGCCGGTTGAGTAATGCAACGCAGCAGTCAACGCGCGTTTGTTGATTTGCTTCACTCAATTCGTGAGGTACCCACCTTTCAAGCTTTTTCACCTTCCCAATTTGCTTCAAGTGGATTAAAACAGTTTTATCACTAACACCGCAGCCTGCAGCTAACTCGGACGTGGTTTGCGATGGATCCGCTTCCACAATAGCCTTCAATTCTTCATTATCAACTTTGGTCTCCGGCCGTCTACGGGGCTTGTTCTGCAGGTCGAAATTTCCAGAACGAAAACGTTGGAACCAAAAACGCACTGTGTTTTCTTTTGCGGCACCGTCGCCATACACATCATTAATCCTTCGAGCCGTTTCTGCAGCACTGGTGCCACGGTGGAACTCGTACTCGTAAATAACGCGATATTTCAAGTTTTCCATTTTGTAAACTGATTTTTTTAAACTGATTTGTAAACTGATTTGTAAACTGTTTTGTAAACTTTTCGAAACACAAATACTTGAGTAAATAGCTGTATAAATTTGAATTTGGAATTCCTAACCAAAGAGAAGATATTTGAGATCAAAGTTGCCAGTACGGCAAAACGCCAATTTCATATGTAAGGACCTAATATATATAATTTTGAATTTTGGAATCAAATAGTGGATTTTTAAGTTTTTTAAAATTACATTAACAATTTAACCGGAACATGACATACTCGTGGTATGGGAATGAAACAGGAAATATTTTTCTTAATCTATTCTAAGAATGAGAGTGATTCATTGGAAGAGAAAAAAAATTAAAAGGTATGCATTCCGATAGTAAGTAGGTTAAACGTCGGAAATGCGCAAATTGTTGAATTAGAAACATATGCCTGTAATTGAAGAGCTGGATTCGATAACAAAGTGGCTCCATTATTCGTGAAAAAATGAGTTATGTATGTTATTTATGTGAAAAAATAAATAACTTTGATTTAATAACCAGACATCTCCAGAGTTGTCCATTTATAAATTTGTGTCGATATAGATGCAATTACAGAATATGCAATAACATCATAAATATAGTGCTATTTAATAAATCTTCCCAACGAAAGACTGTAACAAATCAAGCCTGCCGATCGTCATGGAACTTTTTTTAAAGGCTATTTGCCTAAATGTAGATGTTCCCAGTCAGCTAGCAATAAGTTGATTATATTTATTGAGAATTCAGAATTAAAACTGCAAACGAATGGAGAAAACTTTGTAATGAACGTTTTCATGTTGATTGGCATTGGGCTATTTGTCAAATGTAGATCGTCATAAAAGGTTGGATACGCACGTGGGCATTTAAAGATTCTTGAAATTTTGATGTTGTCATCAACATTTAGTTCATATATTATAACAGTTTGCTGAAGTGCAAACTGCACTTCAGCAAATCAATATAGGCATAAGCGTCTTCCATCCACAGATTGTCTGATATGATACTTGACCACGAGGGATTGCCTATCATATCATCAATAACAAAATATCCTTGTGTTTACAAGATTAGCACAAATTCATTTCTTCGAATTTCCAACTGGAGATGCAAAGCTCTATCTCAAAACATAAAAAAATAAAACTAACAAATTATTGGATGTCTAATCCTAATTAATTATGTTCCTGAAAAATAAACAATTTTTTTACTGAAAAATACTCTTTCAAAATTGTCATTGAATCATCAAAATCGAAAAAAGTTATATATTGGCCGCCTCCGCCTAGTCGGAGTTTTATTTTTCGTGTTAATATTACTATAGTTAAAATAAAATGTGAGATATTAGTTAAAACAAAAACGATTAATATGTTTTAATCCAAAATGCAATGTATTCTAGTTATACGAGTACATGGAGTACCTTGATGTTTGTTATATCGATACCAGGAAGGAAAAATAGTTATTCTCCGAATATTTTTTTTACTAATTAATAAGTTTTTCTCTAATTTGTCAAACTGAGCTGCGTGATTATTGCATCTAACTCTTCAATTTATCGTTTCATGCATGTTTATTAATATATTTTATTTTGACGTATTTTATTTAGCGCTTTAACACTAGGTTTACGGCACCCGTCAAATTGACGGGTGTCCGATTTGTTTTTGCAAATTTTACAAAACAGACAGTATTTTTCCTGTTTTTTACGACTTTTTATAATTGAACAATGCAAATATATTTACTCTATTTTTATCTTCTTTTTATTTTGGAAACTTTCTTATTTTTGAAAATTTGGTCGCTTTATACATATCTTTACTGACACCTGTCAAATTGACGGGTTTCGTAATTTGATAACTGTATACTAACCGTTGACTGATATCTGTATACTAACCGTTTATAAAATCTGATAACTGTATACTAACCGTTTATAAAAGTCCTTCTTCTGAGCACAAAGCATACATTCGTAAAATTAAAAAACAGCGATAAACGTTTACCTGAAACAATTGGATATTACAACAAGACTAAATGTGGTGTTGATGTTGTTGACCAAATAGCTCGAAAATACTCCGTCAAATCAGGAAGTGTTAGATGACCCCTCCAAGTTTTCTTCAACATCTTGGATTTGACAGCAATAAATGCATGGATACTTAAAGAATGCACTGGACTCAATGTACCAAGAAAGGACTTCTTATTTCAATTGGCCGAGGAAATAGCCAAGGGAGATAATGAACCGCATCAGACACCATCTGTTTCTCTTCAGTCACGGAACACCACTTCTCAAATACGCAAAAGTTGTCAAATAGGAAGTTGTAAAAAAAAATAGAAGCAATAACGCATGTACAAAATTTAAAAAGAATGTGTATGGAAAATGTACTAAGAAAATTGAAAATGTTTGTAAAAAATGTTCCGAATAGTTGAACATATTATTTTTATTGTCACTCCCTTTAACATTTTACTTGTAATAATATTTCTATTTGTATATTATGTCTATTTTAGTCTTATTTAAGTTAAATAAATCATTTAAAAAGAAAAAAATAAGTAATTGTGTTTATCCGTCAATTTGACGGGTGCCCGTAGAGATAGGTATATAAAAATGCCCGTAAACCTAGTGTTAAGTAACTACAATTATATCTGGTAAGTTAAAGAAGATCAGAAATAATGAAAGATCCCTATAATATGCAGCGGGTGGCGATTTATATTATCTTCTACCCTTGGTAAATTTTCTGCCGCTTTGTCACTAAATATGTTTTGTAATTTGTTTTATCAAATACCGTTTATTCCCTTTTTGTGACGGTATAACCCTACCGGTTTCAAGGCTTTCAACTCATCATCAGGGGAGCGCAAACAAGACTCCCTTGCTCCCAAGCTCCCCTGTTGATGAGGTGAAAGCCTTGCAACCGGTAGGGTTATACTGTTACAAAAAGTGGAATATACAGTGTTTGATAAAACAAATTACAATGTATTTAAACCTCCACAATGTTAATGTCTTAACTATAAACATATATGTTTATCTAAACGTATGCAGATGCGTGGGAATCCATAATTTTAATGACCGCAGCCGCCACTTTCCTATCCTTACACTCAATTTATTGTATTTTTTATTATAATTTCTTGAATCTGTCAATGAAACTGAATTCAATTCCCGAGTTAAACTTGCCCTTGAGGAGAGTGGTCTGTCTAATAAACGGTGCGATATCAATTGCCCTTTTATTATATTAAAGGGGTAATAATAATTATTATTACCTCTTTAATATTGAATAAAAATCTTTTTGTTATGTTTCAATAGCATTTCTAAGATACAAAATGATTTTTTTGTATCTTAGAAAAGACGTTTGTTTCACTTTGTGGTGTTATCTTTCAAATTTTTGATAAAATAAATACAATACAAAACAATAAGTGTTTTTATTTATTTTATTAAAAATTTATGGAAATGTGTTTTTTTAGAGCTATAAAATTGGATGATTTTGGTTTTCTCCTAACAGTAGTGATAATTATTCCCTTTTCAATTACATCTTAACAGTGGAATGATTATAATGAAAACAAAAATTATTGACATTTGTTTTTATATGATGAAAAGTAACTAATAAAATTATTTGTGTATTCAATAATAATATGTTTTTTTTTCGTTTAACGGCCTTTTTACTACTGACTAGCTTAAATACAGAAAAATGTAATTTTTTGTTTTTATTTCAATATTTTCTCATCCATCTTCATTAAGTCAATACTCCCTATGGACTTGAATCGAGAAATATAAGTTTAAAAAGTTCTTCGATTTGCTTGTAAAATGTTGTCGACAACTGATTACGTATTCGTATATAGCATGCTGGAAAATAAATTTAAGTTAAATTGCAAATCATGTTAATATTTCAACCTTCCTAAATTTCCATGAACTCAAGTTTAAATTTCTGTATTGTATGTGTTCAAGTTTCTGATAACTTGAAGCGTTGTTTTGACGGAATTTAAATTATGCGAATTGACTTTATAATATAACAAACTCCGTTACCTTCGTACGGTTATCAAATAATGAGGGGAGGCTGGAAAATTTGCAACCTCGAAAAAAATGTTCATATTTGATTGTTATCGAAAACGTGAATCTTTTTACTACTTTTGGCAACATCTGACATCCGTCTGAATTTACCGTTCGCTTTTAACAGCTGTTTGAATTTAGTGTGTTTGAATTTTTTTTGCGAAACCTAATATTTACTTTTTTTTTCCAGGTAATGCAGTTGGTTTCTTACTTTAAATATACTTACCGAGCTAAGAATCATATTTGTAAGTACTTCTTATTATACTATTTCTCGGATAATTCTTTATGGATGAATAAGATATTATTAAGACTTGTATGAACGTCATATCGTTTATTTTCATCATAAAGTTCCAGCATGAACTAATTCTTCATCGATGGATTACTGGCGTGTGTTTTTATCACCAAATCTAAATTCAATTCGTTCGTATGACAAGATTTATGTATTCAAATTTAGTTCAATAATCCATTTCATGACAATTGGTCTTGCATCATGATGCTTTGCAATACGACCACATATTAACAATAAGTTCCGTAGTGTGATGTGGAACACCATAACAACAGTTTAATTTTTCTTTTAATTCCTGGCTATGCAGCATGTTTACACATCGGCTATGTCCAGTACGTGCAAAGTTCGACTCCACCTATAGCTTTATCAAACCCCTGTGCTCGTTTTCATTTCAATTAATACCCAATAAAACGAGATCTTCCTCAGGATGCAAACGTAAAGGGTCCACTGATTGAGGTCGAAATAGGTAGACCATATTACAAGAATTTCGAATTATAGATGTATCTTAAGGACGAGACACACAGAAACACTAAAAAATAATCTAGACATATCCACTATCGTGACAGGAGAAATTAAGGTATGCCGGTATTCGTTGTACGCTAGAGGCGCAGACTCAGAGGCACTGAAGAATAAAATGAAAGACGTTTATCCTTTAGTGGCATACTATATGATATACTGATGAATATGCTTTACTTCTCTTCTTTGTCGTTTTCTTCTGACTGACGATCGCTATCAACTGCATTGCTCTAAACAATTATTTTTCCCTCTTTTCAATACCTCGTCGCCCTTGATACAGTTTTACTTACATGCCAATACCCTCTCTGTTCCTCTTCTCTCAGCATACTTCCCAGGATAGTCGAATCTCTCAAGACGAGTAAGATCTCTTAGTACTGAATGTACGAAAACATGTATACTGTGTAATGGAAAGCGGAGAATCTTTCTTCAGTGTTTATATAATATAATGCATTTTATACATATACTTCACAAAATACCCAAAAATATGTATTATAACAGCTTACTTATCAATTTTCAATATTAAAATTGATTTAAACATGTTACATCAATGACAACATGTGTTTTTCCATTGCTTCTGTTTTCTTTCCTTTTCCAGTTTTTGGTGACATTTGCAAATATTTGGTTTTCCTGGTTTTTAATGCTTTATTTAAGTTTTATGTCCTTTTTAAAAATTACGATTACTTTCACCCAGTAATAAGCACTTTTTAACGTAGCTGTTTTCTAGTTGGTTCTTAGAGATATGTAGGAGGACAAGGATGTATTGCAATAACTCGACATTTGTATTTTACAATAAAGTGCATAACAAAATAAATATGTAAACTTGAAGTTGAACCTCTTGAAATATGAAACCATTAACACTTTGAAACGGATAGGGCATGTGGAACGAATGAAATAAAAAATACTAACAAAATAAATATATAGTGCAAATGTAAGTAGAAGGCGTGTGAGAGGAAAACAAGGAAAGTATGGTTGAATTAAATGAATGATAATTTTTAAAGAAGGAAACGTAGAAGGGCAGAGAACTCTAAAAGTTTTATACAAGTAAGAAGGCGTTGGATGTGTGTCTAGGTAGGAAAGTCTGGCCCTGTCTCCTCTCTGCCTGCCCCGACAGGGAAATGACGTCATGGTATGTATTAACAAACTTCTTTTACAATTTGAATTCTTGTTAGTCTGCCTCTTGCCACATTGGTATTGGATATGAGTATGATGATGAAATGATGCCGGCTCAGGATTGCTCTGATGGCTTGTCTCCGTTGTGTAAGGTCCTCGGCGATTTTAATTACGTCTGCATAAATACAACTGAAGACGTGCTCGCATTGTGTGAGTGAATACTTCCTTGCTTTGTGTTAATATTTATACTATCCGGTTGATATTATATATGTAAATATTAATACAGAATAATCGTTATTATACACTATATGTATATTAATTACTTCATAATTAGTTCACTGATTGAGGAATTCATTAATTTTTATTAATCAGCGTTTTATAAATTATGGCTGATGAGTAATCTTGCCGGCACATACACAACATCCTGCCATCTCCCTGTCGGAGTAGGCAGAGAATACTGAGCGTCAGACTTTGCTATCTTGACATACATCCTTAGCCTCTTCTATGGTACATCCATAATCATTCTCATACTATTCCTACGATTTCTCTGATTTTCTACGTTTCTTATTTTTTTCTTTTCTCGTTTTCAACATATTCATTCACTTGATCCAACCATACTGTCACTGGTCATCTTCGACCACGATTTCCACTGTTTTATTTGTTTTGTTAGTCGTTCTTCATTCATTCGATCCACGTACCCAAACCATCTCAGATTGCTCTTCAGCCTTATTAAGTTCACATTCGTCCCTACTCACTTTATTCCGTATTTTGGCATATTTTATCACCCTATGTATTCCTCTCAGTGTACGCATTTCTACAGCATTTATTCGACTTCTTTCGCCCTTTTTCTTATTACTACGCGCCGTTCGACATCTTTCGTAGCTCTTCCATCATCTAAGAAAATAGAATTTATTAACTTGTTTTAATCTTTCATTTTTCAGTATAACTCATTTACATTCCCTATCACGCTTTTCTATCACCATGACTTTGGATTCCGCAACATTCATTCTTTGATATTTCTTTTCGTATCTTTCATACAATTCCCTTCTCAAACTGTTATTTATCGTCACTCTTTGCTCTTTCATTTCATCAACATACAGTTGTCCTATAGTTTAACAAATATACTGTTGACACTTCTTTACCTCTCTAAATTCAACGGACAAGCTTTAGCGTGTGTCCTAGTAGGACGTGCTGATAATGATGTTGTTGACATCTCTGTATTCGCTCTAGTCGAATTCTGTGTTCCTTTTCGTTCGGGGTCATCAATTTAGCGGGATGCTTAATTTGATACGTCGTGATGATTTTGATTTGTTTTGTATTTAAAATAAAATACGTCGATTCAGGAATGCGGGAAGTGAGAGTGAATAATCAATAAATAGTAAACAGCGATGAATGGTCAAGTTAATAATAACAAGTGCTCTTTATTCAATGATAAGTAGGTATATATAGAATTTCAGAACGGGACGCGTAACTGCGTCCGCGGTATATCTCGATCTCACTCCTGCGCGTGCTGAGGTGGTCGCAAGCGCTGCGGATAATACAGTGGGTAGGATATTTATTGTCGAAACGGCGAGACGGCGTGATATGTTCTCTTTCTAGCTTGGAATGCGATGTAAATATTATTTGCGTGTAAACAGTGTTGACGTTCTGGTATGTGACAATTGTACATATCCAGAGGTTGATTCATCGGTCGTTGACCCTGCATGTTGACAATATTTTAGGGACGTGGGTACCCTACAAAGCTATTAAACGCTATCTCCATCATGCACTACCACTGCAGAATGAAGGACCCCACGTGTCGTTCAAATTCCTTTCTGTTCACGGTTATCGTCTGTCAGCATGCATCTACAAATATCTGGTTCTCGTTTATCCAGTGAGTTCTGGTAAACATTATTGACCTGTTGTTGACAAGAAATAACGTTTTTAGACAGTGTTTATCAATCTTTCATACTTGAAACAAGTTCAACCCATTGTCATTTCGATCCTTTCATTAGTTATTATATCACTGACCTTATTCATTTGTTTTTATTCTTTAGATAAAGAGGAAATTGTCTTAGTTGTCACGGTTGATTGAGATTTTCATATTATGCCTCTATCTAAGGGATTATCGAAGTAGATTTCAAGAGTCAATAAAAATCTTGCTATCAGTGCCTCAAGTTCGATCTACCAAGACTGTATGCTCTCGGAATATATTATAAAACACACTGTACATCAATTTGAAAATCAGTGCACGCACAGGCGTGATCGTAATCAATTCAAAGGATGAACTGAGGGTCTTCATTAATTCAGCCCCTGTCATTAATATTAGCAAACGATGGTGGAATAAGGAGTGTCATCGAGCACAGGATTAACACCAGTTGTCTTGAGTAAAGGTCTCTGACAAGGGTACTGTGTGCCCCCAGGGTGCCTTTAAAAATAAAAGGCAAAATCTAGAAAACAGCCACCAGGTCAGATATGTATGACTCTGAGTATTGATCTGCGCGAAAATGCGAGGAACATAAACTACTTGTCGCAGAAAAGAGAAACGAAGATATCTTGGGCGGGTGGTGTTACCAGTAACCATCCTCGGTTTTAGTGGTGATGGTTCAAAGTGATTCCGATAAATCGATATCCGAGGGGGAAATATTTGAGGTGGTATTGCTATGTGATGAGAAGAGAGAATGGTGACAAATTAAAATATATCTATGAAAATTTAGGAGGGGAAAGCCATCTCACACATGCCACAGTAGAAAACGACATAAGGGGTTTAAAAATTTATGAAACGAAAACCCATTATCGAAATACACCAGAACAGCAGATCTTAACTAGATGGGATAAGACCAAGTCACAAAAAAATATTCAGTTTTTGTTTTCGTCCTTCAGCCGAGACGGTCATGTTTTTGTCCTTCAGCCGAGACGAAACATTCAAAATTTTAGTCTTATAAGTTGTTATAATGACTACAGTTTTCATATTGTACTTCGTTTCACTATTGGTTATCTACTCGTATTTTCAAAATGTACTCGTATTTTCTGAAGTGTAAATTCCGTTGAATCTTGGCTTCATGTAATAGTTGACGCCCCAAGCAACTACCTCGAGCTTATCCTGATCGTATGTAGTGTCCGCCCCAAATTTCATTCCATTATAACAACTACATTAAGTATAATATAATTTTTAGCACTAAACCGTTGGTCTCTTAAATTACATTATATTATCTTGGCTAATGATATTGATTAATTTGTATTTAATTAGTTGTTAATGTTAATCTTGGCGTACTTTAAGAAGCGACTTAAAAAACTCTTAATTTCTAGTCAGTAAAATAACGTGTTTCATTTCTGATTTTTCTTTTCATTTCCTGTCCACCACCCCTTCCTTTCCTTTTGATTGATGATATCTTGTTTTACATGAAAAATAATGTTCGGGTGATTGTCCGTCTTTGTGGGATTCGTGGGCATATGCTCACGTATGTGTTGATGGATTTCGTAGGGATGGATAGTCATTTGAATGATTTATGCGGCCATGTAACTTGCTTCATTTACTTTTATCTGATTGGAAGAGATTGCCGCCTGGCTATAAACCCACCAGATTGTATTTGCAATAAAAGTGTTAAATAAATAAATGTTCAATAAGTAATTTTTAAAACTGTGTATACTCACGATTCTGACGTTCATCACAATATTGATTTCTGTTTTGTATAAAAAAAAATATAAATTATCATTTTAAGAAGGAAGTTTGTACAGTGTAATAAACAGTTTTTGTCATAATCATCATAAATCCAAGTAATCAGTTAGTATGGTAATGCGCGCAATTTATGTAAACAGCAATATTGAGAATGACATTGTAACGTACTCCTGAAGATATACAATATTTACACGTACAATACTAACGTAATGCTAGATTAATGTGGGTTACACAATTGGAAGCGTCCGTGGTTATATATTATATTGTATATTGCTGCTGTTGCAACAATATTGCATTTCCCGTCATAAAAAATGCATTAATGCTCTCTACCTGTAGGTGTATCATCTTGTTTTATTTATTACTAGTCGTTTTGTGCTCCTATTTTAGTTACTTGAGTTATTTTTTTATGTTTGTTGTGTGAATGCGTAACGGTTAATTTATTGATTGGTTTGGTGGAAATTGTCAATGGTGATGGTAACATTTATTTATCACAACTTTATAATAATTGTTCGTGGTTCGTATTATAAATCTATCTACCTTATAAATTTGTAATGCCCGCGTCATATAATCTTCAACAATGAATTATACTGAAAGCATTTTTTTTCCTTGAATGCAAAACGTCAAAAAAATAAACAATTAAAGGCCAACATTTGTGATATTATTTATTATGATGAATGCTAGTCGTGAGTATTCACTTTATAAAACCACGATGTAAAGTGACATGAAATGCTATTGTTATGCACAGAGTGCAACACGAAATATTGCAGCTGGTGTGCATATATTTCTTTTCAAGTTTAACCTGCATATTGGTTATAAAATCATTCATTTATGCGCTAATGTTGCGTGAGTTATGTCATGTCAAGGGTCTTGTT
Source organism: Odontocerum albicorne (assembly GCA_949825065.1). Classification (NCBI taxonomy): domain Eukaryota; kingdom Metazoa; phylum Arthropoda; class Insecta; order Trichoptera; family Odontoceridae; genus Odontocerum; species Odontocerum albicorne. The sequence continues at coordinate 15,947,107 of OX463857.1, forward strand.
CTAATGTGTTGATTGTGAGGATAGGACAGTAGTGACAGCATTTCATTATTGTGAATGTTTCATTGCATTTCCATCAAGATGATTTTCATTGGGGGAGCGAGCTTATAAATTTTTTATTACATTCGCTCGCTATTTATATGCTTGTCCGTGTGTATAAGGACCGAGAACTACTTAAAATTGTGAAGATTCGCAAGTTTCAATATCTCAGTCACATGATGAGGGGCTGAAGATAATTTATAACACAATTGGCCATTCAGGAAAAAAAATGGCGAACGAGGCAGAGGACGATGCTGCATCTCTTGATTTATGATCTTGCAAGAGTGGTTTTGGTGCAATTCTACTGAGTTGTTCGGGGCTACAGTGAATATAATAAGTATTACCTTGACCAACCTCCGATGGGAAACGGCACCTCGAGAAGAAATACGAGTACAACTGTACTCCGCAAAATAGGCCGAATGGTTAGGCAGATAAATACTCATATCATACACATACGAGTATGCCCCAATTACCTTAAGATTAAGGGTTTCAACAGGAGTAGTAAAGTTGGCAGGTGGAAATTGAATTGAATGGATGAGGTGGAACCAGACTGCTATGCACTGGGAGTGGTATGAACTACTTCATGCTCAATGAATTCATTTAGTTTGTTTTATAAAACTGGATTAGTATAATAAAGTAGATGAACATAAAATACTTTGTAAAGGTTTATCTTAATATATCTTATAATTGTGCAAAAATATCATTCTAAAATAATGAGAGCTTGGACTTGTGTTTGTAATATGTAGTAACCATACTGCGTTCCATCTCTTAGATTCTTTTAATAATAATTTATTCCCGTGGAAATGAAATTAGTAGTAAAAAAATCCTTGATTCAGTGGTTGATTTATATAATAGGTTTACGCAATGCGTGCTGAATTAGTGAGCAAGGGACCTCTAAATTCTAAATCAAGAAACAACTACGGACATGCCTGATTATCTGGATGGGTTGTCAGCAACTAAGAGCTAATAAGTGAAAAAAAGTTTCTGTAAATATTAATAATAATAATAATAATAGAAGACAAATTATTACATAAAGCGCCGTTTAAACAAAAGTCTCTCTTCAATGGTGATCCGACTCGGGATTCGAACCCACTATTATGGACAAATTAAAAATATAAGGGGGAACGTGAAATAGAAGACTTTCTCACATTACGGGGATGACGATTGATTTGACGTTTTCGTTTTATTTCTTTTTAAGTGTAGTTCTTGTTCTCTTATTATTTCTCACAAATTGACGTAGTGTTATCGTGGTAAGATATGTGTTGATTCATTTCCTTCACCTTGCTTGATTTTTTCTCTTATTTTTGTTATGTTTTGTTTATTGCGTTACACTTATTTTTTTATTGGTTTTACTGTATAATTTTACAAATATTATGTGTAAGTTATACATTTGTTATTGGTTGCACTTTTATCAAAGTAACACTGTCCAGATAATAAAATCATTGTACAATTGCACGATACCTCCTAAGTACGTAAATATTAATAATAATACATACACATACTCGTATATGACTAATGTAGCGCTCTATCAAAATGAAATATCGCCTAAGGAGCTCTTTTTCTCAATGTATTAAACTTGATCTGTTTTTTCTGCATTATACGTGGTATGTTGGTTCTCAGTTATCCCTCCACATCTTAGGGAGTCTGCTGATGGTTTGTTTTTTAATGAAGTAGCTATGAAAAGCTATACAAGGAATCCGGGTATCATCCATTCTTTGAACGTGATCCTTCCAAAACGTCTTATATGCTTACGTTCTGCATTTCACCAGTTTATACATCGCAACACCTTTATTTCTGATGTTCTAAGGAGTGCCATTACATGCTTTATAGATCCTCATTCTACTTTCTGTTGCCATGCACTTATTTTTGTAACATATTTGAGGACGTACCATATAACATAATTCATGCATTCAGATATTGCAGCGACGTTATTCAACTGTCCTGTAATTTCATTAATAACATAATTCCGATCAAATTGACTGCAACGCGTACCCCTTCACCGTACATTCATCCATCCATAATGAATGCATGCCAATGGTTCTAACATCATCGATGGATTACCTCATTCAACTGTCATTATGAATCTCGAAGCACATAAATTACCTACACTTGATTTGTTTATTCGACATTACTTTGACCTCCGGAGGAATTTTTATTACGTAATTTTTTTGTTATTCTGCATAATCATTGCGACAACGTGTTTGTGTTTATTTTTAAATATATTTTGTCAACCGTTGTTCGAAGCTAATGTAAGAAAAAATACATGTAAGAAAGACGTCGTTTTTTGTTTTTGGCGACACTTGGGTAATTTATTAAACCATAATTATTGTGGAGAGTGGTAAATAAATGACATTACGATACTGATAAAAAATATATCTTTATATTTATTTTTTGGGCTTTGGGTAATTTTGAATTTGATTTTTCATCCAAAATGGAATTCGTGAAAATCACATGCCATAATTTATAATATATAAATCTTTTTTCTAAACACTAATTTGGCAAATTTTATAAATGTAACATCTTGTAACCGATAATTTCGTTTAATTTTTTCATTTTAAGGCTGTCACATTTTGAATTATGACAGTACAACATGATTCGTATTTCGGCCCTGAGCCTAATGCAGAGGCGTGACGATTTATTAATATATAGAATCATCAATGCTAGTTTTAATAGTTTTTTTAGACAATTCCCCCTACTGAGAGGGCTTTGTATTAATGTGTACTTGAAAAATATGCGTGTAATTATCCCAAAAAATTGCATCTAATGTATGAACGGAAGATCTGTATTATTATTAATTTTGAATTGTGTTTGTGGTAAAAAGATAGGTTCTGACTGCAAATATATTACGATATCCGTGGCCTAGTCGGTAAGAGTCTGAACCTGGTGATGTCGAGTTCTATTCCCGATGATACCCTAAAAAAAAGTCTTAGTTTGGTAACAATACTCACCTACGCTAAACGTATGCGAGTACTGTTGAATCATCACATGCGGTAGTATAGACAACACTTGCGATGACGAACTGTGAGTTTTGTGCTCACTCCAGGTGTTATGAACACGGAAGCTCGATTAATGTAGTCAAATACAATCTTGTTTCCCGACTACGCTCTTTAGTTTGCCTCTAACATTTGTTCTGGTGTGTTGAAGGGTACCATACGAATCTCTCCGAAAGCAACTTATCTACTATTAAGACTAAATAATCATTCATAGCCGTGTCTAGACTATTAATGATTAATTAACCCACATGTTTCGAGTATAAGGTACACGTAACAGAGATCGCTTTATCATTACCATCAATCAGGTTTTGCCCCAAGCTTGTGGGCAATGAAGAAGCCAGCCTCCATGAACACTGCGTTAATAAAGCAATACGAAATAAAGTAAAATATAAATATAAATCTAACCATTAACGATACGACAGGAAATCAAAACTCGCAGTCGGACGACCCATGGAAATATAGGAAATTCATTAATAGCCAACGGTACATCAAAACCAATGCCATAGAACTGTGGGTTAGAATTGTCCTTTTAAAAGCCACTATTATTGACACTCAAGAATTGTGGGAATATACTTGTCATTGCCAAGTTATGCGTATGAAAAGATACAATAATCTTTTTACAATCACTAGACTGGAAACATTTCTGCATTCTGATAACAACACAGCTTGACATACTTGTCGCGTCTTAATTGGTCCAACTCATTAACTAAAGGAAACCAAATAATTTTTTTTACTTGCCTTCACTTTTTACAGGTAATGATGGTCTTAGTTCCAAGAAATAACTATGAGTATACATACATCAAGCTGGTTGTCTTTCGTAAAACGAAATCTATTGACAAATCGCATTGATTATAAACCGAAATATTTCCCATTGTCCTATTGTTAATTGTTAGACTTATTTTAAAAGTACTAAATAAATTTTATTCCTTCAGTATGGAGTCGTCTGATTACGCACTTTTTTTATTTTTTATTGCGCTTCAAGTGATATAGAGTCTCGAAATGAGATCGGAATTTCATCACTTTTGGATGGGGTAACTGTTATGTTATTGTAGCTTAGTTGGATAGGAGTTTATCGACCAGCTTTGAAGTTGTCGGTTCGATATTCGCTGGTACCCAGATTTTTTAAAAAGTGTTCCAGCGTGGTTTCAACTTAATACTTATTTTAACGGAAGAAATTGTCACATGGCAATACACTCGCAGATTGTACTGTATACAACTGTAATTCATAATAATATTTCACTTAATTATGGATGACTATCATGTTTAGTATAAAAACAAGAAATAGTTCGTATAACCATCGGGACACAGTAACAGTTCTTCATATCGGGAGATGATCGACGTTGAATATATTGTACATGTATCTTGATCAAAAAATATCAACACACATCGAGCCCAGTCAAATAGAAAATATTGGAAACACTAATGTTAGGTAGTCCATACTATAACATCGGTTGATTTGTTTGTTGCTCATTCAGTCAAATAAATCGTTTGGACTTTAATTGAAAGTGAAATCGTCATTAAGAAAAAAGAAGTGACACCCGATGGTGGATTCTCGCTATCCGATAATGCGGACCTAATAGGAAATAGCTGCCCATAATAAATAGAAATTAATGACCATGTAGTGTAGCATCGTTTTCATCACATGTAGAATACAACTGTATGGGTGCTGGAGTAATCAACCAGTGATTTAGGAGCTGGATGGATTATTCCATAAAATATTGCCTGTGTCTATTTATATATTTTTTTCATACTCGTACCACATATTCACTTGAAGAAGTTTGTATTTTTTATAACATTCAATCCCTCGTATCCTAGTTGGTAAGATACGTGTCCTCCACCCCGTGAGTTAAGGACTCGATGAAGTGTCTATTTTTTTTCAAAGGAAAGGATTCCAGCCTGGTTATCACTTAAAGCTTTTATAGGATCTTTCTGGTTGTTTGGAAGAGATTGCTTCATGAAAATAAACCCACCATGTTGTACTATATACATTGAATGTGTGATACAATACACTCATCTTACGCCCTCGAAGTTTATGATTAACCTTTCGTTAGCTATTCGAATATTAACAAGTGTACACTATTTATATTCTTTAAGTTTTTATTTTGTATTATTATTTTACGTCACTAACGAAATCCAAGAAAATCGAATTAAACTACTTGATGTTTTATCGTTATAAGTTCTTGATTGTAATAAGCTGACTAAATTTTACTGTATACTTGGAAGTGTTGAATATTACCAAATATATCATTTTGATTGATTTTCTAAAGATTGATTGTTTTGTTTGACGTGGGAGGACTTGGAGTGACGGGCTGCTGACAAACTTTTATGTAGGTGCTTTGTGGTATCCCTGTATTCCTAACGTATCGAAAAAGGTGTTGAAAGACACTCGAAAATAGCTCATTTTTGCGTACTACTGTACTATGCTTTTTAATTATCTTGTTTCAGAATTTTATTTTAAAAACTGCATTTTTTTATTCTATTACTTTTTATATTTTATAAACTTGTTTAACAAAATTATTTGAAGTGGAATAAAAGAATAGCTACTTATTTTTTCAATATGTACGCTCGTGGGGCTTTTATATTAATAATAAAATAAGTGAACATTTTCAACGAATTGAATAATTTGATTAAAATTTGTAACGATGACATTAGAAATATTGTCGATATGCAGATGAGAAAAAATATCAAACGAATTTCTCTTTTATATTTTTATATCAATATGAAATATATCCATTGCGTCAATTTTGCTTATTCCCCAATCGATGCATACGCACTATCGGGGAATTCTAAAAAAAGAGACATAAATCGAACCATTTCAAAAGATCTGTATTCCGATAGTTACTCCATGAAAATACCTTTTTTTGTTCATTACTTTTTTGTTGTCTATCTCTGGTCGATTTGATCGTCGAAGACTTGATCGATTGAATAACACATTTCGACTGATCGAAAGTGAAATCGTCACGGTAAAAACTTCATAGTTGATTGAGAATTCTGATCGAGTGTCTTGTACCAAGGAAAAGTACTTCAAGTAGGAAATAAAATAGAAATTTTTATGTGCGAGTGAGTACCCTGTGAAACTGCATCAACTAAAGCAAGAGTAGCCAACCTTTTTGAGCCGCGTGGCAAAACCGGACTCACTTTTTTTTTAATTTACAGGAATGTCAAAAAACGAGGTAACTTGCTCCCAGCGCTTTACTCTTTACGCCACCACCACCTATTTTACAATATATATTCATATTATTTATAGTTAAGGCATTAAAATTGTGGAGGTTTAATGACATTGAAATTTGTTTTTATCAAACACTTTTTATTCCACTTTTTGTAACGGTATAACCCTGCCGGTGTCAAGACTTTTACCTCATCATCTTATTACTGTATTTCTTGACTTTATTGCATAAATGTTAAATAAAATATCTATAATTTAGAATGGAAATATATTTCAAATAAAATTGTTTGGTCTATTAAAATATAACAATTTTTAAAAACAAAATCTAATATGAGACTGATTTTTATTCACAAAGCTATGTTACGCTTGGCTTAATGGATGAAGTAGCAACACGGAGTAGACTTTTTAGGTGGCTGTTCGTGATCTTGTCAAAGATTTTAACAGACAAAACTTCACAAAACATTTGTTCACACAAATATGTGCTGCCAAATGACATTAATATTTAAATTGCATGTCTGCAAATTACACTTTTTGGATTTATAGATTTTTTCAGCTTCACGCTCTCTCATTGCGTAAAAATCTTCGTTTTCCATCGCCATTCAAATATATATTTACTATCCTGTGCTGTAACTGCTAATGCTGGATCATAATTTTCTTCTCAATCTCAAACCAAAATATGTTGAGGTTGATTATTATCGATAAATCGTTGGAAGTCATCAAGTTTGCCGTGTTGGCATTATTTTATATTCCTTTTTAGACGTCCATTTAATATTTTATGGTTCACGTTATTCTGTTGAGATCGAAATACCTTGCGAAAATATGCTGTGGTCGCCGACGCAGGTAAGTGTCAAAATAGTTTTGGCACAAAATATAAATGTCAACCTTTTAATAGTTCATGTAATCTTCTTACGTACATATATATTCTAAGGTCGAGAATAAATCATGGTTCTTCTTTGAAGATTGTTTGAGATGCCCTGAAAGGGTGGATTCTAATCTGGGACTTACTGTGTACAACGGAAGTGTAATATAAATATTGTAGTACATTAGCTTCCCCTTTGAAATGTGTTAATGATGTATAGTATGTTGTTTTTTTTTCTTACACTGCAAATGGCCCAGTGCCTTCTGAGTTTTGACCTGTTGTGTGCAGTAGTACGGTGTGCTTTTTTACTGCAAATGTTGTGAATCGTGTTTTGATTTTTTATATATTTTAAATAATAAAAATTAAAACACTAAATAAAAACAAATTGAAATAAAAACAATGTGACGTAATATAATCATGAATTGTTGTATACATTTTACGGACTAGGTATTTTTGCACATAAAGGTTTGAGATATGCTAATAACATTTTTAAGAGAATATTTTTGTCGGTCTACCTTTTTTTGTACTTAAATTGGTTTAAATTACAAGCCTGGTCATATATATACTCATGTATATGGTCGCCCCCGTATACCAGTGTTTAGCATACTTAAGCATCCAGGCGACTGCAGATTCAATTCCCAGCGATTCCCGGACTAGTTTCACTAGAAGGTATTTTTTCGTTGAAATTTACTGTCATCCTGGTGTTTAGTAACTAACGCCTACCATAAATTCTTGGCAAGTTCTTGAGGTGACCGGTTTCATATTTTTATGGAGCACATGTAGACATAAACACATTAAATACGAGGTTCACACTATTTGGCACCTTTCTTTGTGACCTTTAGTCACGAAATGTGCACAAAATAAATAAACATAAATGTAAAACCCAATAGTTCACACTCTTGCAAAAACACATAGGTATGGAAAAAAAAGAAAACGTCCCAAATCTTTTCACCATAAAATGAAAAGGAGAAAACGAGAGTTTGAACTAATCTAGTTTCGGTTTCTATTTTATTGTTTGAGGCATGTATCATGAAGACCAGAATGCTAAATAAACTAGGAGCATTTGATATGTGGATTCATCGAATGCTCAGAATTGCTTGGTATCATCGTATCTCAAACACAGAGGTGCTGCGTTAAGCAGATGTAGAACTTTAACACCTTAAAAGACTGAAAGATGGCTCATCTTGGTCATATAGTGAGACGAGAATATTTTTAGAAATAATATTGTGAAATATAATTTTAGAAATAACATTTCCTAGAAATAATATTGATGGGTTAAGTCGAGGATTGATGCGAAATCGGTAGAATGCACCAGTCATGATTAAGTAACATTTGCGAATGGGCATTTATTTCCCCATACAGTTGAGAATCGGTTTCGTCTCTCTCTCTCTCTCTATCTCTCTTTGAATAATGGCCGTGAACTCCTATATATTAAGAAGTATACGCCAGTGTCAAGTGATGACTGTCCCCAAAGACAGAAATAATTTCTCAAGAGCGATGCCCAACGTTAAGGGGACTGGACACGGCACACGAAAAAGGAAAATAAATCTAGGTTTATATAATGACCTTTTTGTTCTTTTTTTATAATTTTTGCGTGGAAACGTTCTGATTAGTGGTTTAAATTCTTAGGTTCGTATTACAGATACCGGCTAATCGGATCAATCGGCATTAAATGAAGAGTCTTAAGATTAGATTCCGTGCGTACAAGGCACCCTTCATCATTTATTATTTACCAATAATCCGTACAGCATTGGCTTAGCGAATACCACTCATCCTTAGTAAATATACTCGTATACAATGTTCACTTTAAGTTGTGCGAGTGACTGGCCGCTTAGTAATTTGGTGAAATTGAGTTTAGCCAAATCCATTTTATATAAAATTACAATATAATAAAAATACTTAAAAAATATGTATTCACCTTTATCGCTTGAAACTCGTAAACGTACCTTTGGTCTTGTGTTAATTTATAAGATCTTGAATGGTCTTATAGACATTCGGGAACGAATTGATTTAAGTGTTTTCGCTCTCATAGAATACCTAGCATACTTTGTCAGCGTTGCAACATTAAGACATAACACAGGCTTTTAAACCCAGCAGTGGACCTATTTGATTCAACGCTCTTAGGCCGAGGCCACAGCAAAATGCTTCATTAGGTGCTAAGCTAGATTTTACGTGACTCATATACTAGGTGACTTCATGCCTGGCCACACCAAAGTGCTACGCACAAATTCATTTGACAGTTGGTAGCGGTTGAGTCAACACACGATGTCACTCTCAAAACTAACCAATTTCATTATAACTTATCATCTTTATTTACTTCCTGTGCAACTTCATTCCAAAGTGATTTTATTACAGGTACATTTTTCTATAATTTGCTCGATGGGTTCCACAAAGGCTCCCTTTTATACACAGCTGTCATTAAAACTTCCGCCATCTTGTAAATTAACCAACACGTCTGTTCGCTAGGAGATTCACTCGATGACTAATCGTCATGCAACGTGGCACGAAGCGTGCATTGTGGCCACTGCAATAGTATGCGGTGCGTTGGTTCGCTAGGATATGTCCCTAGCTAACTCGCAACATAGCTCTAAGCATCAAGCGAGGCTCCTACCTGTGTGGCCGAGGCCTAAGAGTTCGGAGGGTGGTGACTGAACTGGTGGAAGAATGAGCGCTTTTTTCCTCTACCTCTATAATTTTAATGTGAATATACCCGTAATTGAGCTATGCATGATATGATGTTGATATTGTTAACAAATGTTCTATTTCTTGAGTTCTATTCATTGATTTATTTCCCGTAAATGGTATATCAAATAAATAAATGTTTAGAGAGCAGACTCTCCTCAAGGGCGCTTTAACTCGAGATTCGAACATTCTATTATTGACAGATTAAAAATATTACAAAAAAACAAGTTGATTGTAAAGATAGGAAGGTAATAGTTACATCACACTTAATTTGTATTTGTATAGTTGTTCCTTAGTAACAAGTAGCGTCAATATTAAATTTTCTCATTTATACAACTCGAGATGTGGCGTGTTAGTTCTAAATAAATTAAATAAATATTTTCAATCAGATTTTTTTTCCACATTGCGTGCTCCTCCTTCCGGTTGCCGCCTAACAAATTGATCTAGAATTTAGTCTTCCCATTTGCTCGTGTTTAGAATTACAAAGCTGCTCATTATGCCATCAGGGATGTAACACTTTGCGGAAGAAATATTTCGGTCGAAAAAACATGCGAACAGGGCTCTAACGGCCGGACATGCTTCTCGTAAATAAGATATTGTGCTTTTGGGGTATTTTTTTTTACTACAAAACAACAATATACTCGTACAAGTTATTGATAATAAACAAATAAAAATATGACTTGTTCAATAGCAATCCGATATTCTGATGAAAAACAACTGAGTTAACTTACGCATTATACCTCATTTTTCACATTTTCATTTGGGGTCCATTCAGCACGACTGCTAAACCAGTTTCTTAGGTTAATCTAAAATGTTCCAATAACGTTTCAGATAGAATTGCTAAAGTGTTACTACATCTTTCAGAGTTTTTTTAGTTCTTATTTGTATTCTTATACTCAACATTTTAGGTCTATCAACTTCTCGATAAAATCCTTCTCCAAAAAACTCCGTTTTCTTCTATTTTGGGTCTGTGACATGCACTCTTCTCCCTGTTTCTTCAATATAAGCTCTACATTTTTGGAAAGCGTCCCACTAGTCAGGTTATAATTCAAAACTTCCGTCCGAGCAGTTTCTTCTCTAATTTCATTTTTCGCTCGTGTTATATATATGTTACTCGTATTTGTTGGAAGATTTTTATGATTTATTTTACAGAGATCGATGTTGTTACTCGTATATGAACCAACACTGAACCCGTACGTTGATAATTATGTTAATTTGAGTTTGATGGATTATCTATTTGGGATTATGTAATCAATATTAGATTTATCAACAGTACATAGTGCTGTTGTATTTATGTTATGCTTTTTGAGGGAAAAAGCTGTGGTTAATATATTGTATTATACCTTATTGTATAAATACTGGATGGTTAGAATACGTGACTGCCTAGAAATAAGTTCACAAAATGTATTATGAAAACCCATATGATGTACAAAACGTAAGAAAAGAATATAAAGTAATTCGACTTTAAAAGTACCGGAAAAAACAGCTTGTCAAAATAGACATCCCTGCACTACGCCCAATCATTTCGAGTCACTAACGAGATTAACGGTCCACGGCCGACTTCTAAATGGATACTTTTACATTTCTCGGGCCTCGTCGCAGACAGAGAAGCACCTCTCCTCGAGCCCTCGTGTGTCAGGCCAGTGATGAATGTTTCCTCTGTGCTCCTCCATTTAATGTAAACTAGCATCCGAAGTATGTATGTGGCGCGGGAGGCAGGCCGGATGACGTGTCTGCTTTGACATGGTCTCGTGGCTTCACGTTGTTAGGTTACGCACGTGGTTGACACGGTGTGCGAAACAGGTACGTTTGTTGAAAGGTGTGTCAAAACATGTCAAGAGTGTCGAGATGTCAATGTTTATGGTGCAGAACCACAGTCTCGGTTCGTCTTTTTTCCAATATTTTTACTGTTTTTTTTTTTGTAGAACAGTTTGTTGAAACTGCATATGAGAGATTGGTCATATATTAGGTAAAGCGAAAAGAAATGACAATTTTCATTAGGCGTCACGTTGAAACCAGTTTGCCACCAGTTACCGTTGGGTTAATACGTCGTGTATCGTTTTGAAGCTCTATTAATATCCTTTCTGTTTTGATATTTATTTTTGGTTTTGGTCTAAAGTACAAAACTGCAAAAGCCACAGATTGAAGAGACACATTTGCGGTATTTTATGCTGTTTTTATTTGATAAAGGATTGAAGTCAAAATAAGCTACCCAGACCATCTGCGATATTTATAGAGACATCTTGAATCCTCGGAAGGGCCAAAGATGGTTTCAAAAAATTGAAAGTTGTGAAAGGGAATCGAAGGACAAACCAAAAATAGGAAGACCTCTTAAAATCGATGATGACACTTTAAACTCATTAGTGAGGTCCGATCCGCGTAAAACTATCAAGGAATTGTCACAAGATATCGGTTGTCCATGATCAATAGTGAAGAACTATTTGAAAAGGCTCGGAAAACAAAATAGACAAGGAATTTGGAAGCCGCACGAACTTTCTCCAACGGCCATGGAACAACGAATAACAACCTGTTTATCTTCACTCTCCAGATATGAAACTGATCCGTTTCTTAGAAAAATTGTTACTGGGTATGAGAAGTGAAGTGAAGTGAAGACTCTGAAAAACGTTTTCCTTTGTGTTTGGTGGGATATTTTGGAAGTTATTCATTATAAATTACTAAAACCTGGTCAGACTGTTACAACAGATGTGTATTGTCCCCAATTCGAAAGATTAAAGGCAGAACTGCTTAAAAAATGATCAGTTTTAGTAAAGAATCAGAGAAAAATTCTACAGCATGATAATGCAAAACCACACGCAGCAAGGATTACGCAGGACAAAATAAGAGAGCTAGATTTAGAAGTTCTGCAGCATCCACCATATTCACCTGATATTGCACCTTTGGATTACCATCTTTTTAAGTCGATGGAACATTCGCTTCGAGATAAAAAATCTACGAGTGTCGAACAACTCCGAAATCACTTGGAGTCATATTTTACCGTAAAACCGCCAGAATTTTACGAATAAGGTATTAAAAAACTGCCTATTCTGTGGAGGAAGATCATCGGTAACAACGGTAATTATTTAACGGAATAATATTGTATAGTTTTTGTTTAAATCAATTTTTTGTCGCATCAAAAAAAATTGTCATTTCTTTCCGCTTTACCTAATATTTGAAATTTGTAGTAGTCTTCTTTAAAGTTCCTATCCTTTTAGAAGGTTGGCGATCATCAAGGCTATCTTGCCCAACTACTCTTGTAAGCTCTTCAACCAGGAGGTACGTCTTTATCCCACACTTCCGCCCCAAAATTTCCCCCTGCAATATGAGTTGAAGGATGTCATATTTTCTAATCACATTATACACATATGATATATCCAAACTGAACTTTCTCCTTTTTTTGTTGCTGGATAATACAACTCTTTTTGATGGGAGATAATATTCACCTGTTTCAAGATGTTATCATTACGAACTTTCAAGATACTCTCAGCATTTTTGATAACACCACATTTCAAAAACTTCTAGTTTCTTTATGGTGGCTTGAGTAAGAATTCTTGTTATTATTTCTATTCTTAATTTGATTTCTTGAGACTTGGTCCTTCGATCATCCAGCCAGCATCCTAGATATTTATATTTTTGAAACCGTTGAACAATTTTAATTATAAATATAAAAAGTAATCTTGTCAATACTTTCCTTTAACTAACGATGTAATAGTAAATATTGAAATTACGAAATGCGAATCATTAACGAACTAACAGGTAAACGTCAAATTTAATGTAAGCGTTAAATGAGAGGTATTCATTCATATTTTACTCATGATCAGTGACGGTTGCTTTTTTGCGGTATAATTTTCTTTGGTCATAATTATTTATTAATTCAAATATAATTACTTGAGCGTTGGCAGTCTGTTCGCAAAACGCGTATTATTTTCATTATCGGTGGCAAAGTACGAGTCTTTTACGTACTTAACAAATTGTTTATTTTTAGTTGCGCGCTTCCCAAACATTTTAGTATTTCGCTGCGATATCCTGTAAACAGTTAAAAGCTGTAATATTATGTTTAAAGATTTTCGCGACTGTTTTCCTATAGTTCTAAATGTTTTTCGCAGTTGTTGCCGTGTTGATATTCGGTTATGTTTTTCGAGATCTTCCTGAGGATTAATGTTGGAACTGCTTCGAAATGTCGGCCATTATTTAAGCTCACTCAATACGGTAACAGCCTCAAAAAAATTTGCTTTTATATTATTTATGATAGATTATTTTATCATTTTTGTACAATAATCTTTGTTTCAGCTGTGAATAATGTGTATCAATATATTATTGAATGATGTAGTGGAGACGTGGTTACTTGATATCAGAAGGATATGTTTTTCGTGAAAAAGTATACCAAAGGCGAAATTATCATTATTTTTTGAGATCCTTAAATCGACTAATTAGGTTAAAAAACTTTATTTGGTTTGAAATTGATTCTTATTCCAAATCAAAAGTTTGCTCTTTTGTGGACAAGCGAAGCGAAGTTCATTCCACTAATATCCATATTTGTGATCCCGTTTTCTCCATATGTATACCACGTAAGGAAAACAATTGCACATACATGCATTACATGGAGATGTTTCAAACTAACATTTGACTACGAAAAATAAGTTCATGCAATAGAACGCTCGGTCATTAAAATAACCTCTAAATTTTGACACTTCTTTCCATGGAAGTTTTATGGATACACAAAACAAGCAAAAAGTTAATTTATTAAGTTATTTATTAAGCTAACTATTTTTTATCAGAAAAGTTAATAAATATGATGCCGTATTCTACTTTTCTGTATTATATGTAAAACATTCCGTGTCTTAAAACTTCTTTTTTTTTCTTCTTAAAAAAGCATTGCAAACACCAAAGTTAAGTTAAGTTTATTTAATTTCTTTCGCTGTTAAATAAAAAAACTTTTCAATTTCGAACTTACGGAAATTTACCTACTTCCAAAATAATGAATTTGATCAAAGTCTGGCTTTTAGCAAGTTGAAATTAAATGTGCACGAGTATGATTGTGTAAAATTCTGTATTGTATGAAATTCCCAAGTTATTTTAGAAATACGGTATTTGGCAATAGTTTCCCTTTCATGAACATACCATTTGAGATCTATAGGCTATAAATGTTGGAAACCTTTGATGTACTATTACTCGTACTTATAGATTTATTAAAACACCAGATGGCTGATGAATTGACGAGCGTCTTTAAACAAGATTGATAATTCAGCGGATTTTTTTTATACACCGCGATTGTTACTGAACGAGATTCGGTCTGGCATTGTGAATGCGCCATTATAATATTTAACGATTATTGCCATGATCTGAAGACGTTTCCTCTGTCGAAACCAATTCAGCCATTCTTTGCATTCCTTCCTGTTCAACACGTTCAATGTCACGCTTTAATTGTGTATTCGTTGAAACAATCTTTTGATACATGCAAAATGTATAACCCTACTGGTTTCAAGGCGTTTACCTCATCATCAGGGAAGCACAAATAATACTTTATTATTTACACGTACTAGTAGTTGCATAAAATTAATTTGTAAAAAAGGAACCATTTTTGTTGTTGAAGTGCTATATTGAAAGAAGAGCAACAACAGGCAATAAAGTGAATTGTGGCTTTTACAATGTGTTAGCCGACATGACCATTTCAAGAGAAGCAAAGTTAGCTGCTCGTATTGGAATACTGGTCCCACCATTAAGGTTTGCAAGCGAAACTTGGACGTAGTGAAAAGTTCTGAAAATAATATGAATGCTGTAGGAATTGGAGTGTTGTATGGAATGTAAGGAAATAATGTATTACATAATAAGAAATGAGGATATTATGAAATAATGCGGGTCGAAAGGAGATGCAATGCTCAAGACGAAGAAGGAAACAGGAAGATTGTTCAGCCACTTAGAATGAAATAATAATTCAAGATTTACAAAAATAACCTGTATGAGGGGTGTAGAATATACGGGAATTCCTATAAAAACGCGGCAAGGCAAAATAAATCATATTCTGAGAGAAGAGTGAAAATCTTTTACTATAGGAGAATGTGTATGATGAGGCTTATGAATGTAACAGAAGCGGACGCGCCAGAAAATATGTGTGCGAGGATCGAATGAAGTGGAGATCTATTATATCAGTCTTGTCCAATAGGGGCACAGCGTGATGGTAGTGATTATGATTTTTCTAATTATATTTATTTATTTTTACACGATCATTAAATATCTAATAACAAAGTAAGACACCCATTTTACACAATAATCATATAAAAAACATAATCCCCTTCTCCCATCATGCTTAATTTCTATGCGCAGATATCGCAGACCTGTTTTCCGACTAAATCCTGTTTTAAGCCAACCATCGTATTAGATGTGTCAATCAGATACTCTTGTCATTGAAAAGAGAAAACATATTAGCAGCAAATACGAGTAAGTTATAGAAGTAAGAAAAAAAAATCTCCACGGTACAGCTTCGCTTTCAAACTGAATTGAAGTTGAGATGGCGCGGGGATCCTCTCCTACGAGGCCCAGCAACGACGACGAGTTAAATATGATGGTTGCCATGTTCAAGTAGTTTTTATCGGTTTGATTTTTATGTTTATTAATTTTGACCGCTTGTTTCATGTTTGCTTATTTGGGTTGCAAAGTGATGTTTTTTCTATGTTCATATTTTTTTACCACTAATTTAATTAAGACCACTGACGCATTTCGCTGTAGCATCCTTGACCGTTATGTAAATTATTGTTTCGCGAAACGCATCAGGTGTAGTAATGAAGCTAGTTGAAATATATTTTTAAACTAATAAACATGGAATTCTACCTGAAACTTACATTAGGAAATCATTTTTTTTTTATTTGATCAACACTTTCATTCAAATACAAAAGCGATTTCTTCCAATCAACCAGCTTTTTTTTCATAATGAATCATTTTCCGTTTTCGTGTCTAAAGGTTAGTTGTGAATGAAATTTTATATTGTAGTTACAGTATATGACACAAAATGGAAATGTGAGATAAATCTGAATGAAAATTGGGATATTCCACACATCTACTCTTGGCCCTATCCTTCTCTTACCGCTAACATTAGAAAAGCGAGATTATGGATGACGAATTTCATTGATACTCGTCATATGTGTGCTTCTAGAGGTATGACAAAAGAATTGTATTTTTAAGGATCAATAAGAGTTAAAAGCACGAAGATAAAGATCACGTACAGGTGGTTTCAATATGTTGAAAGGATGGGTGACAAAAGACTGCCTAAATGTATGTAGTTAAAATGCAAGCATTATTAATGTGAGTCGTGGTCGAGGATGACCGAGAAAAGTGTGATTGGACCACGATAAGTAAATTTTAAAAGGAAAGGAAAAAAATAAAATAACAAGAAGAAGAAACTATACGAAAATGTATGGATATGGATGTGAGGGAGGCGACGGAAGTATTTCGTGATTGGAAAGTTTGTCGCTTTGTCCTTTCTGCCTACTCCAACAGAGAAATGGCGCGATGTTATGAATGTTGTAAATAGGAATAATGATGATAATTGTAAAGGAGTTAGGGACGAGGAATATATTTTTTTATACATATCGATTTTTTTTTAGATTATTTATTTTCGTGTCTGGATCATCAATTATTGAAGTATACCACGTGTTTCTAGTAGAAGGAGGCCACCGAGATCGCCTTATCATTCGGATTTATCAGATTCTGCTTTTTAAGATTATTCTTAAATATGGATCTAACGTTATTTAAATTACAGATTTAAAGTGTTGACAAGCTCTGATGTCTTAGAAACTTTTTTCTTTGTGTACCTTAGAAACTAAAAAGTGAGAAGCGTGGTGATCAAAATTGAAATATATTAAGAACTTTTCTGTAATTTGAAGTCTTTGAACTGTTGAATAGTGCCGATAAAAGGGTTAAATCTATTGAGCTGTAATTATTTCCAGGTTTACTCGTGGTATGTAAGACGCCCCGAGGCACTTGGTATGACGGGCTATTTAATTCTAGCGTGACTATTATTATGTATATGTTATTATTATCGGCTTCCGATACCTGTCCGAATCGAGCCTGTCAATACGCTCATACCATATTTTCAGGATAAAGTATCATGGATCGAATTAATATGCCCAGTAAAATTAGTCGAGGTTTGCGAATTGACCACCTTTTTATAAAAAAATAGATCATTGTCTGATATTGTATTACATTAATTTATACAACATTTAAAGTAGTTTCAAAATAAACACCCAGATGTATCCGGAACGCTCTGAAGTACGTATTGCATATTATTGTCGATAATAATTAAGATAGATAATAACAGATGTCGCATTATTTTCACTTTGCAAATGAAATGTGACTCGTTGTAACAATGAAATTATTAAATTGAAACAATTTCTTTTGATTCATGTCCTGATTTTGAATAAATAATAGTCGTGAGTAAAGAATTTATAGTTTTGACATTCAGCTATCAGTTAATGCGCCGAGCCGGCATTGTTGTGTCTAATGCGATCTTACTTATTTTGCTTCTATGTCCTCATGCAACGTTTTACAACAGTTCAGAAAAATTACAAAAACTAACTCTGAAACCGTGCATTGCATAGGTTAATCGTCTTGTTGATAATAATCCTTCATAACGAGTGAAACTGGGACGTAGATAGTTATTGAACGGAGTTGAATAAATGCGTGCAATGAGATGGTTTGGATACGTAAAACAAATTAATAAAAGCTGACAAAATGTGAGTGGAAGGCATGGTAGAGATAGACAGAAAGGAAATATAAAAAGTCAATGAAATCGAAGAAGCGGCCGAGAGCATATACTATTGTTATGAAGGATGTTATTATATTATTTGTTATTATGTTATTATATTATATGTTATTATATTATGTTATCATATTATTGTTATGAAGGATGCGAAAGATGTGTTTCGCTATCGAAAAGTCTGGATCCCTAGCCTCATTTAATGCTACTGAGCTATTAAACAACTGTGCTTGTATAAAATATTTACGGAAATAACTACTTATGTTAATTCTACTATATAAATACATTTCATATCAATTTTTCAAATAAAATATTGCGTTAAACTCAACAATACCGCCCAACTCATCAACTGACCACTGAATGTCAAAACTATAAAATCTTCCATCGCGACTATCATGTATTCCACACTATACCAGGATGTGGATATAAAATAATTTATTTAAATTTTATTATTGGATTGTTATAATGCACCTCATTTTATTTATAAAAGGGAAAAGAATGCGAAATCTGTCATTACAGATCAGAATTTACTTAGTTATTATCAGTTATTAGATATTACAATTTTTTTATTAACTTCGGACGAACTTCAGAATGTTCCGGATAGATCTGAGTTATGTTATAATCGTTAGATGCAATAGTTACCTATATTTTCTCCACATTGCGCGATAAGCAGCTTCTCTTATATTATAGTTTCAGGGATAACAAAAGTTCTAGTGTCTTATCAATTCTCAAAGCTCATTTGCCTTATCAATCACATCATGCAAAGAACGAAGCCGGATTTGGTGGGTATAAAATCCATATTCATGCAGCCATTCTACAAGACTAACAAGCCGAATGTGTTAATATCGCATAACGGAAGAGCCCAGAGGTCTTCTGAAGCTCGACTTACCTCGGTGAGTTTTCTGCGGTTTTCTCACCGAATATGTCTTCAATACATATGCGAATGCGGGGAAGCTCCAATCACACAGGCCGCAGCCGATACTTTCCCATCCCCACACTCTACACCTACACTTGATCTTCTAAATATATGTATCTATTTTCCTCTTAGGTCTAGCCGTCTTCTTCTTCATATTCTTCTCCCTTATAGTCTGCAGTCCCTCAGACGGTAGAGAATTAGAGGAAGTAAATTATAAAGAGCTAAGAAAGCTCATGAAGCCTCGCCACGCCACGTCTTTGCGCCTTCTTCGCCGTCTTCTCCAGCATCGTCACCTCAACTCCACCGTCTTCACCATCGTCGCTTCACTGAGACCCCCGGGATGGGCGGGAGGATGCCAAACCTGAACTGCGCCACCAGGGCCGCTGACATGAGCGATCGTACGCCTTTGAAGATAGACACCATGCCCAACTATGGTTGATTCAAATCTAAAACTAAAACAAAGGCTCATCGAGCCTAAAAATAAACCAGAGATTATCACACAAATACTTAATATAAGTATACACATATAAATGACACAATCACACATAAGACACAACAGTGGAAAAGGTATTCCCTCAAATCACTGACAAAAAGATCGACGGTGCAGTAAAATGCGCACGTTTTAAAAATTTAATAAAAGCCTTAGAACTCGTATATCTATCTATCTCCATTCTACAAGATAACTGATAACATTTGATAGGCAAGTTACCCAGACCAATTATTGCATAGAAATATGGTGTCTACATCATCATATCTTATAATAATTATAATAACAAGTTACGCACTATCATCGTGGCTAGCGATAACGGTCCGTCGTGCGATGGAATTTTCGTCTGTTGTCAGACGAAAGAATTTCTCTGGTAACCGGATGCGAAGTCATAGTATTGCCAGACTTTACGTAACACCTCATTCATATGCAACAGCAGCCGTGGTCCATTCACTTGGAAGTGGGGTGACAAACCTGAAAGAGTAGTTACATTGATAACATTTCTTTCTTTGACTCGCCGTTTTTCTTCATTGAACGTGTGCAGTTTCTTGCCGGTTTTTTGGTCTTCAATAATACTATTGTATTATACTTTTGTTGTGAATATTAACTCGGGCCGGTTTATTTCCATGTAGCTATCTCTTCCAATTAACCAAAAATGTGTTTTAAAGAGGCGTTGAGCGAAAACCAGACTTGAATCTTTTTGAAAATAAATTGGGTTGCTACGGGAATCGAGCTCGTAACCCCAGAGTAGAAAGAAAGTAGTCTTACCAACCAGACCAAGCATTTCGTATTCACAAAAATTGTATTCGTATTTTTGGAACTAAACTTACCACAAATGAAGGCAAGATTTTTTTTTATCCACTTTGCACGAATTTCTCCTGTTACGTGAAGAGGGTTTGCCTCTAGTTAGCTTATTCGTAAGGAAGAATGTCAGCCATACTGCTTGGCGGTGTTTGTACCAAGCATTTCGTATTCACAGAAATTGTATTCGTATTTTTGGAACTAAACTTAAAACAAATAAAGGCAAGTTTTTTTTTATTCACTTTGCACGAAGTTCTCCTGTTACGTGAAGAGGGTTTGCCTCTAGTTAGCTTATTCGTAAGGAAGAATATCAGCCATACTGCTTCTCATACTGCTTGACGGTGCCGAGAATATATCCAGTGTCACTAAGTTGGTTTAATATCTCTGTACGACGCGCGACTGAGTGTTACGCTATGATATTCGTTCTGTAAGTTGTTTTGGAAAATAGGTGATGATTCCTTGAACGGCTATATTTATTAGGGACATATAAACTTAGTGCTCCTAGTATCGCTGGACAGTTAAAGCAACCTTGAAAAACCTTTACTAGGAATATCTCAATGGAGTCTTGCCTTCTTGTTTCGAGTATCATAAATGGTAGCAATTGATATACTTGAGCTTACGTGTATATAAGAGAATAAGGAATGAGGACATAATGAAATAATGCGGATTGACACAAGGCGCAATGCTTAAGATGAAGTAAGGATCATTGTGATGGTTCTTTTTTTTTATCACGTGCTCAATTCTGAGGGTCGTGGTCTTCAGCTATTTTTCGAACTTGGTGCACGATCTGTCTCCATCCGTCCTGGTTCTGGGCCATGCTAAATGCAGCGCTGAAAGATGACCCTGTTAACTCATTTATTTGATCCGTACATCTCATAGGACATCTTTCTCTTGCTCACCTTCCCTTATCTGCCCCCATTACCACGATCACAACCCAACTGTCGGCTAAGTAAAAATAATGAATATTTACACAAATAATCTGTACAAGTAGTACAGAAGATACGATAAGTTTGGGAAGACAAAAAATATGGTTCTCGACCAAATAAATCAAAATCTAAAAGTGGGAAGAGTGTTAAGCCTTTATAATAGAAGGGTATGCATCGCGAGGTGTATGGACATTGCAGAAGCAAATTATGTGTGCCAAGATTGAATTAAGTGAATATCTGTTCTCGTTGTCTATCCCAAACATAAAGTAATGGCGATGATGATGATGACAACTACGAGTAAATTAAATTAAAACTCGGAAATCTATTTCCTATTTGTATGGAGTTTATTTCTTACTCGTGAAATAATTCATGACACTCTGTTTTATCCTTAATAAATTACCAGTTTGCCTTAAAGTGTTGACCACCTCTGGTATCAACTTAATAATTTGCCAGGAAATTCGTTTGTCACTCTGCCGAGCATTAGATTAGTGACCCTTGGTGGGTGTGAGATGAAACGTCTGCCGTGTGGGTTTGGGGTTGTATTATCCGAGTTATTTTTGGAGCGATCCATTAACGATCCTCGATATTGCTCGAATGTCACAGAAACGCGACCCGAATCGTTTTCGCTAAGAACTGAAAGATTATCTCAATCTTTCCTAACGCTTTCCTCGCTCCCATTCTTCTTTTTCAGATTTCCGGTTCGTATTCAAAGCGTAGGGGTTATATTTGAATGTTTAATGATTTCGGAAAACGTAGATTTATATTTTCAGCTGTGATACGCTCTATTCTTGGATATTTTATCTTTGTGTCAAACGTTGATGCGTGATACTCGTATTTTTTTTAAATATTATAAGGATACAATGAATATAGGGATCCCGCATTTCTTTTGGCAGATTGACATGGTACAATTTTTATGTTGGTAAATAATAGGATTTAAAGATTTTTGTTAAATAAACTAACGAGTTTTGGAAAAAACAAATTCAAGTGTAATATGTTTTATGAGTACTTCATTTCTGAAGTGAATCCGCAAAAACCCGAATCTAGAACACCCAATTGTTTAGCATGAATGCATCTTTATAACACGGCGCAGATTCTAATATGGAAAGTATTAAATTAATTATGTTTTTTACTGTCACCATTTTATGGATCAAAATTCTACCCTCCAAATATCCACGAGTACTTCTTAAGTTGGGCTTTATTTTTTGGTATTTGATTTTGTCAAGTATTAAATATTACAAGATTTATTTATGTTTTCGATACATACTCGTAAGTTTGAAGAAAATTTAAGATGAAACATAATACTTAGATATTCATTTAACATAATGTCATATGAATCCACATGACTATTTTATGTAGAAGCTCTTGTTTTCAACATCAGATTTCTTACGACTCTTGAAAAATCGTTTTCTTTCTTTTATTGACGAATTTATGAGGTTTTACTATGTTTTTTTTAACATATCGGACAATTTTAAATCAATTTAGAAGCATATCGGCTTAACTTAAAACTTATACAATTCATTTTCTGGTTCTCAGTTATTGTTTTTTTCTGTAGAAGAAAATGTGTTGATCAACTCGTCTACTTTCGTCATGCTTCATAATGTTCTTTGAGTTCGTAGCGAATGTGGGCATACATTACTTACTTTGACAATCGTGGGTAAAACACTCAAATAAATATGTTTTGCACGCTATAGCGTCGGAAGATCCCGTTTTTGCCGTCTTTCCGGTTTGTTGACGTAGCGAAAATTATTTTTGGGTTATTAAGATACTAAAATAACTGTTTTTATATTTAGCGATGCGCTTTCCACTTTTATTGTCCGCTTTAAAATTGTGAAACATGTGTATACAGCTGTTTTGTGTCTCCATCGACAGTTTTATTATATAAAAAGGTCTGACTTTATAATATAATCTATTATTTATTAAAATATTAAAAATAGTCATATTTATTTATCATAAATAATATCGAATTAATAAATATCATTTGGAGTGGAAACTTAAAAAAAATGCATGTGTAGGTTTTGTGGGTTGAAAGGTCAACGCACAACACACTCTTTTTTATTTATTTCGAATAACGGAATGAAAATGCCTCAATTGCTTGAAAAATTATTAATCTGGACAATTTTACTTTTCATGGGTAGAAATAATGGCCCGTTCCACGTAGCACTGAAATAAAAAAAATTTAAAAAAACATACTTCAAACCTTTTTAATTTTTTAACAGTTTTTACCCATGGAGTATGGAGTACATCGAAAAAAATCTGATTTTTTTATGAGCTTTTAAATAACGCCAAAAATCTACATGCTTTAGAAATACATGTTGGCTCCTGAATGATAAATGATTGAGAAGCAATATATGGACTTTTTTAGTATGGATAACTTGACAAGTTCATAAAAAATAAATCTGAACTACAATTTTCATTTTTGGATTTCTCAAAAACTGATATTTTTAAGATTTTGAAAATATCTTTATTTTTTTTGTATATGTCCACCAAGTTTTGTTTTGGTATCATGAGCTATAAAATAAAATGTAGACATGTATGTCATCGAATGGTTGTTCTCTTTGCGTACCCCCATATCTACATCGTGTGATCTTTTTAAACGTTCATTCTAGTTCAACAGCAAGATTTTTTTTATTATATGTTTAACCTCTAAGTTATTTTATATGCTTCGTTTACACCACGAAATCGTCATGTCATGTTTAATTTTCTTTACAAATCACTTAGTCTCGTGGTCCCCAAACTATGGCCCGCTGGCCGTATTAGATTTGCGGACTTATTAGCAAAAAACATTGAAACAAATAATATAAATATCGTGTATATGTAGGCATCACCATGGTGCTGCTTGAATACAGTCCACACACACATTATTTCGCGCAGATGTAGCCAACATAACACACCGTTACTACCGTCTATCGATGTTCGACGCAGTTATTCAATAATTCGTATGGCACCCCTCAGCGTACTCGAATTTGTGATACAAAAATGTTGAAAAGCATAGCCGGGAGATAAAATTCAGCCAGCTTTCGGATTTAGAACTACTGGAATAGGGACAAAACTCAAATTTCATCATCGTCCGTGATGTAAATACTACCACCCGTGGAGAGGTGACTACTCGCACACACGTTGTCAGACGAACTGTCTTAACTGATTCGGACCCTATTTATTTTTGGGTATCATTGGGAATCAAACCCGAATCCCCCAGACGAAGATAAGCTTCTTACCAACAAGACAACCACTGTGACCTAGTTGGTTAGACGCCTGTCATGCTCAATTTTCGTTGGAATTCAATTTATTTAAAAAAATAGTTCCAGTTTGGCCACTAATTAAGGCAACTTAAACATATTTCTTGTTGGTTGGAATATATTGCTATACTGCAATACACCCACTAGGTTGTACTGTCTAGAATTAAAGTATACGATACGATACAATATCATAGAGGTCGCTTCGACGCAGTGATATTTCGCTGTTATTTATTTAAATATTTCGTTCATCTCAGATGCAACACTCCTTTAAACTAACTTTATTATTGTTTGTTAACGAAAAAAACATATTATGTCAACTAATTATTACATAAATATAGAATGATACATGTATGTTTTTTTTTCAGTGTATGCTTGCTTTATAATATTTTTTTTCTTTTTCGATCCAGCTCACCTAGCCCTGACGTTATACTTATGTGACCCCTCAGTCAATAAGTTTGAGGACCCCTGGTCGAGCCCCATTGTTCCCATTGAACCGTTTTTTTCTCAATTTCGTTGTTAGTATTCTTGATTACATTTCAGTGCATGGCAATATCAGATATACCATACACGTGTTATGAAGTTTTTGCTCCGAATTCTCATTGTAATTAAATATAATGTATTCTATGTGTGTGATTTTACTCTCGATCGTGAACCGCAGAAAAAAAATAAGCTCGTGTTTTGTGTCTAAACTGTATTCAATAGACTATTTATTACATATAGAAAGTGAAAGAGAGATGCGTAAAGAATAATACGTGGTAATAAAGGTAATGAGTAATAATATGGTATGTGTGTATACCTAGACTAGCGATTCCCTACGGAACCAAAATTGCTCCTCTGGGGGACGAGGAGGGCGTGAGGCGATTTTAATTTTTAGGGGGTATCGAGGGGTACTGAATGATTTGAAGGCGATAAAATATTCAAGGATATCATTGTGTTATTTAGTGAACTTTCCAGTATACAAATAATCTTAGCCTGACCGTATAGATAATTTCTAAGTTAATTTGTCTGACAACTACAAAACGTTGTCTATTATGTTTTCAGTTACATCTGTGATATTGTATATACTCTATATATGAAACGAAAATTAGTTTCTGAAAAAATAGAAATAAAATTCAGATTTAATTACATAATAAATAAATTAAAGTTTTTTATGATAAAATTAAAACAGTCATTATGTTTTTTCCTTCTACATGTCGTCAGAACTAAAAATATCTAATGGCTTACTAGAGGGACATTGACTTATAGATGTCCCAAGGAACCGTTATTCCAAAAATGATTGGGAAATCCTACTCTAGGCTTAGGGAAGTGATGGAAAACAATGTACTGTTTAACGCTCTCAATTTTTGGAATTTAGATTATATATGTTTTTAAATAATGTTGACTCTAAGTCCTCAAAATCCCTTCACAATCATAATCTAATATGCACATATAAATATTCATTTTATAGTTTAAAAAGTATAAAAAAATACTGTACTGTGTAATCATTGTAAATATTTGTTATAGCTACATACTCGTAGTTAAGCTTCACCCACAGTTCGATAAGGCCAATGTTTGGCGAAACACTGTCACTATACTTAGTGACTAATAAATAAAATATATAGGACTATATTTTTCTTCGTTTCGTGCCATGTCAGGACCCCCGGACGTTGGCTATCACTCTGGCAAATCCATCAGTCTCCTGCTCCTTATAGAACAGTTGTTTTCACTTATTATATCCTGGGCCGCTCTCGAATGTTGCGGAGCCAAGACATCTTATGTATCTTCTAGTACCGCGCCGATCCACATTTTTTTCCTTTTCGAATGAGAACTTGTTAGTAGGAACCACACAGAACATGACCTAAGTATGACACGTTCCTAATTTTGACGTTGGTCAGCAACTCTCTTTTTATTGCAGCTCTTTGAAGAACAATCGTCTTGCTTATCCTATATGTACAAAGGAATTAGAAGCATTCTGCTATGGATCCACATTTTAATTGTTTCGAATCGGTTCATGACGTTAACCTTGAAGTTCCATGTCTCCATTACATACAACAATACATAGCACTTGATCATTCTTTGTCTAAGTTTTAGAAAAATCAAAACGTTTAATTTATTCTGTTATATGAAATACCAATTTATTTCGATTAATATTTTTGTATGTACATGAATAATCTATGTTTGAGATATTTCTAATATATCATAAATATGTGTTTAGTGAGTTGACCTCTTTTTACATATACTCGTATACATTCATATAGGCTCAAATAAATCCATTTGCCCACTTCTGATTCCTGTACCGTTCTCATACGAGATGATTTATGCTGAAAGTGAAATAAATACAAATAAGTATTATTGTTTTTTTACGTAATGCTACTAATTATATTGTCGAACTGTCGCAATGCAACAGTGACACACTGTGCGAACTAAATAATATAAACGATGCCATTAATTAAAACGCTAAAACAATGTGTTGTTAGTTGTTACTGCAGCGGAACGTTCGCCGTTGATGACCTGGGATTTTAACGATTGCATAAAAAATGTGTTCATCGTTTAGGTTTTCTTAAAAGTGAAATGGAAATAGATAGCTCTCATGATAAAACAATGCCTCGTATCTCACAACTATTCTTAAAATATTCAGCTTCGTAACTTGAAAGTACACAAATAAACAAAATCTATAAACACAAATAAATGATAGTTGATTGATACCCACTTATTTTTCTGCTTATATTTCTGCAATACCTCGTATCGCATTTGTGACCAGCGATTTAAGAATTTTCCTGTACAGTCAAGGCTGTGTGGGATACATACACATATCATCACGTCGTGTCTCATGCGGTGTAGTCAGAGAGAACAGATCTCCAAACTTTTCTATTCAAACACTTAACTTTCGCCTCCTCCATATTCCATGTCCACTTTTCTACTGTTCATACTTCTCCCTTTAATTTTTTTTCAAAATCTGGTCTATTTGGTCCAGCCACGTTTTCATCGGTCTACCTCTTCAACGCACACCGTACACTTCTGACTTGTATATTCGCTTATTCATTAATTCTCTCCACATATCCAAACCATCTTAAAGCTCATTTTTTCATCTTAAGACATCCAATTTATGCATGCATTCATTTATGATGTCTTCATTCCACCTTCTTTCAAACATTGACACTCCACAAATTTTCCTTAGTGCACGCATCTCCACAGCATTAGTCTTACTCTTATCATTCTTCTGCCAAGTCAAAATTTCACTCCATACATCAAGGTGGGCATCATCATACTTTTATGTATTTTGCTACTCTTGATATTGCGCGGTTGTTGTATATTACAGTAAGTACTCCGGTTATCTTGTTTCCTATCGCTACCCTTCTTTAAATGTTTTAACTCGCCCATAATACGTAATTATACTGCCCAGATAACAGAACTCATCAACCTACTCCAATTTTTCAGAGTTAACCCATATATCGCACACGCTTTTTTTGTGGGAATCTATGTATTATTTTATGATTGGTGATCTCAAAATGTGGAATGTTACTTAATGGATTGACTCTGTATCTGCGGTGAAGAGTAGTTGAAGCTACACTTACTGCAGTGTCTTGCACCGAAAATGATTGGATTCTTGTAACGCACAGTGCTGTCCAGGTGGCAGAATTCTGATCGAAAATAATTTATATCGTAATGAAGGTCTCTGTCAATATTTTTTCGCTTGTAAGAAAGAGGGATATGCAAATTACGTATTTACACTTTAGTTTTTCAATGAATCATAAGCAAATTTGCATTATCATCGTATTTTTCATATTATTTTGAGTCTGGTTTATAACCTCGCCTATCTCAATCTCAGGCCAATTCTTCCGCCTCCACCTTATTCAGTGTCAGCACTACCTCACACAGCCGTTTAACTTTTTTTTTTTATTTATCTAAGTTCGTCTGGGATGGCCCACTGATCTTTCTTATAGACTGGTTTTGGAAATTCGACAAGTAATTTTTGTTTCTAAATTTGTCCCAGCTACTTCAGTGGATACCTCTCTTTTTTCATTAGTTTACCCCTGTTTAGGGTTCATCAGATCTCTGAATTTATTTTATCTACGAGTGACTTCTACACTAACCCACACAGAAATCTTATCTGTGTGCTGCATGGATTCTAGGCCTGAGCATTTTATATTGACGACCTCTCCGGGGTCTAGTTGGTAAGACGCTTAACTTCTATCCGAGGATTTTGGGTTCCATATTCGATGATACCAAAAGAGGGTACAGTCTGGTTACAATATTCGCATGCGTTAGACTGTGCGAGTATTGATGTCTCGTGAGGAGTACTGTTCCAAACACGTGTGATAACCAACTGCGAGTTCCGTGCCTATTCAAGTGGCTCTAATCCAAAGGGTTCGATTAATGTTAGATAATGTCTCCAGACCACGTTCTTCAATATGTCCGAATCACTAATTCGGATATGTTCAATGGTTGCCATACGAATTAATGTATGAATTCACATAGAGTTCACATGGGAGTAGGAAAATAGAATGCAGCTGTGTATACTCGTACTTGCATATTTGTAATGCAAGTAAGTCGTCATTTTTTCTTGTATTTCGTTTTTCAACTTTAATTCAATGTATTTCGTTTTTCAACAATTTAATGCGTTTAACCTCAGAAAAGAAGGATGCCAGTTAAAAACTTACAACAACTTGTATCACGACGACTTACGAGTATGAGACGACGATGTAGAACGCTTGCCTCTCACTCACAAGTTTCGTGTTTGATTCCCGATACATATTATCACGTTATGTTTCTTCGGGGTAGACAGAACGGATAGCTCTCTGCACAGTTTTTTGTCTCGTCCGCATTCACGTCGCTTACACGTCTTCTGTTTCTCATATTTTTCAACTCTCTTCAGTTCTTTCCTTAGTCTAACCTTCTCGCACTTCGTTTTGTAGTGCTATCTTCCTTCGACAAGAACATACGTTAGTCATATTCATTAAAATAATACTTTTTTTCTGTTGCTTTTTCATTTTGCATTTTTTTGTGATTTTCTGTGTAGCTTTTAGTTTCTGCTCTTATTTTAAGCCATCTTTAAATCAATTAAGTCGGGCATTTTGCAAACTCTTAATGTTTTTTATCAAGTTCTGCACCATCATCTCGTTAATTGGAATGGTATAAAAAACGTTTTTGTTTTCCACTTCTTTTTTATTAGTACAATAAAAAAATACTATCAGATTACAGTTTGTATAAGTGGATATTAACTACATAATTGGCTTAGTGGCAAATATGTGATTTAGTTATTTTACATGATAATTATTTAACATATTTGTACATAATTTATGAAAAAACAACACAAACGAACAGAAATAATTTTAAGTCAACACTCAAATTATCTTGGTGTGTTGCCTGTAATTTGTCGTGACCATAGTAAACTAGGCTTTTGCTTGTATCTTACTGAAAACATATGAACATTTCAATATATAATATATTGATACTTATTAACGGTTATTGATTGTTATTTAATTTCGTATGTCAAAAATTCTCATTAACTTGGTAAGTTGTACTTTTGGCCTACTGCATCTAATTTATATTTTTTGTTTGTTTCAGGTATGTACATTGATATTTTACATTACTTCGTTATGGCTATCTGGTTAATAATCTTCAAAATGGCATCAAAGGGCGATTAAAAAAAGGTAATATTTTTTTGTTCCTTTTATCCAGCGGGATTTTTTTTTTGTTCCTCTTATCTGGAAGGGCTCTTTGACTATCCCGTTTTCTTTGCAGTATGCTGTTTCGTCATAATCTTCGCAAGTCTTCTTTATTGTCATTGGTGAAGTATTGATATCACGATCTTACCTTCTTGGTTGAGTTCTTTCCACTGAAATTGCTCATTGTATAGTATTAACTATTTCTCTAATTAAGCAGGACTTATTTCTTGCAGTGAGCTAAAAAAATAAATACGGTTGCTGTCAAATTTTATAAGTATTGTATAAAACCTGGAATGCTTATTGCTATTTGATTTATTTTAATCGAATCGAAAATATTTTGAAAGTCGTTATTGGTTGAGACATTTTTATTTGGCCACCATAGGGAATCAATCTTGAGGTACTTTGAACATATTGATAGAATGGGTTAGGAAAGAATTAGTGAACAAATATATATATGTTTGAAATTAATGTATAAGAGCAGAATAGAAGCAGACATTTAAAAATACTGATAAGATCAGAATACATGTAGAAATGTGTGTATTTCTTAAGTATACCTGGTATTACGATGTATGATTGAGAAAGGGATGCTCGTAAAAGGGATAATTATTTGTTCAGAGTATTCATATTGAGATAGTTTGTACATATAGATACATACACAACACATACCGTCACGCCATTTTCTGTCGGTATATGCAGAGGTGACAGAGCGCCATACTTTCCTATCTCGATACCCATATTTAGTCTCTTCTACATCCATACACTTCATACAACTTGGACGATTCTCTGACTACATTTCCTTTTAGAATATCATTCACTTGATATAACCATATTTCCCTTGGTCTTCTTCTCACACGATTTCCACTCACATATCTGCACTGTTTATCTATTTTGTTAGTCTTTCTTCATTCACTCGTTCTACGTGTATAAACCACCTCAACGTATTCTTATTCATCTTACTAAACACATCAGCCTTTAGTTTACATTCATCCCTAATCACTTAATTCCGTTTTCTGTCATTAATTGTCACTCCATGTATTCTTCTTAATGCTCTTCTCTTTATTTTTTCACTTCTATGTTTCACTCCTATACATAAAAGTTGGCACCATAATACTATTGTGGACTATCATCTTAGCAGATTTTGATAGTGTCCGATTCGAGGATGTATGTTTTAGTGCCCCATTGCCCTTGTTTCCTATTGCTACACGCCGTTCGATATCCCTCTTAACTCTTCCATCGGCTGTGAAACACGTGATTTATATAATTAGTGGAATATTAAATTTAATTGTTATTAACTATTGTAATATGAAAATCAAGTAATATAATAAATAATATATGTATCTCTGCAAATTCGTGAATGGGTGAATTGCAGGGGCAGAGGGGGCAACATGGGTCACGTTTTTTTTTGTATGTATTGGGTGTTTCCGGATCTGGGCTGCTGTTTGTTTTGAGGTGTCGCTGCATTTCGAAAGCGAAACTGTTTTTATTTATAGAAAAACAATATGTCAAGGATAATCATCGACCGTTCAATCAAAATACTTGATTAAAACGATCTCGCAGACCGCATATTTTTGTTTGTAAATACAATATCAATATGACGCATAAGATACATTATAACAACTTACCATCCAGGGATAAGTAAATGGCAAACAAGGCTGAGAGGAAGACGTCACATCACATGACTTAAGAAGTTTATTCCTTGTCGTCCTCTGCGCTGGCAGAGGTCAAGGAATAAACTACATGCTGATGCACCTTTTTACTTCGAGATGTTATACCTGCGGGATTTAAGACGTTTTCATTATCTTTTCACATGCACTAAATTTCAACCAAAGTTATTATCACCTGCAAAGGTTTCTTTGTGGTTCGTCTTCCTTGGTATGTTTCAAGCAGTTTTTTTACCAAATATGTTTATCTAAACATATGTAGATGCGGAAAGTATCCAATCTAATGACCGCAGTCACCACTTTCTAACACTACACTCACTTTTTTATTTGTAGTAATAATTTGAATGCTAATAATAGTGGGTTCGATTCCCGAGCTAGAGCGCCATTCATATTTACAAATGCCCTAACAAAGTCAACGGGGCTCTTTAACATATACACTCGAACTGGAACATTATCAAAATCTGCTATGGTGATAGACCACATCAGTATTTCAGTATCAACTTGAACGTATGGGAGTAAAACGTAAACGTGAGAAATACTGAAAGTAGCCGAATAAATGCTGTAGACATGCGTGCACTGAGAAAAATACATGGGGGGACAATGTATGACAGAATACTGAATGAAGTGATTCGGGATGAATGTGAACTTAATACTGATGTATTGAATAATAAAAGCACCCTGAGATTGTTTGGGCATGTAGAACGAATTAATGGAGTAAGACTAATCAAACAATACGGAAGACGAAGAAAAGCATGGCTGGATCAAAGGAATGATATTTTGGAATAATGAAACTTATAAAACCAGAGAAATTGTAGTTTTAGTAGAAAGTGTATGTATGGATGTATAGAAAAGGCAAATAATGTGCCCAGGTAGGAAAGTCTGACGTTCTGTCCTCTCTGACAACCTTGATAGGGAAATGGCGTGATTGTACGAGTATGTATGTGAATATTCACAGATCAGTTTATGACACTGTCAACGGGTACTTCGATACCAATAATTCATCAGATGCGTCTGTCTTCGTCTCATCCACCACGTTGAGAAGCATGTAATGGCCAAACCACCAGCGTGGCAGTCGTAACGAGCCACTCAGGAATGCGGTGCGATCACTAAAATTATTCAACCCAATTTGTTCAACATTACATCTACCTATCTGTCTACTATAAAAAGTTGTCGACCGGCGGTGTTCACTGACTATACTTTCTAGTCATTCAAAGCCTGATGAATTTGGTATCTTTAGCGTGCATACACCTGACTGTATTTATGATACATATTCAACCTTAGAAAGTACTATGATGACATCACACTTGAACAGAAGAATCTGGTTAACGACCTCTGTGGTCAAATTGATATGATACCTCTGTTACGATCCGGTGATTGGATTTTCGTTAGTACCCAATTTTTTTAAATGGGTTTCAGTTTGGTTTATGTTTCAGGCCTCTTTAAAACAGTTCTCATTGATTGTAACAGATTACGACATGGCAATAAATAGGTTGTATTATACAACAAAAGCGTGAGTGACAATACTTGATTCTTGTAACATTTATAATTAATTATATTTGATAGTTAATACATAAATATTAACTATATTTGATATTGTGGAGGTTTAACGACATTGTAATTTGTTTTATCAAACAATGTTTATTCCACTTTATGTAACGGTATAACCTTGTTCTTCAACAAGGAGTCTCTTTTGTGCTCCCCTTATGATGAGGTGAAAACCTTGAAACCGGTAGGGTTATACCGTTATATCAAGTGGAATAAACAGTGTTTGATGAAACAAATTACAATTTATAATTAATTTTAACAATCAGTAATAAGATTCACATATCACTCGCACTCAATTTATACTGTTGCTTCGTAAAAAATTAGTTTGGTTTTCAATAGTTTACTTGAAGATTTCTGTCACTAAGATATATCCTGTGTTCTAAGTTTCGTTTCATTCAAATGCTATATTATTAAAGTTTTCCAGTTTCATTTCGGAAATGGATTTAACTCATAATTTTATTAAAAATAACCTTAAAATGTAAGTTTTTTATTGTTTCTGCAAGTTTTTTTAATTAAAGTATTACTGACTAATTTTTATGGATCAAATGATAAAAGGAAGAGACGATCGCGTCAATCGCAATGAACAAACGACACTAGAGAAGCAGCAACATGACGACAATATAAAGTACCACAAAGCACAGCGTCATATTGAAAAAAAAAGTCAACTTTCGTCATTATTGACTGGGTTTATTACTAGTCTTGAAAATAATTTTCTATTTCGAATAAAAAATCTTTTTTACTGGTATAATGTAAAAATGAAATAATAATTCAAATATAAGAAGATTTAGGGTTAAATAGAGTCCCGCTTACAACCTGCGCCAACACATAATTCTTAGGATTACCGGGATATAGAATGAGATTCCGGATTGACCAACATATCCGTATCAAAGAGCGCAATGCCAACGGTGTTCGAGTCATACCCAGTCTTGTTAGGTGAGTTTTTTCCCTCTCTTGATGCCCGCCGAGTTCTGTTAATTTTGATGCGATTAACGTCGAATTTATATTTGTTTGTTTGGAAACATGCGCTGTGTTAACAGGTTTAGTATATCAAAAAAATATGTGTCGAGATGTATTTTCTAAGTTGCCACGAAGCAGACCACTCGGCAGAATAAAACTGCGTTTCTTGGATGACCGGGAAAGAGTTAGCGAGAGAGATTGTATTACACTTTTGTTGTATACAGCATAAATTGGTGCGTTTATTGCAATGTGGCAATTTTTCCCAACCAACCTGGAAGATTTTTTTTTAGGAATTTAGTTGTGGAGTGAGCTACCTTGCTTATCGCGTACAAGGTTTTAGGTTCGAGGTATGGTTTTATGCGTAGCGAACTGTCCCGCTACGGATTTTTTCCTTTATGGTATTCCCTGTTTGCGGTGTTATGTTTCGTGTTAGTATGTCGGAAAGCGTCTGCGCACGACTTTATTTGGTCCAATCCCAGCATCTACCTGATGAATCGCAGTAAACTCAATCGGGATTGCCGGCACTTTGGCCTTCCGATGTGATTTTTGTTCCCTCGGCATTAACCCTGTCTGTGTTGGTGTGTGCTATCTCTCGCTCTGCTTCCTGCGTTGTCAAGTTGTGGTTGATGTTCATTATCCTGACACCTGAAAGATGTTAAAAAGGACTTAAGTGGAAACCAGTCTGGAATCCTTTTTTTAAATCTGGGTTCCAACGGGAATCGAATATGCAAATCCCGGGTCAGAAGGCAGGTGTCTTACCAACTAGGCTATGGAGGGATTTCCGAAGAGAAATAGCAGAAGATTTTAAAGAATTGAACGAAGTCAATTTAAAGGAGCTTCCGTTTCACTGGAACATGCCTCAGAATGTGTCCACTTATGAAGTGTCTTGAATTTTTGTATTCTCAGTTCTCAGCCTTCCGATACTCGAGATAAATCTATTCCCGGAGGAAGGACCAGTCACTCCGAAAATCCGACAGTCAATGACCATGTTGCTCAATTGGCATAAACTGTGCTGTTTATGTACTGTGACCCAGATGATCTTAATGTTTCACTTTGTCTAACTCGACGCATGGCGTGGTTTTGGTTGATAGATCATCTCCCGGGATCGAGGGAAATTTTCAAATTTGTAATATTCTCGTGTATATGACGACCTCCGTGACATAGTTAATATAACGGGTGAGGATTACGGGTTCGATTATTTTAAATTCAATTTATTTCAAAAATACGATTAAGTGAAAACCAAAGCTACCAGTCTGGTTTTCACTTAAAACCTCTTGAACATTTTCCTGGTTGTTTTTGAAGATATTTCCACATTGCAATAAATCCGGCTGTTTTTGAAGATATTTCCACATTGCAATAAATCCGTCAGACTTTAATGTAACAGATACAACGGAAGGATAATATGATATGTATTCACAGGGTGGATAACGCCAGTGTGCATATCTGTTTATTGTATGCAAGCTGTTCAACTGAAGCGAGCGCACATTCTTAACGGAACTAATTAAGATTCCGGTAGTAAGAAGATCACATTTGCATGAAGAAAATAGCACCTCGACCACTTGAACCAGTCACATCCTTTACTTGGTCGGTCTATTTTGTTGGGGATCTCCTCTCTCCACTTCCCTCCACATTTCTTGTAATTACCAACCTCTCTAAATTGTCTTGACCTTGCCTCGCAAATTATCCAAAGATCTGAAGTATACGTTTCAGGCAAACGGGCGAGAATCTGTCTGTTCGCCTTCTCTTTCAAGATTGGTACCCGAGTTTTTCTAGATGTTAAAGGGATCTAAAGCATTCACCTCTAGCACTTTATATCAAAAGCGTTTATTCTTCGTCTTTCTAAGTCTATTATCGTCCACAACTTTACAGAGGGAGATCGAGAAGACTAACGCGTGTACTAGGTGAACTTTCGTAGATGTAGTGATACCTGTGTCTTTCCATTCTTCTTTATGACCTTAATGCTGAGGAACGTCATCCAAAAATTGAGCATATTCATTTGGTTTTATTGGGAAAAATAGTGCGATGGTTTCCCATTTTCTTCTGCACCACAGTAGATTTTATAGGAGTTGTATACATGTTGTATATATTATGAGCCCTGCTTCCAACATACAGTGTTTTAGGGTGTACTACTAGGTCCGTGATGAAATGTGCACTTGTGGGTATTAAGTGAAAGCAGGAGTGCTGCAGAAATGTTATGTGATATGGTAATGTGCATAGGGCTGGAAGAATTTGGCGAGAGGATATGGAAAACGCATAAGCAGAAGTGACCAGCCTCTGCGCCTCGACTGGGTGTGGTCACTCACTGCTCGTAAATACTACTTTGGGGTAAAGGTGAAATGTTCGAGATATCACCGGACCAGGGGCTTAGTTAGTACTATCTAGGCGACCCTCTGCTAGCCAATACTGTCAACAAAGTATTAGCGCTTAACATATCATTACACCCCAACTTTGTGTCTTCCGTGTTATTCCATATTTTTGTCAGAAATCACAAATTCAGATTAGGTTAGTATCTAATTTATACCAGTCTAGAAGCGGAATTATTACCAGGGATGTTAGGTTTTAAACCACTTCATCGTATGTGGGACTGTGAACAGATTTAATAACTATAATTACTTTAATTTCATTTTTTTTTCCAAATGAATACTCCAAAAATGAAGTTCATTTTATTATGTAAAACCTGTTCAGAAGCACGTCTATAACATTTATCAGATGTATTAATTAAGTACATCCAGCTTTGCAGTACAATATATTTGGAACTGACAACTGGTCTCTGGAATGCGGTATGTTTGTGGTTTCATTCTGGATCCGCTAATGTCGGTCGCATCGCCCACTCTCTCCGATTTCTTTTTTTTTTTTTCCTTTTCGTTTCTTTATCTCTTTCTCTGAAATTTAACTTGATTTCAGAATTTGTATTTGAATTTGATGATCTTTGACAAGATATAACCATAAACATATTTCAAATCTATTGTGGCGACCTCCGGGGTCGACAATTTATTTATTTAGTTTACGTGATAAGTATACATAATGTGAATATATAATATATGAAAAAAATAAGTAATTGCACGCGGACACTTAAATTATATTCATCTCGTTTTGTTGCCTGTTATTTGTCGTGGCCTCAGTAAATTATGGTTTTGCCTGTATCTTACTGAGAATATACGAATTTGAAAAAATAAGTATTACAATAGCCAAATAGATGAATTGCATTATGGTTTCCCAATGTTATATTCTGGTCACGTTCTTCTAAATGTCCGCATCATCAATGTGGATTTGTTGACTGTTATGCTATAAAGCATGATTGCATACGTCATATCAATCAATCAATCAATTAATCTCTACAGCGTCTTTTGATCTCCAAGGGATCGTCTGATTTGTTATAGCCACTCTCATTAAGATATTTCTTGAAGCTTGCAATGTACCAGCCCCAGAGAACGATCATTCCATACGATAGGATCAGCCACTTAAAAAATGGTCTTTGTTCGGTGGTTTTCAACAAGGTGGTTTGTGGTTTGAGACCTTAGATGATCTCAATATTCTATATTGATTATACTTTCTCTGTATACAGTAAAACCTAGTGGATTTATTGCCTTGTGACAATTTCTTACAGCCAACCAAAAATAAGAACAAGCGTGAATTGAAAATCAGATTGATATCCTTTTAAAAAAAATGGTTACCAACCAGACTACGGAGTCCATCTATATTAACGCATTTGGAATAAACAAAGACCGAAAAGAGCCGAATAAAAAGTATAGAAATTCGTGCATTTAGAAGAATACATGGGATTACAATGTATAACAATACGGAATGAAATTATTTGAGATGAATACGAACTTAAGACTGATGTATTGAATAATAAAAGCACCCTGAGATTGTTTGGGCATGTAGAACGAATTAATGGAGAAATACTAATCAGACAATACGGAAGACGAAGGAAATTATGGCTGGACAAAGGATTGACATTTTGGAATAATGAAACG
The DNA here is from genome assembly GCA_949825065.1 of Odontocerum albicorne. NCBI lineage: Eukaryota > Metazoa > Arthropoda > Insecta > Trichoptera > Odontoceridae > Odontocerum > Odontocerum albicorne. The sequence continues at coordinate 15,985,746 of OX463857.1, forward strand.
TATAAAATCAGAGAAATTGTAGTTTTAATAGAAAGTGTATGTATGGATGTAGAAGAGGCAAATAATGTGCCCAGGTAGGAAAGTCTGACGTTCTGTCCTCTCTGACAACCTTGATAGGGAAATGGCGTGATTGTACGAGTATGTATGTGAATATTCACAGATCAGTTTATGACACTGTCAACGGGTACTTCGATACCAATAATTCATCAGATGCGTCTGTCTTCGTCTCATCCACCACGTTGAGAAGCATGTAATGGCCAAACCACCAGCGTGGCAGTTGTAACGAGCCACTCAGGAATGCCAATGTGTTGAGTAAGATTACGAAAAGCACTCTGAGAGGGTTTAGGTACGTGGAACGAATGAATCAAGAAACACTAGCAAAAAATACGCAGTGCAAATGTGAGTACACAGTGCAGGTGGGGTAGAGGAAGAGCAAAGAAAGGATAGTTGGATCAAGGGAAAGATATTTAAAAGAAGGAAATGTAAGAAGTCAGAGAAATGGTAGTAGCTGTATGAGATGGTGTGGAGTGGAAGAGGCGAAATAAGTGTGTCGTGACAGTAAATTCTGGGGCTCTGTCTTCTCCGTTTACCTCAGTAGGGAAACGGTGTAAAAGTATGTATATGTGGAACCATAAAGATTAAAATATATTCTGAAAATAAGCTCTCGAAGAGTTAAAAACGCGTCGAGTCTCTATTAGAACGCATTTTTAGACTACAGTCAGTACCACAGCATACTTTGAAAGATGGCACCTGATCGCAGATAGGCCCCTGATAGGTGATATGTGGAAGCAACAACTGGACTCTGGAATGTGGTATGGCTGTATCTCTTTGTGGTTTCTCTGTCTCTCTCTTCGCTCGTGCCGGCCTGCTTCGCCCACTCTCTCCGATTTCCCGAATGTTTCGGATGTCAGATCATTGATGGCGTTATTCACGGGATACGTGGCGAAAGAGATTATTGGAATTCTTAATGATGCAAAATACATATATTTCTTGGTACGTTCTTAAAACCTGCCTTAAGGATTTCTAAAATTGCCCCATTGACCTTCCACTTGTCATCTCGCGTAATCATATTATTTTATCACATTCTCGGTGTATACTATTCAACCTGGAGGGTTTATTGTCATGTAGCAATTTCTTCCAACCCACTAGAAAGGTGTCAAACAAGCCTTATTTGAAAACCAGACTGGTACCTTTTCTAAAAATATATTTGTACCAACGGGATTGAAACCTGCAGCCCACAGACTGGAAGACAGGCGCATTACTAAGTAGGCTAAGGAGGTCATGTTAATATTTACTTGTCGAGGTGTATGGTCGTGTAACGCATTGGCATTCCGTGCGAAAGGTCGCCGGTTCGAACCTCGCACTGTGCTACTCCCCTCGAATTACACAAGCATTTTTCTGCATGTTATTCGAGAGCATAAGGATACATATGATTTTGATCATATCTATTCTTTCAAAAAGAGGGAAAAATATGGGTGTTTTCCGATCGTCTCATTTCTGTATGCCATCAGATCCAGTACAGCGGTGTGGCTGGTGGGTGATTTTGCTGGTGTACAACGGCTCACTGACTTAAAAAAACAAACTTTACATACAGCTTTTCTTTCTAACTGAATCAACATTGGAATGACTAGGGGAACTTCGATTACAAGGCTCATCAGATGAATATTTGGTTTTTATAATCTCCCCAATATCATTGCACCCAAGGTATTGCTATTGCTAATGATGTGGTAAAAGGTAGAATTGTTATTTATGATTGCAATTTTGTTTCTAATTACACTACAGCACCTCCTTTCGTATACCTTCGTTCTGCCTTTTACAAATTAAATTCAAACAGATACTCTTAGAGCTCTTGACATAGTCTGTTATTGTGAAACAGCGTTGTACAAGTTAGCTATTTATAATTCAATACTGTAAGTAGGTACGAGCCTATAATTAGAGTAAATAACTTTTTAAACACTAGGTTTACGGGCACTTTTTATATATCTATCTCTACGGGCACCCGTCAAATTAACGGATAAACACAATTACTTATTTTTTTTTCTTTTTATATGATTTATTTAACTTAAATAAGACTAAAATAGACATAATATACAAATAGAACTATTATTACAAGTAAAAGAGTAAAGGGAGTGACAACAAAAATAATATTAGGTGTTAACATAAGTTGTGTCCGTTATTTTTTCACTTTAAAAATGAGCACCAAAAGTAAAACAAAATGGTAAATGTTATACGTCATTCGAAAGAAAATTTTCTACTCTACAAGATATTGTGTTTGCTTTTACGTTACATGTATTATTTTATTTGATTACAAGCCTTCAAAATGGAATGTCAAGTAGACGAAAGTGAGCATTTTCGACGCATCCTTCTGTTCGCGTTCAATCGAGGGAATAAAGCTGACAGAGCTGCTCGCGATATTTGCGAAGTGTACGGTGAAGATGCTATGAATTAAAGGGCAGCTCGTCGATGGTTTTTGCGTTTCAAAGACGGTAATTTCGACCTGAAAAATATGGAGCGTTCCTGAAGAGGATTTTCATGAATAATATGGTTTAAGCGGTCCTCGTCGAAGTCCACTGGTCGTCCGGAAAGCTCCATGTCTTTCAGGTCGAAATTACCGTTATTGAAACGCAAAAACCATCGACGAGCTGCTTTTTAATTCATAGCATCTTCACCGTACACTTCGCAAATATCGCGAGCAGCTTTGGCAGTTTTGTTCTTTCGATTGAACGCGAACAGAAGAAGATGTCGAAAATGCTCACTTTCGTCTACTTGACATTCCATTTTGAAGGCTTGTAATCAAATAAAATAATACATGTAACGTAAAAGCAAACACAATATCTTGTAGAGCAGAAAATTTTCTTTCGAATGACGCATAACATTTACCATTTTGTTTTACTTTTAATGCTCATTTTTAAATTGGAAAAAAAACGGACACAACTTATGTTAACACCAATATATTCAACTATTCGGAACATTTTTTACAAACATATTCAATTTTCTTAGTAAATTTGGCTTTGAATCTAAAAAATTCTTCACACCAATGACATTTTTTTTTTGCTTTACACAAATTGTTACACTATGATTATGTTGTTTCAAAAGTAATAATTTCAGAAATGGGACAAATTCAATAGGGTCAATTCAATAGGGCCAAATTCAATACAATAGGGTCAAACAATAAGGACAAATTCAATAGGGCCAAACCCGTCAATTTGACAAGTGTCAGCAAAGATAGGTATAAAGCGACCAAACTTAAATAAAAAATAGAGTAAGTATATTTGCATTGTTCAATTATAAAAAGTCGTAAAAAAAACAGAAAAAATACTGTCTGTTTTGCAAAATTGGCAAAGGAAAACCGGAAACCCGTCAATTTGACGGGTGCCGTAAATCGTGTTAATTAAACTTCCAGTGTTAATTAGTGTTATTCCGTAGTGTTAATTAAACTTCCATAAAGTGAGTCGATCTTTTTAGATAATTGAAAAAAAAAACCTACTTTGTACTCTTAAGAAAAGCGACTCGATGCGTTCTTTGTAGAATACGCTATTTTGCCTTTTTTGTTTTTTTAAAGTAAAAGTCAATGCGAATTCTCGTAGGGTGATTATGGACTTCCTTTTAATAAATTAGACCTCACTGTTTGGGATCTTTCCCGGGCCCTCGCGTAAAGATCAATTTTTCCACTGTAATCATCAAACTATTCCTACAACCCGCAAATCGTCAGGGTGCACAAAATGGCAATCAGTGTAGACCCTTGATAAACCCATTTAAACTTGAACGTTTATAAATTGGTTTTGAAGGGTTTTTTTCTTCACTGAAGTGTTATTATATTGTTGAACTAAAGGACTCAGACGTTTATTCAAAGAAAACAAATACATTTTTGGAAATTTATTTTATATTTTTTACTATCTGCAATACTCGTACAACATAATTCATAAGAAAATTACAGTATAATTAAACAGTGAACCAATAATCAAGTTCTGCATTGTAATAATGAAAATACAAACAATACAAATAAAATCAACCCAAATCATAATACACATCATGTGACATACTACTCGTATATTGGGGAGGAGGGAAAGTAAGATGATAACTAATATTTAACGAATTCCGTATCATTAGGATTATTGTAAAATGTATAATTAAATAAAATTTTCGCGTGAAATCTTAAAATTATATTTTGCCTAAATATTAGAACATCGTCGTTTTGCGATATTTTGCTAACTCAATATTTACACCTATTCAGTTAGTTTCCACAAATCCGCCGTCTCGGCCGTGAGTTGTGACCCAAGAACAGGTGCTCGAGAGACTCGTGTGACCGAGCCCAGCCCACTCGGCGCGGCCAGACCTAACGGAAGATCCACTCGCATTCCCAGGCCGGCCTCCGCCTCTTCCACTGTTGCTTCTTGCTCTTACGCGCAGCACGCGGACACACGCCACTACTCTCTGCTGTGTGACCCATTTAGGACCGTCACTGGGTCAACTGTTGAGGAGAACCTGGGGCCTGAGAGAAGCGGCTTTTAAAAAAACTCGCTTGGCACGGTTTATAGACGGTACGGCGATAGAGACTGTGTGGAGAACAGTGTCGTTAAACTCTTCGTGTTTATTTTCATTGAACTGGTCCCCAGTGTATAATATAGGAAAATGATAATAATTCCGCCAATAGTTTACGACATCGTTTCTCAACCCTGTGGGTCGCAACCCCCGGGGTTGTCATGAAAATAAAAATAATTTGTACAAAAGAAAAATAAACAAATTTTCTGAGAAAAATGAACCTATTTACTTTAAAAACATGTTTTCTCCAATGGATACGTCTATATACATGTTCTATTATATAGGTCGTGATAGTGTTGAGTAAGTGGCGTAAGTGTATGGTACATACTCGAACACATTTGTGACGAGTTCAAACTGTTTAGCTGCCCTGTCAGTGACGTAAAACAGTAAGTAATCTTACCTGAGAAGGTTTTTCGTCCTTGAACAAGTACAACATTCAAGCGATCACGTGCACATGCATAAACAAGATTTAAAGTTTTTGCAAGTGGGTCGCGATGTCTTAATTTTAAGGAAAAAACTGACTCATTGTTATTTACAGCCGAAACCCTCGGCTGATAAAGCAGCCCAATCGGTTGAAGATTCCTTCAAGTGTAATGCTTCAACTATCTGTCTTATGGTTAATTTGGTTGGGTTCCTAGCATAATTTGGTAATTAACGTTTTCTTGTGTCATCGTAATAATAATAACAAAATGACAAATTATATAGCGCCATTTAAAGAACGAATTCTCAAGTAATCTCCAACACGGGTCTCGAACTCATTTTTTTTGACAGTTTAAAGATATTACAAAATAAAACTCATTTGAGTTTAAGGATAAACAGGTATGTAGTTACCGCGGTCATTAGATGAAGTGCTTCCCGGCATTTGCATATGTTTGAAAAAAACAAATTAAGTAAGAAAACTGCAAAAAACTTACCAAGGAAAGACGAACTATAAAGAATCATTTGTAGATCTTCCGATATGTGATAGTAACATATCGTCGTTGTTAAGGAAAAAGTCATTAATTGCATTTAGACTTTATGGAGCTCATCAAGTAATATAATGACTTTTCCATACAAAAAAACAATACATTTTTACTCTTAATGATTTTTTTAGTGGCCTAACTTCGCTTTTGGCTTAAATAATGCCGTTTTTTACTTTTAGAATGATAGAGATTTGTGTTTTTGATTCAAATAATGAAAAATCTCATTTTGAACAAAAATGGTAATTAATGACTTTTTCCTTAACAACGACGATATTCGACTTTAGGTGTAATGTGTGAACTAATCTAAATAAACTTATTTGTGTATATTTTTTATTCTGCCCTAGTTATCTACTCGGCAAAATTAATTAATCCGTAAAGTTTTGTCCTAACATCTCCAAAAAATAGGAAACTATTTTCTGGGCAACCTATTACTTTTCAAACATTGCATAAATACACATTCTACAAAGAGATAGCTGTTAATCTATCTATATTTTACGAAGCTCGTTATGTTTCATACACCATGAATTATGGACACTATCAATAAATTTGTCAAAAGCTATCACCGGAAAAAATATTTTTAACATAGATTGCCCATGATTTCTCATTCGGGCAATTTTCGGCCCCATTCTCAAGACCATCCATCTACTAAAAGTATTGTATAACGTGCCGTACGAACCGGACGATTATTCGCGGCTGATCGTTTATATCCGTTTCTTCACAGCATTTTCAACGATGAATGATTTGACGCGCAGACGTTTCTTCGCAAGTTTGTCAATTGAGTGATATATTTTTATTTTTCATCCCCTGCTTTCCCTGATTAGAAGAGCTTTTACAGTTTTGATTATATTATTTTAAGTTTTCTTATTTTGCTCTGTTACTGACTGGTACAGTACCCGGCGCTAAGTAATACACATCGGGCTTAAGAAAGAGACTGTCAGCCATAATTGGCTAACTTCGGCTTTGTAGAGCGTCGTCTATGTCCCTAGATCGCTTGACAACGATGGAAAAATCGCGACGGAACACGTGTATGAATGACAAAGACGACGCTCTTCAAAGCCGAAGTTAGCCAATTATGGTAAACAGTCTCTTTCTTAAGCCCGATGTGTATTACTTACCGCCGGGTACTATACACGTGAAGACACTTCCAATGATAACCTGTTCATTCAATGAGATCTATTCATTTCTTCAAATAATAAAATAAATGTGTGAAATTTGTAGAAGACGTATTAAAAAATATATTAGTCAAACTATACTTTTTGTTTATTTCTTAAGAAAAGGGAGATAAAATAATATCGTTTATCGCGGAAAAAGGATAATAATTCCGACCCGGTGAATGCGGGTTCGATTTACGTTGGTACCCGATTTAAAAAAAGGATTTTTGTTTGGTTTTCACTTCTAAAACATTTTTCTGGTTTGGGAGCGATTGCTACATAGAAATAAACTCGCCAGGATTTACTGTATACAACGCAAGTACAATAATATAATTTATAATTTTTCGCCTACAAACCTGGTAAATTTCTAAAAATGTTTAAAAAAACAGTAGAAGAAAATTTTAGTATGTAGAAAATTCGAAATATGTATCACTCATGACAGTAAATTAAATGGGTAAAAAAACTTAAAGAATATTTGAAATCGTTTAATATTTTATGAGTGTATTTTTCACAAAATTATTTTAAGGTTCATGGAAATACAATTCCTTGCGGAGAAACGTCTTGCATTCAAACGCCCTGAACAAATCGTCCCAGATAACGAAAAATCACCTCATAACTTTAACGAGCATCCACTAGGCATTACGACTGACATTGAAAATATTGCCGACCTTTTGGTAGGTCACCGCGAGAGCGAATCTCTCTATGGGTTAAAGGTCAAACACCTTGCCGGAATTGATGTACGTCAAATGATGGAAGTTACGCAATAACTCTGGTCTCCGACGATCTGCTTTGCTGCCAGTTAGTTAATTAAACAAAGGAACCGCCCGCTGATGGCCGTTGTTAATTAGTTTCACGCTTAGTAAGACTAAAGGCTGTTCACGTTTTTTGTCTACTGTCTTTTTCTTTTATTTTTTTCCGCTTTTGTTTTTGCATAACTGTATTTTTGTCCATTTAAACATAAAGATGTACATACAATCATCCGCCATGTCTCTTGCGGGTTAGGTAGAAAGATTAGATCTCCAGACTTTTCTACCCAATCACACAAATTTCGCATCGACATTCATACCTTTTGTTATGCATAATATTCTATTATTGATACTTTCACACTACTTTTTTTTCAAAATCTGGGCCACCTGATCCAGTCACGTTTCTCTTGGTCTACTTCTTTACTAACTTAGTTATTCTTTCACCATTCATTCACTCCAGTGTCCAAACCATCTTAATGCTCGTTTCTTCATATTACCTAAAATATCTACATATTTGATTCTTGCATTCATTTCTGGTGTCTTCATTCCACCTCCTTTCGTACATTGACACTCCACAATTTGTTCTTAGTGCACGCATTTCCACAGCATTAGTTTAAATTTTATCTGGCCAAGTCCAAGCTTCACTGCTTTTCATCAAGGTGGGGCACTGACATAAAAAATCAACCAATTCACAGTGTTGAGACATATTTAAAAAAAGTGTTAGATCAGGAACCAACTTTTATTGATATAAAATATATATCTATAAAAGTAAAACTACATATTTTCCATCTGGATATTTATTCAAATATGTTTCCTAAAATGAATGACGTATTTTTATTTGATATCGACCTCTGTTACATATTACATAATAGCGAAGTTCCACCTATTCAACGATACCCCCGTGTTCCTGTTAGTAAGAAGTGTGTGTGCCTTCCACTTGGTAAATTCGGGCTCGGTACCATACAAATGAATGAATAAATCGATAAAGTGTTATATAGTTATCGCGATTTTCAAATTTGTTATGCTAAGCCTTATTTTGGGTAAAAAGAAAAAGATAGGATTTATGTGTTAACATCAAAATCACTTAAGTGCCTTCATTACTGTTTAGCCAAACAGGAGGTTCCAGAACCTATTTCCAGTCAAAGATAATTGAATAAGAATATTTATGATGATACTTTAAGTACCTAAAATATGGAGATACAAACATGGTTTGGATACAAGATGGAGTTACAAACCGTGGCTCAACCAAATGAATATAATTCTGAAAAAATCAGGAGTAAAAAGCCTTTATTATAGGATATTATGTAATGGACGAGGTGTGTAAAACATAGCAAAATGAAGAATATGATGAATAGATATCCGTCCACTCCTCCTACCCCAATAGGGATATGGTCTGATGATGATGGACATGACAAACGTTGACATTTTGGCAGTTTTTTAGTGATAAATTATTTTTGAGAAATGCGTGGAATGTCATTGAAGAGAAATAGGTCAAATTATAATTATGGGATATTTGCTTTTGACTATACACGTATGTCTTTTTGTAAATATTCTAAAAGTTAATGTCACAACAGTATTGGAGGAATGTTGCTACTTGTGGGTCAACTGTTTGAAAGAGTAATGATTGTTAATTTTTTTTGTTTGGTTCTATTAAGAGAAAAACAAACATTTCGGCTTGTCGCGGCCTGGCTTGTTGTTTACTTTAGTTTAAAAATATTTATAAACTGATTTAACCCGACTACTTTAATCCAAGAACTTAAATTTTCATACTTGTATATACTCGTTTTCACTTCACCACCACTTAAATCTATCCTTAATACATATGCCCCGAATTCATACGTGTACTTTGATCTGAACACTAAATACTAAATCTAAACATTTTTTAACTAAAGATATTGACATTTAAATTTATTTCCTACATATTTGTTATAGCTTCCTTCAATGAGAGGGTCAGATTGGTTATATTAGTGGAAGAAGCGTATGAGTTTCAATTCTGAATATAAATCACGAAATTTTATGGTGAGATATTAGTATTTAGTATAAAGGTCGGACTATGAATTCGGGCCATAAACAACGAAAAGTCCAGATGCTCATCGCTTCTTTTTTTTTTTTTTTTTTGTAGTTTTGGTTTTTGGATGCCGAAAGTCATCGCGTTTTCTTTTGGGGTAATTATATATCTCCTTATTGTAAATTACACCTTTTCGGGTTTACTTTGGAATTAAATTTGAATAAATGAGATTATGCCAAGTAAGTGTTGCGCAGCGGGGAACGGAGAGAGACATGATTGTCATTACCTGGATCAGCAGAAAAGGGAACTCTTGGATTAATTTAATAACGAAGGTTATTGACATATTGGTTCGATTTTATGGACTTAAGTGGCAATGGGTAGGTTGTATTGCAACGATGACGGGTATATTGCAGGGACGATAGATTAACAGTGGACAAGCATTGTCGTCCAATTGTAGTTTTATAAATTTTATTACATGTCCATTGTATACACTAAACCCTGGTGGGCTTATATTATGTTTGAATTCCTTCCTACCAATTAACAATTGTACGGTTGGTTAAAAGAGATTGCCACTTGGCAATAAACCTGTCATATTGTACTCTGTACAATAACGATTAAAATAAATAAATAACTAAAAAGCCTTAAGTGAGTAAATTAGACTCGAACCCTTTTTTATTGGATATCATCGTGAATCGTACACGAAACCCCTCGCGTGGAAGGCATCTTCCCAGTTCGGCAACTTGGTAGTTATAACAATGTTCAGATATTTACATATTTTGCCAATACTAAGAACTAATTCGGTGTTCCATCGGATTCAGTACAACGGTGTGGCCAGTGAGTTTGCTGGTGTGCAATAGTTCACTCACAGACAGACTCCACGATACTGCTTCGGTTTCTACTTAGACGATGAACAGCGTGTTGCGAACATGTATTTACATTTGCGTGACCAGGCGGCTCACCAGGATCCACATGTCTATGATGTCTGCATAAGATCACATGATCGAAGTGGAGGAGCTGCTCGAGGTAGAACGGTGGAATTGTGACGGGATCCTCGACTAAGAGGCCCAGTAACGACTACGGTGTGCAGGTTTACAGCTATACCACACGAATTAATTAATACATTCTTGAAACACTCATGGAGGAACAAGTGTAACGAAACATCGCTGTAGAATTTCTTAGCTATTTATTTTCTCATTTTCGCATTTTTATAATTTCTGTTCAGGGATCAATAGTCACATCAATCCTGAGCATTCAATTCATTTTTGTAAGCTATGTTTTCCCCGGACAATCGACATGCCATCGAATAAGTTCTGGTCACAGGAATGTGAAAGTGCAATTCCGTTTGGCTGCATCGTTATGCAGGAGACTGCATTCCGCGTCCAGCCACATCGCGTAACACTTCATATTTTGGCCTTATTTGTCCTCATTGACGATGTTGTTTTTGCCATATTCGCTGGTGTATTGCAAACTTGCTATGAATCGTTTCGTTGCGGTAGTTGGTACAATGGATGTTTCGAACCTGAATAGTTATAGACTAACGATCAATCTACATTCAACGCTACAATCATGGATAACTCTTGACTGTTCGAGATCTGTCGCTACCTCTGTTTGTTTTCAATATCTCATCTAGACATTATTTGAAAATTCATGAAATTTCAAAATATTGTCGACGTCAAGCGCCGTAGAAAGGTATAACATTCCTATCGTAAATACTTTTATTACCTAACGTTATAAAGGAAACACTAAGTCACTTTTTATGGGATTGTGTGAAACATGTTTTTTAGTAATGAAACGGACGGAACGTAACAAGACGGAATTTAACTGTGAAACACTTATTTAACTACCTTATTTTTTGCATATACTGAAATCATATGCAGTTTTTAGATATTTCAAATAAAATTTACATTGTGGGTTAGCCTTTTTTTTATACCATATATACACATAGAATGGTATTACACTTTCCATCTTCCAACCAACCAGAAAGGTGTTACAGAAGCAGTAAGTGTAAACCAGACAGAACACTAAAAAAATCGTTTCGGTCGTTCCCCAGGAAGACCTTAAAAAATATGGTAGGAAAGCTGGGAGTCAACATCTTAAAAGAGGCAGGGGTGATAATAATATACCACATATATCTACTTTAAGAGAAAGATGAAGAAGAGTCGGAAACCGAAGCAGTTTTATGACAAGATTTATTTATTCTCTTAGATTATTCAAGAGGGAAACGATGTGATGGTATACTCGTATATGATTAATTTTCAATCATCGCTTGAAGGCATGTTTGCCATGGAATCTTAAAACGAGTTTGATAACGTTGTTAGTTATATTTTTTTGTGTACAAGTTGTATATTGTTGGCTTAGGAATCAACATTAGGGCACTAAAACTAATCTTCAGCGATTAATTGTTTACCTTGGATTCCGAGCATTTTATCGCCATAGATTATCAGCTAAAGGATGCTGATAATTACGCCGATTGGAATTTAGTTCCATAATAACACTCCATACTTTCTCTTCGTTGCCTTCTAGTGACTAAAATTCTTTTGATATCGCATTATATTGAGATTATATCATCGATATTTTTAATATGATAGGTAAAGAATTTTTATTCGTTTGCTAAATTTTGGGGATTTTTATTGCTGATTTTTTTATTACGCAATTTTTGTGAGGATGGCTCACGAATAATGTTTTTGTTTGATCGCATGTCGCTTCCGTAATTAAAAAAGCGACCATTTGTGTTTATTCACTGAGCAAATTCTATCGTAGATCAGAAATTTTTTAAAGAAAAATAAAATATGGAAATGTCTTGAAAATATAAAAAAAAACATTTTCCAAATGGGCCGATATATTGATCGTTTAGAAAAAAAGAGTTAGAATAGAGACATAACGATAATTTTCTATTGATGACGTATTTGATTGTTTAACTTCCGTCAATCGACTCGAGATAGCCAAGATTTTTGACGTACAACTTTGATCATGAAGGCTGCAACGCATTCGAAACGTTAGTCATAATTAAACCAATTCAAACTGCAACAACTCAGAAAAAACATTTTAACTAATTAGTGCATTTGAAAGTTTTATTAATTTAAAATAGGATGAAAATTTAACGCAATAAAAAACTGATTAGCTTAATATGATACGTAGTTGGATGCTAGAATCAATTACTTGTCATTTTAACAATTCTTATATCATTAGTTTGTGGCATGCAATTTTGGTAATTTTTCGGTAGTTGAAAGATATTATATTTGCTACCCATTATAATATCACCCTTAGCATCCTTTACTTTTCATAAAAGTTTAAAAAATCCTGATGAATATTATTAGAAAAATGCCTTTTTTTACCATATTTTATTACTACTAGTAGTAGTGTCTTCTTAAGATTTATTGATTTCGAGTTATGCCTTGATTCCAATAATACATAAGATTTTATCATATTCCTATCATTATTTTTATAATTTTGAATAACTGTTATTTACGGTAATTTATCCACAGTATATTTTTTTAGTCTAAAAATCTATCAAGTCATCGATACCTCATAGTCCTTCATCAGTAATTGGTTGAACATTATAAAGTTATTCACCTACTTATATGATTTTTAATTTTATTTTTATTGTATTACATTTATAATTGATGCAATAGGTTAACCGGTCTTAGCAAAGATAAGTTCTCAGAAGGCAACAGGTGAGGTTGGGACCGTTTGAACAAAACTGCCAGAACACCCACTGTTCCACTGTTATGTCCCGTTGATTCATTTAACTACCGTCAACTTTCTAATTTAAATTAATTAAACGATGATTGTTAATGCTTTCTGATACGGACTTGTATTTAAACTGTTGTTTTACAATATGATAAAACCTATTTCTTTCCATTCCTATTAACGCACAATTTTTAAAAGGTTCAAGTAGTTTTTAACTAATGATCAATAATTGTAATTTGTTTTTATCAAACACTGTTTATTCCACTTTTTTGTAACGGTATAACCCTACCGGTTTCAAGGCTTTCATATCATCATCAGAGAGCACTAACAAGACTGAATTCTGTTCGAGCTGGTACCGAGATACACGCTTCTAACGGTTAACATTCGGGTTGAGGACTGGGGGTGAAGGGAGGGATGCGACAATTTCGGCAAGCAGCGGAGAGATTCTTGGGATATATGTGTTTACCAGATGTTCACCTCGATGCACTGACTTAGAAATTTCTAGGGCCTCTATTTATTTGCGTTACTACTGATATGTAAGAATTTGGCATCATCGATAGAAAATGTGTGGTTTTCACGGTGACAATGATTACCCATTTCAGAATAAATCGCCTTAACAAATCCTCTAATTTATTAATAAAGAGGACAATGGCGTGTACATGTGGAAAGAATGGAATACTCAATATGTAATATCCACAAATTGTTATGGACTGCAACCCAATTGGCAGCCGACCTACTTAAATAACATCACGGATGAATAGATTGCTTAGAAATGGGGGACGATCATCGTGACCTAGTTTGGTAAGACGCTGATTTTCAACTCGGGGATTTCGGGTTCGATGGTACAAAAAAAATGACAAAAAGACTTCCAGTCAAGTTTAAGGGCTCGTTTGGTTACAATACTCACACGCGCTAGACATGCGAGAATGTTGTTACCTGTTCACATGCGGTATTCTTCTCAACATGTACGATGGGGAAATGTGAGTTACTTGCCTATTCCAGTGGTTCTTAACCCGAAGGGTCGATTAATGGGGCCGAATATAATATTTAGTTCGCATCAACAAATCGGATAGGTTGAGAAGTACCGTACGATTGAATGGATGAGCTGGGAATCCGTCTCAAGAGAGGCTTATTTGATAGAAAAATATACCCAGTAAGAGAAAGATATCCAGCAAAGACCATAGACAGAATTTCCTAATAATATTAATGCTTAATTCAAACGTTTATTTATTACATTTTCGCGGTTCACGGTTACTTTGTCTTATTTGATGGAAATTTAAAGTATTTATTATCTTTGGTGTCTGGCTCTAAATAAGTGTTGCTGGAGCGCTCTCGATCTAATCCATAGCCTGTGCTCGTATCGGGAAAGTGACGCTGCTTTGATTTATTGTTCCTTGAACGTTTCCAATAAATCAAATACCCAGATACAATTGCAGTTAAAATACTTTACGATCTCTATGGTTAGTTCACACGGCTGTTAGGTTTTTATACGATTCGTTTTTGATGCAGTAAGGAGGTATAAATTTTTTGCTTTATTTTGATATGTTTTATTTGCTCTTTTTACGTTCGAGGACACAAGTGTTTAGGACTCGTTCGAAAAATATTATTTTAATGATTTACGAGTGTAAATGTGGCTTTGTAATTAATGCCATTCCATCAGTGCGGCGCTCCTTTTAAAAATATCCCCAAAAAAATTCTGTTAATATAATCAATGTTTTGTATTGTATTACACTTTTGTTGTATATAGTGCAATTTGACACGCTTTATTGTCATGCGGCAGTCTCTTTCAACAAACCAAAAAGGTGTTAAACAAGATTTAAGTGAAAACCAGGCTAGAAACTTTAAAAAAATCTGGGTACCAATGGGAATTGAACCAGCAACCCCTGGTTTGGAAGGCACACATGTCTGCAATACTTACCGCACGTGACGAGACAACACGCGCATAAGTGTTGTTGTCTCGTCATGTGCGGTAAGTATTGCAGTCACGTGTGTTTGATTACGGGCCTTCTCCAGTGACTTTAAACAAGAAGATTAGATCAATGTGGTCGAAGAAAATGTTGTCTCCTGGCCAAGATCTTCAATATGTGTAAATTAACAAATTCGGATAAGTTGAAAAGTGACATAATAATGAATGAATGAATGAATCATTAGTCCAATAGTTAATGCGGTGTCTGAATTCTGGCATCCAGGGCCCTGTACTGGTTTCACCTATATAATTTTTTTCTTATTTATTTCAATCATGTTTAATTCATACATTTATTTTTTTGCCTAATCTATGGTATAATATAACTTTTTTAATAATTTGTCTTCGATATTGATCATGAACAACAATAAGAAGCAATATTTAATAAGCTATTGACAAATTACAAATATTTACCAACACTGTCAGTCACATTCGATCGTGATTTTCATCCCATTAGAATGTGACTTTTTCTCTTTTACGGATGTTTGCCCATTCATTCACCTCTTTTATAACCATCACCAGGAAATGAGTAGCAATGCACTCATTTAATCTATATATTTTGTGTATTGTTCGATGAATTGCCGAACACCTCTTGAGTGGGCTCTTCATTTTGTTTAACGTGATTAATTGATATTTGCTCGCCGCTTCTCGCATCGTTTGTTCTCAGACAGGGTCGTTTTGAGGAAATACATGTATTTGCTCATGTTTAAATACAACACTTTATACGAAAGATGATTTTAACAAATCTATTTAACATTTTACATAAATTATGTGAATTTACGCAATAGTAAAAAGGGTGATGCAGCTGCACTGGCAAATATAAATATAAAATACCAATGCCTCGCGATCGAGGATTATTGTCAATTTATCCGGTGGTTGAATTGCCTTCAAATTGTATTGGTTTATTGTGTACGACATGTTGCAATTTGAAAAGTATTTGAAATCCAACAATCTCGGTGACACAGAGTTCCGACACAATATGGGACAACAATTCCATCGATATTTTTTTAGCGTTCCGCAGGGCAATGATTGACGTCTCAGACGCCAATCATTGCTTCACACGTAACTGCCTCGTCAAAACTTCGATACATTCTACTTATTGCGTTTTAAAGTTGACATTATTTCTCAGATTGAGTGTTTCCGAGTCACATTAGAAAATACTTTATTTTTTTTATGGTCGACAAATGGTCAAACAGACCTGTATCGCAGACCGCAAACGCTCTGGGGTCGTACAGAAAAATGTTATAATTTATTACTGGTTGAGGACCCCGCACCGATAGAGGAAGGTGTTATCGGGCCGAGTATAAATGACAGCATCACTTAACGGTCCATTGTCGTTACAGTGGTTGTCATCTTTGATGTTTATTTTTTTTGTAAAATTAAAATTGAAGTGCTCGTTTACTAATTTACTTTTTTGCGTAAAAAATAATGACTGAACCAATTCCGAAGCGATATATGGATTCATAGTTTAATTCACTGGTGGTTTGTGTATGTACGTCCATAATATGGTCGTAATTATGCAAAAAAGAACTCAGGTTTTACTCCTAGTTCTGAATTATTAAGGAAATATCTCGGTGCTTTGTATGGACTTGTATGAAGTAAAAAAACCTTCAGACGCAATTTAACCATAAAATATCCATTTAACGGACTAAGTATGGTTGGATCAAGTGAATGATATTCTGAAAGAAGGAAACGTAGAAAGTCAGAGAAGCCGTAGAAGTTATATTAGAAGGTGTGGAAGAGGCGAAGGATGTGTGTCAAGGTAGGGAAGTATGGATCTCTGTCATTTATGCCTACCTTGACAGGGAAATGGCATGATGGTATATATATATATATATATATATATATATATATATATATATATATATATATATATATATATATATATATATATATATATATATATATATATATATATATATATATATATATATATATATATATATATATATATATATATATATATATATATATATATATATATATATATATATATATATGTATATATATATATATATATATATATATATATATATATATATATATATATATATATATATATATATATATATATCTATATATATATATATATATATATATATATATATATATATATATATATATATATATATATATATATATATATATATATATATATATATATATATATATATATATATATATATATATATATATATATATATATATGTCATTTTGGTTTTACGGTTTATCCGCGTAGTTTGAGATAATTGTCTCCGAGCTTTCGACAGAATCGCATCTGTCATCTTCTTGGGAGTTATTTGTATAATCCTGTAATTCCAACGGATAACAGCAAAACAATAAGAAATACTTCTACCAAAAACCAATCAATAACGTCCTACTTGAAACCTTTACCTGAAAATATTAAAAGAACTAGTGAAAGACAGAGCAACCGATTCAAAAAAAGAAAAGAAAAAGAGGAAGAATTAAAACAAAAGTCAACATCACTACACAAAACAGTTTACAAATAAGTGAAACGTGCAAAACTATTATGTGATGTTTCTTTCCTTCAAAGATGTCGAGATAACAATATTGTACCAGTGTCGTGCCGTATTAGCAGAATAACAAATAGCAGTGCAAAAACAAAAGTGTTAGAAAAAGCAGGACTAGCATTTTTACGAGATGACATTAAAATCAATAGAAGAAAATTAGACATCATTGGCTCTAGTTTATTACAAATTCATTTAAAATTAACGTCAGTGATTCATCCAATAATCTGGAATCAACTTGACAATTTAACAGAACAGAGAATCGAGACCAACACAAGGATCATTAAAGAACGACAAATAAAAAAATTTGAATCTCTATTTTATCGCAAATATCCACTAGCTGAAAAACTTGACACCGATAAAGTGGTCATAAATCTTTCGAACGCAAAACTCGATGACGCAACCAAATCTGCGCTAGCCAAAGGTTTCAACTTTGCAGTAGCCCCATCAAAAATACCAAACGAAGAAATAGTCACGGGAATCGAAGTCGCAATAATAAATTTTCCAAAAAATGAAGCTGATAATATAAGACAAAAAACGTATGAAATATTACGAAAAGCAAATCCACCATCACGCAATATACCCCTCTGTGAACTCAAAGCTCTGAAAGAACTAAAAAAGAACAAAAACATAATCGCTCTACCAGCTGATAAGGGAAATGCTTCTGTTGTAATGAACTCAGAAGATTACAAATCAAAAATGATCGACCTCCTCAAAGACCCAGCATACACAAAACATAATAAGGACCCCACAACTTACCTAGAAAAACTAACAAAAAATATCATAAAAAAATCGACACTTAGTAAGGAAAACAAAATAAAATTAACACCTAGAGAAAAATCTTCAAGATGCCCTCGCATGTATGGACTACCAAAAATCCATAAAAAAGATATTCCTCTCCGACCAATTATCAGTTCAATAAATTCACCGACCCAAGCATTAGCAAAATACCTCGCATTAGAATTGCAGCCCCACGTTGTCAGCTCTCCATCGTACATAAGAAATTCTGAAGATTTTATACGAAGAATAAAAGATCTTAAACTAGACCAAAGTGACCTATTGATGAGTTTTGATGTTGTGTCACTCTTCACTAACATACCAATAAAAGAAACAATAGATATCATTAAACAAAAAAAGTATGTTAAACAAGACCGATTAAAACTGATTGAACACTGCGTTAATAATATTTATTTCATATTTGATGGTCAGTTTTACAAACAAACATCTGGGGCACCAATGGGCTCAGGGATATCACCCAGTCTAGCTAATCTCTTCATGAGAGAATTGGAAGAAATAGCAATACAGACAGCTCCTCTTAAACCCAAACTTTGGATCCGTTACATTGATGACACATTCATCATATGGGAACATGGAGAAGAAAAACTAAAAATATTCTTACAACATCTCAATTCAATGCATGCTCAAATTCGATTTACAATGGAATTAGAACACAACAAATCTCTCCCTTTTCTCGACGTCCTAGTTAAAAGACAAGATAATGGTACTATCGGATATACTGTCTTCAGAAAGGAAACAAACACGAACAGGTATCTCAATGCAGCGTCACATCACCACCCCGCTCAACTTCGTGCAATACAAAATACTCTGATAACAAGATCCGAAAGACTGTCCGATGAAAATAACAGACTTCAAGAAATAAACACAATCAAGACAATATTATTAAAAAATGGTTATTCGAAGTCATCTACCCAAAAATTAATAAAAGGACGTAAACTAAAAACAAAAAAGGAACCTCAAGAATATATTGAAAAAATGGTAAAATTGCCATATATAAAGGGCACAACAGACAGAATCAGCAAAATACTAAGAAAGCACAAAATTAAAACAATCTTTAAACCATACAAAAATATCAAGACACTTTTACATCAATTTAAAGACACAATACCCAATGAATCACATGGAGTATATGAAATACCATGTACTTCGTGTGAAAAAGTTTATATAGGACAAACCAATCGCCGTATAGAGGTTAGAATTGAAGAACATAATCGTGATATAAAAAATAAAAATATTCATTCAACTCTGGCTTTACACAAATTAACCGAGGGACATAAAATAGATATACAGAAATCCAAGACCTTAGCCAGAATAAGTGAAAATTCAGAAAGACAATTCCGAGAAGCTATAGAGATTATGAAAAGACCAAACAGCTTAAATCAGAGAGATGAAGCCCGAAGCCTCGCAGATGTGTGGATTCATCTTTTTAATCCTAATGCACCAGAAACGTATAATCCTGTAATTCCAACGGATAACAGCAAAACAATAAGAAATACTTCTACCAAAAACCAATCAATAACGTCCTACTTGAAACCTTTACCTGAAAATATTAAAAGAACTAGTGAAAGACAGAGCAACCGATTCAAAAAAAGAAAAGAAAAAGAGGAAGAATTAAAACAAAAGT
>OX463857.1:16610757-16943049 GCA_949825065.1 Odontocerum albicorne
ACATGAATTTTTATTCTAACCTCCTTACAACTTGGTTTTGTATCCAATATAGTCAAAATACAATCTGCACACGTGGCAAATAAGGCTGAACCCCTCTTCTAATTTTCTCGCACGGTTACCCCACCCCCCTTGAGGGAAACTCGGGAGAAGTCTTCTTAGCGCAGCACGTGTCCCACATTCTTGATATGTTTACCTATCCTCTAGAAATGTGAAGGCGATATCTTTTCATTATTTTGAACTTTGTTTATGTTTGCTTATTTTCGAGTAAACCTTTTAAAACCACGCTGTTTTCTTGAATAAACTTCTTCATTACGTTTTTTTATGTTGTTGTTTTTGAGAAGAGCAAACTGCTGTAGTGTCGAGATTCTAGTGTAACGTGCTCGCCTACGTTGATCTGGACACGTAGCTCGCGTGTCTCAATAGAGAATCTCAAGAAATATCATCTTTACAAGCGGGTGGAAGGGAGAAGGGAGAAGAAAACACGATGAGCAGCGCAAGAGATAAAACGACGTGCACGAGACGTTTGAAAACATTAAAGTTCTGCACAACTTGAAGCAAATAGCGGCAGATATAGCCAAATGATGTCGAACTGTTGCTAGTTATCAGGGACTAGGACGCAGACAAGCTGCAAGAACTGAAGCTCCTTCCCCTATATGCAACAGGATATGCCTATCACAAATTGGCTTGCTCTGGTGGTATCAACCTCAAGCACTCTTATTCCTCACTTTGTGTTATGCCTTCTATTATACTCGTCACGGGTAATGGACATTCATTGGTGTATTATTTTGTTGTGAACTTATTTTTTTGACTGAATTGAATATCATCTATATGCAGACGATCTTCAATTGTATTTCAGCTTCCATCCTGGGATTTTATGGTACTTCTGCTGTTGATATGAATAATGACCTTAGCTGCATCACGCAGTAGTTCAAGGAAAACGGCCTTCTCGTAAATCCTCTAAAATCACAATTAATTGTCGTCAGAAGTTGACGTCTCCTGTCAAAGACCTTCCAACATTTTCCCTCTATTTAAATCGACAATTCTGTGATTCCGTATGCATCAAACTTTAAAAAAATTGAGAATCTTTAGGGATGAAAATCTTAGTTGGCGTTATCATGTCTCGTAGTTGAACTTCAAGATCTCTGCTCTTCTCTACATTATCTTAATATGATGCGTAATTTTCTGTCTGTTTTGAGTTGAATAGTATCCCAATGTCTTATGCTTACATTACTTGATTGTGGTGACGTTCGCCATTTGGATGCCAACGAGATGTTGAATAGGTTTAAGAGACTCCAAAACGTTTACATCCGATTCCTATTTAACCTAAAAAGTGTGACCACTTGTCCGAGTTTCAGAACAAACGTCAATGGTATAAATTAGATAGCGAAGCAATCTTCACGTTGTTTCGATATTATTTTATATGCTTAACAATCCTAATTTTCGTTCATATATTCGCAAAAAATTTACTTTCTTTCAGAACATGGACGTTCTCTTCGATCTATCGATGAGAAGCTTCTTTGCATATTAATTTTACACATATTCTATTACGGTTCACTGGGTGCAACTGTGCAGCCGAAAGCGTCAATGATCTCCAGGACCTTCTTAATCTTGTTGACGAGTCCGGTGAAAGAGTGGGTCTTACAATAAATGTCAGTAAAACCAAGTGGATGACATTCGGGCGGTTGGATTACAGTGGGTCAGTGTTGCGTTTGAACGGCCGTAGCGTCGAAAGGGTGGAGAAATTCAGATACCTCGGCAACATACTCACGCAGTCTCTCGACCCGGATGTGGAAATCAGGTGCAGAATTGAGGCAGCAAGAACTGCATGTAATAAAATGAAGTCGCTCTTCTGTGATGACAACTTAAATTTGAAACTCCGTCAGAGGATGATTAGATGCTATGTGTGGTCTGTTTTATTGTACGGTTGTGAAACATGGACCTTGAAAGTCCAGGCAATGAACAGACTGGAAGCATTTGAAATGTGGTTGCATCGTCGAATGCTCAAAATTCCCTGGACAGACATGGTGACAAATACCGAAGTCCTGAGGCGAGCTAGAGCTGACAGGGAGTTGTTGTCCACTATAAAAGTTAGAAAGATTTCATATCTGGATCACGTGCTGCGTGGAGAGATGTACCACTTGCTCCAGCTTATATTGAAGGGGAAAATCGAGGGACACCGGAGGCCCGGAAGAAGACAGATGTCCTGGCTGCGCAATGTGAGGGAGTGGACCGGCATCCGGAGTGCAGAGGAACTGTTCCGGGCGGCTCAGGACCGAGACGGATTCGCCGAAGTGATCGCCAACGTTGGGGGGACCCGACAGGGCACTTAGAAGAAGAAGAAGAAGGGTGCAACTGTGAAACAACTTCCAAAAGCTATCAGATGTGCACCATCGTTATTTAAATTTCAAAGAGAATTTAAAAAATGTTCTATTCAGAATATCTTTAACCTAATTTACCTTTGTTTCCCTTGCTTATCCTAGAACGAATTCTCTTCCTCAACTTCAGGCTTTTATTTTGCTTGATTATGAACGAATATTTTTTTCCAAAAATGTCTCATGGATTAAAATAATTCAACGTTACAAGATGAGCTGGTTGGTTGGAATACATCGCTGTAGTAACCCCGCCAGATGCACAATAAGAAGTAGCTTGCAACTAAAAATCGGTAATGTTTTAATGTTATAAAAAAGAAAAAAAAATGATTCCACGTATCGTTTTTAAGAAGAAGAGGAACATTTTTACATGCTCCGACAGGCAGCAGTTTGGCGTTGAAGGGGAGGAATTTATAATGAGTACGAGTATTGGGTGCCTCAGAAAAATGGGTTGGATTAAACTCACCTTTTCACGGGAATATTTTTAAAAAGAAAGTATCGTTTTGGGCCCTTCCCTAGAATAAATTCTCACATTTATAATGAAATCACACGGAGACGAAATCGGCAGTATCTTTAATGTTTCCAAATACATTTTCTACGGTTTTTAGTGATTATAATTTGTTCGATGGATTATTAAATTTGATGACCCCCGTAGCTTCCGTAACTGGTGTTTGGTATAAATTTTTTGTAATCCAATTTTTGTACCATTTCAAGCATCTTTGACATATTACTAATTGGTTGGAAAAAAATGCTACATGTCAGTAAACCCGCTAGGTTGTACTGGATATTACTACGAAATTTTATTGATGTTCATAATGTATTCAGTCTATAATTTAAAATTACACACCATACGTCATTTCCCTGTCGCGGTAGGAAGAGAGGACAGAGTTCCAGACTTTCATATCTCGATCACATCCTTCGCCCCTCAACATCTCCTCATACAGCTCCCATGATTTCTCTGACTTTCTACGTTTCCTACTTTTAAAATTTAATTTACTTGATTCCACCATACTTTTCTTGGTCTTCCGCTACTACTTCTACCACTTAAATTTGCAATAAATTTGTTTTGTTAGTCTTTTTTCATTATTCGTTCATATGCATCCTTGTCTCAATCCTCGTTTATTTTCAAGTTTTCGTGTTTCTTCATTTATATTTTTAACTTTGGCTTTATGTTTTATTTAATTTTTATTTAATAAAGTAATCTTTAATACAAACATTTGCCAAAGGCACTTATACATAATTATATCTTAAGAACTAATCTAATTTAACATATGTATTATAACTATGAACTAACTAGATTTTAATTTCCTACGTGTCATTTTTATTTAAAAAAATCTTAATATTTAATTTCTTAAAGAAAGTCAGCACGTACATTCTAACGTATAACTAGATAACAATTCTTACAAGTAATTATTTTATTATTATATTTCATACGTACATATCTACTCATTAAGCTATTTTATTTTATTTTATATGTCATTAACGAGCCCAGATTGATTTCTGAAAGTTAATCACATATAACAGTTAAAAACCATTTAGGGATTGCGTCAAATTGAATAGATAACCTTTTATTTCTTCTGAAAATTACTGTTTTTACCCACGAAACGAAAAAAAAAACGACCTATCTGTAAAGCTAACGTCTCGTTTCAAATTTTTTACCTTCCATGAAAAATGTTCGTGTGGGTTTTAGGGTTAGGGGCTGGGTTAGAGCCGACGTGAGTAATTGTTCGCCTTTTATAAAATGTATGCCTTCACGTCGATCCATGTTATAAAAATGTAACTGGAGTAAATTCTGGAGGTTTAATAAAGTAGATATCTCCTATTGTCCAGCAGTGTAATGTTCCAATACTCATTTGGGGTTAATGCGATTTGAAATATGGATTGTATCGAGTTGAGTTGGCTTGTAAGCATTCCCCAACATTTTTTGAGCCAATGCGCTACATTTTGACATATCCTACAAACATCGAAGGATATGTCAAAATTCCCCTACGATTTAAAAGTACTTAACTATTTAAAGCTAGCTCTTCATTGTGTTTTATTGTAGGCTATCGATTTCTATCATTCATAAATATTTCAGGGAAGACCTTTTATTTATAACATTTGCTATCTATTATAGTGTGTTCTAATCCCGAGTCAGAGCGCCCTTGAGGAGAACCTGCTCTCTAAACAGTTCTATACATCCTTTTATAATAATTTTATCGAAGGTAATTTCGTATTATTACGTAAAATTCAAACGCAAAACTGCATCAAATGCTAGTGGACGGTGTTTTCTGATATTTTAAGTATTTCATTAATATCTCGTGTCGTTGAACGCTGGTTATTCTCGCTCACATCCTTGATTTGGTCGTCATCAGCTTTTTTTAGTGTCATTGCTCACCATTACGGAATTTTCAATCGACATACACGATCCCTACCTGCATCGTCACCGTACACTGTATATATATATTTTTTTGTTTGTGTTACATTTTTTCCTTGGCGAGTATAAAACAGTTTCAAATACCGATAACTTATTTTTTCTCATCTTCAAAACTAAGCCAAAAATTCACTCGAGGGTATCATAAACAAAGCAATTTGGTTAAACAATCGCTGAAAAATGCGCAAAACTATTTTAATAATATACATTCAATACGTTTGGAATGAAGTCAGTTATTAAAATGTTGTTCTTAATACATCTATCCGAGATATCCACCCTGTCGTGTAGCTCATGACTGAGCATCGTGACTCTCATGATAGCCTCTGACGATTCCTCTCCATCCATCCCTGCACTCCGCGTCCAAAGGACAGTTTTTAAGGGTAGTCCAGTTGCGTCAGTCTAACGCATTGGAACAGTCTAACACTTGGTCACAACGTACGTTGTGCTTCTACGCCTCGAGTAACCACAAACCTCTCCAAACTGTCTACTTGGCCACGAGCGATGTGCTCAAAGAATCGGAGGACTCGTCGAAGGCATATTGTGGACGATGGTTATATATAACTTATTTACGGACAACCTATAAAATTTGCTTTAGCTAACTGAAATGGAGATAAATATTTGTGCTCTTAATTAGGCAGCGATATTAAATCAGTGTATATATATATATATGTTACATTACGAATTTTATAGTCTTGCTAGTATGTGCAGATGCGGTGAAGTTCCAAATCTAATGGCCGCTGCCACAACCTACATACATATTCTTTCACTCAACTCATTGTATTATTTTCAATCTGTCAATAATAGTGGGATCTAATCCCGAGATAAAACAACCTTGAGAAGAGTCTGCTCTCTCAACGGCGCTATATAAATTATCCCTTTATTTTTATTATTATACGTGTAAAAACAAACATAAATGGCGTTTTACTTTCTTTGACCCAAAAGTATTTCGACACAGAGCAAGTTGAATAAGATGCGGGACTATATATACACGATCTCGAGAAAAATTTAAATATGAAAAATTTACGTTTAAAAAACACAATTAAAATCTAAAATTCATATTTTATGTCAGATAATTCTTAATCATTCCATCTGCAACTTTATACCCATAGTAACCATGACAGACTTAGTTGGAGAATTAATACCCATAGTAACCATGACGGACTTAGTTGGAGAATTTAATAGAAAAGAGAGAGTGTACAGCTCATTGATCCAAAAAATACGAAATTTATGACATCAAAATCTACGTATTTTTATCATATTAAAAGTGAAAGTAGCTTTTCCTGTAAATTTGTTCAAAATCGAATTAACATTTTATCGGTAAGTTAATTGAAAAGGAAAACGACAGAAAAATTATCAGAATGATGACTATTCAGGAACTGAAATGATAGATTTTTATTATTTTAGTATTGAACGAATGAAAGTGAAAAGTACAGAGCACATAAAATAAAGTAACGCAAGACGACAAATCCACACGACTCCCATTATTCATAAAAAAATCTTCGTTTTGATCATCGTAAATATGAATTATACATTTTGTTCCGCTCTTTTCTTTGTCGTATCTCCCAGTTTCAGAGATTATTTCCAAGCCTCCGAAGATATTTATGGGATAACATTTTGTACCAAGTGACATATCGCTCTTTCTATTTGCAAATTTTTTTTCTCGTGTATCGAGAAAAATAGGCAACACATTGAAAAGACGCGAAACCGATTTTTCTTTGGTGGCGTAATAATTTGTATTTATTTAAAAAAAAAAAGGGACAAATGTTTTGAGGCTTTTCTAAGATGGATACACTATTTTTTGTATTCCACTTTTTAAGGTTTCCTCCTGTTTAATAATGTGGGTTTGTTTAATGTATTCATATGGAAGAATACAAAGGGTTCTTCTCATGCTGCTAAGCGGTGCCGATAATATATCCACTGTATCACTAAATTGGTTCAATATCTCTAAATTGCACGTTACTGAGTGTTAAGTCATCGCATTAGTTATCCAAGTTTGTACATGAAATAGGGGATGATTTCTCGCACTGTTGTTATTATCCGAAAAACGGAGTGTTTCTAATATTGCGAGATAGTTCAAATGACACTGCAAATTCTTTTAATAAGAATAACGTGATGGACTCTCTTGCCTTCTTGTTTCGAGACTCGTATAAAATTTGTACCGTTAAAAGTTCAATATGGTGTGCATATTTTAGATAATCTTTTTTTTTCAATTGGAGGGCCCTATTGAATGAAGCCCTTAATTTTATATTTCAATTGGAGTGCCCTAACTTAAGGGGCAAAGTTGAAAGCTTTAATTTAATATTAAAATAAGAGATAAATCTCAATCAACAACAAAATATACAGTTTAAATATGAGTGGGGTGCGTGGTAGAGTAAAACCAAGAAAAATATGATTGGATCAAGTGAAAGTTGAAAGAAGGAAACGTAAAAATCAGAGAAGTCGTTGTTGTTTCATAAGGTGTATAGATGTAGAAGAGGCCAAAGATGTATATCAAGATAGCACAGTATGGCGTTATAGCCTCTTTGCTTACACTGGCAGGGAAACGGAGTTATGGTATGTATGTATGAAAGTCTTTTTTTGAAACGTGTATGTACATATGAAAATTCCGATAATATTGAAAATTCCGATGTGATTAGGCTAAACCTGTATTTCGAGTATAATAAATAAATTCACCGGTATTAAAATCACAGTACATAACACAATATATACGAGTATGTATTTCCCTGGCAACTTTTTGTGACAAAATCACTATAGATTAATCCTCTACCTCTTGTTCAAATATTTGTAATATGAGTTGTCTAGTACACCTAATATGAGTTGCCTAGTACATCTAATATTATATTTAGTAATACGATTAACTTCCACTCCGAGGTTTTGACGAGGGTTCGACTCCCAATGGTACCAAAAAAATGAGTTTTTAGTCTGAATTTTCACCTAATGTGTATTTTCACCTAATGTGTAACATCTGATCAGTTGAAAAAAAAACGATTCGTTCCAATAAGCCCGCCACATTGTACAATGTACAACATCGTAAATAATAATTACTTCATGTTAACCCCCAAAACACGTTTTTAATGCAAAGTTTGTTTATGTAACCATTGATATTTCAATAATGTGTTTTTACGAGAGTAAAAACTAAGAAAAAAAGACAATGTAGCATGCCGATCCTAGTTTTTAGACAGCATGATCCACTGCAAAAAAGGGTATGACAAATGGGAATCCTTTGTATATAAACTACGTGATCAAAATTAGGATTTATGTTTTGCAATTACATAAGAATAAAACGTATCTTCTTATATTATCTAAGTGACCTTGAAGATCAAATCCTGCCGCACTCCAGTCCTCCGTGTCTTCTCTACTGCACAACCTATTTATTTCCAGGACCTTCATTTACATTAATTAACAAATGTTTGTATTTAATAATTAAAACATATATGTTACACTTAATCTGAACAGTATCACGATCTGATAAAATGATAGTACCCAACAATATTTTTGAACCACTTTTAATGTATGGGAGTGAATCGTAGAAAATAACTGAATGGAGCCGAATAAATATGGTAGGAATGTATGGATTGAGGAAAATACGTAAGGTGACAATGTATGACATAATCCATAGATAAAGAATGAATGTAAACTTTTAGACTGATATATTGAGTAGGAGGATGAAGAGCAATCTAAGATGGTTTAGGCATGTATAACGAACGACTGAAATAATATAGTATTACATGTTCGTTGTATACAGCATAATCTGACGGGTTTATTGCCATGTGCCATTTATTGGCAATCTCTTATAACCAACCAGAAAGGTGTTAAATAAACCTCAAGTTAAAACCAGACTGGAATATTTTTTATCGAACCCGCAACCCTCGGGTTTGAAAATAGACATTTTATCAACTAGACCACGGAGTTCATCTCCGTGAAGAGCAAAGAAAATGTTATTGGACAAAGTGAATTATATTTTGAAAAAAGGAAATTTAAAAAGTCGGAGAAATCGTAGGATCTTGATGAGACGGTGTATGGATTTTGAAGACGGGTAAGATGTGTATCGCGATTGAAAAGTCTATCGCTCTGTCCTCTTTGACTTATCCGATAGGAAAACGGCATGATGGTATATGTATGTAGAGTATGAATACAATTAATGTGATATGTGTGTTTTATTGAGAAGAATTCGACTGTGTCACAACGCTCAATTGAAATTGAATTGAGACAGTCAACATGGTGTGAAATTACAGAAACTACTTGGAACAGACGTCAGACTTCGTTAGTGAGACATGCAAATACTCTCAATCCTGGGGATTTTGGTTCCATCCACTATTTAACTAGATATAGTGTTCTTTGTCACACAATACATCCCATTTAACAGTGTTTCTCAAAATGTGCAGTTAGCAGTTTTTTTCTAGCATGTATTCCAATATAATAATAATTGATTTATTGTATTGTTTTACATCTGTACTCGTACTTACCATCAGTCCATTTCCCGTCGGGGTGGGTCGAGAAGATATAGCACTATACTATCCAATATTGTCACATATCTTATGTTAAGTCTGTTTTACATCCATATAATTTCTACGATTTCTCTGATTTTCTGTGTTTCCGTCGTATCGTTTTACGCTTTTGTTATATACGAGTACAGTACAACCTTATTGGTTTAATGCCATTCATATGCACGGTAACCAGAAATCGTGCGAATCGGTGATTCCGACATATTGAAGTGCGGGATATTACAGTTTCAGATTTTTGTTCACTTAAAAGCTGTGTAATATAATCCTGTCATCGTGACGGCTCGATGTTTGGAAAATAACTTATTTTAGATTGTTTACATTTCCTCCCGGAATGAGATTCGAGATGGGAATTTCGACGGACATAACATACTTTCAGATTTTCGTTAACTTACTAGGTCTGTAATATAATAATCCTTTAATTATGACGAGTCGATGTTTGGAAAAAAAAATACATTTTAAAATGTTGTATATTCTTCTCTATTCCATTACTTAAGTATAGTAGAGAGATCCGAGATGTGATATTCAATAGCTTTACTTTCAGATTTTTGTTGACTTAATGGCGTAATATAACATAGTAATCCTGTCATTATGACGACTCATTATTTGAACAACAATTTACTTTATAATGTTGACCTTTCCTCCCGGAATGATATTTTATTCTCTCTACTGAATAACTTAAATAGATAGATCCGAGATGTGATATTCGATAGCTATACCTTCAAATTTTCGTCCGCTTTATTGCGCTGTAATATTATAGAATAATTATGTCTTTATAACGACTTAATGTTTGGAAAACAACTCATTTTACAATGTTGACCTTTCCTTCCGGAATGGGCGTTCATTTTCATTTTAATTAATTTATGTATTTTCAAGTAAATTTTCCGTCAAAAGAGACACGCTGGTATCTCTTTGTTCTATATTATATGAACGTTTGAGTTTGGTTTGTATTATAATGTAACAAAAAAAAATAACGTTAAATTGAGCAAAAGTTAACAAAGGAATAATTTTATTCAACTCTTTTATTTATTCGCAATTCAAATGGGTTTATACGAAAAAAGATATTTTGGATTGAAACATTTTTTATTCATAAAGTCTAAATTAACAATTTTTAAAACGCTCCGAGCTTTCATTATGCTCTTTTCCCTTTGCTAAATCTTTTAAAATTCTCTTTTTATTGCGATTCCAGTGGTTTTTGTAGCTGATAAAACGAGTATAATACAGCTTGAATATGCTAACAAAAAATTCTATGTTACATACTTTAACTGAAAATGGGTGTTTGGTGAACCTTATAGTGATTATCGCATGAGCTAGAGCGATTTTAGTAGGTGACGACCTCTGATGGTTAGTTGTAAGACTTGATAGGATTTCTATCCGGGGGTTTTGGGCTCGATACGGTACCCAAACAAAAAAAAATCCAAGTCTATTAAAATAGTTCGTGTGGTAACGATATTTGTGTGCGTTAGACGTATGTGTCTTGTTGTATCTTCACGTACGGTAGTATTGAAAATACGTGTGATGACGGACTCACAATTCTGTGCCTAATCATGAAATCTCGATTCATGGGACCGAATACAATGTTATCTCCCGGCCACGCTCTTCAATATGTCCGACTTTGATGGTACCATACGAATGAATTAAAAAATAATCGGTAGGTATTTTGGATTATTATCCTTGTGTAAGACTTTAATATTTTTTTTAGACCCAGTAATAGAGTTTTCGGTTTTAGAACCACCGAGGCTGGCAAGTAATTTACAGTTCATCAGAGCACGTGTCGGCAAAACTACGCGTCACGTAAACAAGCAACGTTCGCAGAAGTCTATCGCGTGCGAGTATTGCAACCAGATGAACAGCCAGACCGGGATTATTTTCTTATTTGTTTTTTTTTGTAACGTTGGGAGTCGAACCCGAAACCCACAGGAAGAAGACCAGCGTCTTACTACCTTGGCCACGAAGGTCATACTTGGCCGAGCAGTCTTTTATAACGCTCGTTCCAAGGTTCCAGTCTTAAAATTAAAAGTATTACAAAAAATTTGCAATATTTTCTCTCGTTGAAAAAATCACAGCGTCCGTCGAGGTTGAAATTTATTTCACAAGGAATGTTAATTAAGTTCATAGAAAAAGATTTTACGAGACTATAATATTAAATATCCATATGGATATATTTTTTTCTGCTTCTTGGGAGGGTGGTTGTTTAAAACTGTCTCACTATTTTAAAAACTGACTACGCCAGTGGTACCCGACCGGTAGCTCGCGGGCGCCCTGTAGTCCACGAACTATTCAATGTCACTTGCGAGTTACGTTTTGAAAATGTTGCAGTAACGTCTAAAATTGACAAGGAACACAATCACTTCACGATTGCATGATAATAGCTTTGTCACCGTATGGACCGGGTTTCAAAAATCTATCAGAAAACAGTTTCATTCTAGTTTTAATAACGAGAATTTCTGTATATTTTTAATTAATATAATATTTAAAATTTTACGATAATATAAATTGTTTTTATCCAAAAAATAGGTTTTTAACGCGTACTTTAGGCCCTTTAATACAGGTTAAATCTCATTATAATGAATCCCGAAGTAATAAAAAAAATGATAGGGGTAGAAGGACCTTCAGTTCAGATCGATCCCACCACCACCACGCAAGCTGTTATGGGGGACAAAATAAGTTCCCATTCAGCGCGA
The DNA here is from genome assembly GCA_949825065.1 of Odontocerum albicorne. NCBI lineage: Eukaryota > Metazoa > Arthropoda > Insecta > Trichoptera > Odontoceridae > Odontocerum > Odontocerum albicorne. The sequence continues at coordinate 16,622,726 of OX463857.1, forward strand.
TCAACAGAAGAAGATCGAAATCTTTTTTATTTTTTTATGAGCGCGTGGTCACGTATTGACGAAGAAGGAACTACCCAAAGGGACTCCTCCGGTGGTGACACACTTGAGTGTGAAAAAAATAGTAGTGGTGACGGACTTAAGGTTCGACATCACGGAAGAAGGAAAATGACTCCCAACGCAGTATTTTTTTTCTTATTAAATTGCTAAGGCCTGCAGTTCTAACAGCCCACCAAGTTGCCAGTACTTTCACAGATTTTTACAAATGTAACAAAACTATCCTATGACGTAACTAGATTGGAGAAGCCAATCGGTCTGAAGATGAACCGATCTAAGGCTAAGTGGAATTCCCTTCGGAAATTACTGACTCGATTTTCATTACAATGATGTACGTAATAAATCTCGTGGAACTAGAAGCTTCGGGTTTGATCTGTCAAGTCTATGATATACGCAATAAATCTCGCGGAACTAGGAGATTGGGTTTGATGTGTTAAGACTAGATTGTGCGCAATAAAATTAATATATGTAAATGCATCATCCATAGTCGGAATATTCAATCGAGTCAAAAAATAGGTTCACATCAAAATAAAACAATATAAGAAACCATATTGGAGTCTTGGTAAAGGACGACCGAGAAAAGTATGGATATACCAAGTGATTTAAATTATGAAGGTATAAAAGGAAAGAGAAACATAAGGAACTGTATCAGAAGATATATGGATGTGGAAGAGTTGAAGGAACTATGCCGTGAAAGAAAAGTTTGGCGCCATGTCCTCTCTACTTATCCCAACAAGGAAACGGCTTGATGGTGTCTATGTATGTATAAGAAAACGTTATGAAGAAATTGAACTACTGAAACCGATTAAAACCCTTTTAAAAAAACTGGGTACTAACGAAAATCAAACCCGCACCCGGGTTGGATGAGGTATCTTAACAGCCAGAAAAAAATGTATTTATTTTTTTAAATCAAAATATCAACAAAGGATAACAGACTGTATTTGTTTGGTGACTGTAGTTTATTGATTTTCAGAAAAAATATTACGTATGTTAATTACATTGTTATCAATTATTCAGAGCACGTTTCTAAAAAGGATATCCTGAATAAAAAACCAATATCATTATCCCACTTTTCTGGTGTTTAATTTTTATTTTGTGTGATGTGGCCATTTTTGATAAAATTTTAATTTATAAATGTTGACACTTTGGTACTGTACCAGTGTTTCTTAAACATATTTTCTTATAAAGACAAACTAAGCTTTATTATACTTGAAGTGATTATAATTCAGTATTTATTGTATGATTAAAACTCCAAATTAAAGATGACAAACGTAGATTTTTTTGCTATCGGAAGTACTCAAATTAATGACCATTCTGGTCCATGCACAACTGATAACATGGAATCACGAATAATTTGTTTTGGTATTAGGGTGCATTTTGTTCCAATGACTACTCTCAATTCATTAACTGTTGTCGCGTTTGTGACAAACTTTATTTTTGATGAGTTCTCATAAAAAAAGTCAATTTGCCTGAGATCTGGAGAGCGCGGAGGGTTTTTAATGCTACATCTACGTTAAATCCACCTATTCGTCATATTTTCATCATGATAGGCCCATACAAACAAACGAACGTGGGCGTGGAAAATTAATGGAAGGACACATTGAGAGATTTAAAATATTCTTGATTTCAGCATCCCCTAGAGCAACTGAATATCTTCACATTGTGTTCCCCAATCTATGCAAACGCACAAGGGGTGAGAAAAATAAAAAAATTGTGATCTCTAATTATAACCTCTCCTTAACTACCATTGTGATACTTCTCCTAAACTACGAGACCGTGTTCTTAGATATGAACAGCGATGAACCGGGTTATCAACCTCAGCGATGAACCGGGTTATCAACCTCAGCGATGAACCGGGTTATCCAACCGGGTCAACGCACTATTCCAACGGGGCCTTCTGTATTGCTGAAATTGCCTGAAATCTTTCAGGGGAAATTCAATAACGTTTATTTATACGAAAAGTCATCAAGACGCCATCTGGGTTGTTCACTGTCACAAAGACGCCAAATAACTACGCTACTTTACCTGTGAGAATAACATTATAGAAGGTAAAGCACCAAGTATGGGAATAATCGCTTTCTCAGGTACAGACATAACTTAGGATTAGTGAATTTGTCGTGACCATGCCAACTCTTGTGGGAGCTAGACTAACGGAAAAAAAATATTCATAGAACACACATTCTTAACCCCCCATATCTTAAAAATATCCGCCATAAATTTGTTAATGAGGTTTATGAATAATTTTTATGCCAATCACATTATAACCATATAAAATTACCGTTCTTTCACAAGACAGAATATTAGAGAACCATTAACATTACGTAGATATTGTTTTTAATTAAAGAAGCAGACACCGCATGCTCCTTGTTTTTTTAAGCGACAGGTTTTTCATTTTCGTGGAATAACATGGTGTGTTTTATACATGATAGGCCTCACATCTCGATGGTAGTGAGGAGGTGCACCATGTTGCGGGAAATAAAAGTCCTCATTCCTAAACTCATTACGGATGCGTGGTATGGCAAATTCCTGCAGCAAGTCCAAGTAAACGGCACGGTATAAAAGTGTAAACATTTTTCTTTTGGGACTCGCCGTATTTGAGCGTCTGAAGTAAGACAGTCGGTTAACCTTCAAGCCGGACTTGTTCATATCGCGCTTGGCCTCAGTGAGATATCAGCTGAAATACACGCACCTAACATAGATTTGTACATTTTAGAACATAATTGTTTTCAGAAGTTAACAACGCCATGATATGTCTGTTTCTTATCCCTTTCTCTAAATGCTTCCCATCCCTTAGCCATTTTTTTCTTTCCTTATCCTTTTTTAAACTAATTCCAACTACATTGGAATGTAGTTATGCAATTAACTTCTCTGGGCCTCGTAGTCGAAGATCTCCTCGCCATTCCAACGTCAATTCAGTTGGAAAGCGAATATGTGCTGTGGAGTTTGTTTTGACTGGGTGATCAGTTGTACACCAGCAAACTCACTGACCACACTGAAGTGAGACGATCGGAGCACTTCGCATGTTACATTTCTCTTTTGAAAGAATAGATATGACCGAAGTCATAGGTATCCTTATTCGAGGGGAGTCGCAAAGCGTGGGGTTTGAACCAGTGACCTTTCTCGCACGGTTGTCCAATTACTTCGCAAGGTTGTCGTTACCGCGTAAGCTGGCCATGAAATTCACGCTGTTGAGAGTGCTTTGTATGATTAATTACATGAATGCAGGATTTTAATTACTTGTTAAATTAAAATTTTAATGTCGTTAACGGAAATACATTTAGGAAAATAAAAAAACGGCTAAAACATTTGGATTATTAAGGGACAAAAGAACCTCATTACTGAGGGGGGAACAGTGAGTAATTTTAACAAGGAGTTTGATTGTAATGTTGCTCGAAAAGGAGTGCTTCAAACAGTTAAAAAATACGTGATCGTGTGTTTCCTTCTCCAGACTACTACTTGTCTTCTGTTTTAAGGTGATTTTTATTCTTATTACGTTTCTGTATTTTTTTTTTGTTATTTTGTGAAACCTACCCGCCTTAGGAAGGGCATACGCCAAGCTAGGCAGTGTAGTGCTGATAAAAATTAAATTAAACCAATTAATATATTAAGTGTCTGTGAGGGTGGGTGTCAGCTATTATTTAGTATCTTAAATGTTTGTTCAAACGCTCAAACAGAGATTGTTTATTTGCCTTTCCGGTTAACCACACCCTTTTTTACGTCGCCCTTTACTGTCCATGCGGTGAGACTCTGGAATCAGTTACAAACCAATATAAGACTTGCTCCGTCCTTGGCATGCTTTAAGAAGCGACTGCAAAAATCTTAATTTCTAGTCAGTAAAATAACGTGTTTCATTCCTGATTTTTTTTTTCTATTCCTTTCCTCCACCACCCCTTCCTTTTCCTTTGATTTATGATATCTCACATTATATGAAAAAATATAATCGAGGGATTGTCCGTCTTTGTGGATATGTGGGCATATGCTCACGTATGTGTTTATGGATTTCGTGTGGGTGGATAGTCATTTGAATGATTTATGCGATCATGTAACTTGCTTCATTTACTTTTGTCTGGTTGGTTGGAAGATATTGCCGCCTGGCAATAAGCCCCGCCTGATTGTATTTGCAAGGTGTTAAATAAATAAATTGTGTAGCTACTAGGCTAGAGCGGGAATCGGCTGAGAACATGCGGGCAGCGTGACCGGGTGGCTCAGCGAATATTTACTAATATGTGTGATATCTGCGGACGAGTATGTGCTTAGGGAATTGGGCTTTTTGGCACAAGTAGTCTCATGTCAGACGGGGAGCAGTTCTATAATTTTGTTGGAATATATTCTCGACTTCGAGGTCCAGCAACGTCAACGTATATCTGAAGGATAAATTTACTAATATCATGGTTTTATTTTAAAATTTGGTCTCATATTCATATTTGTTCAAGTTTGTTTATGTATTTAATTTGAAAACTACGTGTAATAATAACTTGAAAGTAATCATACCATTTCTAATATATGGATGCGAATCATAGATTCCCTAGAGAAGACACCTTAGAGCACTCGAAAATTGTCAGCAAGGATACTTAAGGCAAATAATAAAGATTCATTGGTACCATAGATTATCAAATGACGAAATTTTGAGAAGAGCAAACTGTTGTCGTATCGAGCTTCGGGTATCGCGAGCTCGCCTGTGTTTGTCCGAACACGTTGCTTGCATGCTTGGCTACAGACTACTAAAAAATATGCTCTTGATGAGCTGACGGAAGTAAATGAAAGTGCGGCGGGCAGTGCAACATATTATAGTATAAGGACCTATCTCTGACTTTTGAATAAGTTGTATGAGAAGGTAAATTGATGTAAAAGAGGCTAAGGATGCGTGTCGCGATATGAAATCATAGCGTTCTGTCTTCTGTCCCTACCCCGACAGGGAAATGAATTGATGGTATGTGTTATGGAAAATATTTGTATAATATAAACCTGCAGAAAAAAGATAAGGTTATTTTTTAAAACCATATTTTTGTCACTTAAGTGCTATGTGTTTCTTTTGGTGACCTTTTAAAATGAGCTTTAGCTCATTCTCGTATGGAGCTATGTTTTCTTTTGAAGAGCACATGCAAATATGGAAAATGCACCAGCGGTAAGACATTCGATTTATGGGCATCGCATTGCATTAGTAAAAGCCATTAACTCGATTGATTATCATATGTTAGTCAAAGGGGATGGCGTTTGATATCTTAGATAAACCCGGAATTCAAACACTTCTTAGCGCAGGGCAAACGCTTCACATACAGGAACTAGCTCTGTCAATATAGGTACGCAATTTTACCAACACGAGAAAGCTTCACAGATCGATATTGTGGTGTTCAATGTTAATAAATAATTTTACAACCTTCGAGCAATCTGTAACTTCCCACCCAAAGGTGAACAATATGTTATGTATGCTTTGAAATAATAAAAGAGAGCTTTTTTCTTAGATGATATATATTTTTCTCCAATTGAAACAGCTCTGCCGCCTACCGTAATTTGAAGTGAAACTTTAGTATCTGAAAAAGTTTTTCGCTTAAATTAAATTTCATTCTTCCACAATTCGCAGAAATTTAGTTTAAAAACTTTTGTTTGTACTTTACTGAAATTTAATTAAACATATTAAAATACGGATACAAGACCGAAATTTAAATAAAACATTCTTTAAAAAAGAGCTTTTGTGCGTGACGACGATGTTGAATATAGAGAATAAATTTTGTTTTAATAATAAACTACTTGTTATTCCACTAATTTCATTAATCCCTGCGACACGTGTTTCTACCTCCTATCTTTAGGCTTTCTTCGGGCGGAACGAACCCAATTTCGTCAGCCAATATTTTGAAAAGAGTCTTGTTTTATCTTTCGACGTCTAAATTTTTTGATTGATTAAAAGAGATTACGTCAAGAAAATAAACCCGTCGTCAGGTTGTGCTTGTATACAACGAAAGTGTAATACAAAAATATGCTTTATAATAGGATTTTCCAAGCTCTTAATATTGGCCACATTTTTAAATTTTTTTTTATTGAACAAGGAAAATATTTACCATATATGGTACAAATATTTACCAAGGTTATACCTATATACACATTTATTACTTAACTAATATTAATTATATATTATAATTTATGTACTTACTTAATCTTATTTTCCTACATGTCATTTTATTTTTAAAATTACATTAACACCCACATACTACTTATAACTAGATAATAATTCTTACAACTATTTTTTAGCAACAACAAGTCCACTCGTTCAGGTTACTTGTATTCCATCACATTCACTCATACCTTGATCCTCCCAGCTAATACTGTAGATAGACTAGTCAGGCTTTATGCTTCAGGGACAATGCTTCGGGAGCCTGTGCTTATAATGGAAGGGTAGATCGGATTTACTCTCGTAAGCCCCCAGGGCAGCGACTAAGGGATTGCTCTGATTTTGTTGACTTTTATAAAACTTCACGGTCCAAGCGAGGATGTGGTGTTGTAGGGTTTCTTCTCGCTGTTCGGCGTGAAGTCGGGTAAGGTTTGTTCTGGGACGGGTGTTGAAAGAGATTTTGAATGCCTTTTTCTTCACTCGTTGGAGTTTAAGGTGATCCGAGTTTAAGGTGATCCGTGTACACTACCCCAAACGGATGTAGCATAGACCAAGATAGGACGAATAAGAGTTTTATAAAGGAGGAGCTTATTTTTGTGTGAAAGGAAGCTGCGTCGATGAAATATCGAACTGATAGCCCCTATGCTGCACTTAAGACCCTTCTATCTGGTGGTATTCAGATGGTTTTTCCACGTCAGTCGACGGTTAAGGTGCAGGCTGAGGTATTTAACCACGTCCTGCCACTCAACCAGGCAACCACCGATGAATAAGGGCATCGATGGCACTCTTTCCTTGACTTTGCGGGAGAACATGATAGACTCAGTTTTGGCGTCATTGATTTTGAACCTCCAGTCCTGGTAGTATTTTTCAAGGATGTCAAGAGCAATCTGAAGGCGGCGACCAGCTCGATTTACCTTGAGTGAATGTATTTTAATCCGTTAATGAAATTTGTTCAAACAGAATTTTTGACGACCTTCGTGATCTTAAAAGCGAGAAGACGATTGTTTTGCCAACCTGGCGGTTCGATTCCCGTTGTTACCCAATATTTACATAAAAGGGTTTCAGTTTGGTTTTACTTCAACTTCCTGGTTGGTTTATTCATGCATTTATTCATTCGTATGGTAATTTTTCCATATCCGAATTGATGATTTGGACAGAGCGTGGCCGTGAGGTAACATTGTCTTCTATTCCATCAATTGTACCTTCGGTTTTAGAACTACTGGAGTAAGCACGGAACTCGTGTTACTTTATCGCATATCTTTGTAAAACTACCCCGCAATGAAGAGGCAACAACACTCGCCATTGTATTGTAATACAATTTCGTTGTATACAGCAATTTGACAGGTTTATTGGCATGTGGGAATCTCTTACAATCAACTAGATAAAATGGTAACGAGGCTTTCAAGTTTCGACCTGTAAGTAGAGGCTTCATTTTAATGAAAGTCCTCTTCTCTATTTCTTTTCCTGCCTTTATTTTCTGAAATGTGTTATGTGATGGGCGCTTATCCTATTTTTTGCTCATAAAGTGAACCAGAGGGTCACCCGTCTAATCATCAGAATCCATGAACTATATGATTAAATACGAGTAACATCCCGGGACTTATTGATCGATGTGTTACAACGATATAACATTGTATGTTACATTCAGTCATTAGATATTTATAAAAACAAATATTTTGTCATTGTCTTAATTTATTATTAAATTCGCTTTTCTAACCCCTGCAGATAAGGGAAGCGCGAGACAAGTAGTTTCAGTATATTTATCCGAAATATATGTTATCTGACCACATTTACCCTTTGCTCCTTCACTCTCAATTGAAGAGTGATGAAGATATCTTTCACCAAAATTAAAATATTCCAAAATTAGTCCATAAGACCCTTAATATACTAATTTTGGTGAAAATTAGTACCTAATTCCTTAGGTACATTTGCACTACGGACAAACGAAGGCACTGATATTCCGTCCCGTAAATATATCTCCGTGAAATACTGCATTATAATTCATTGTACAAGTCACACAAATAAAACATTGATGAAAGTGAGTTTTTTCCATATTGGCAATCTTCTCCCGATTTCCGACACAACAAATATCTCTTTAACAGTAAAATTTTAGTTACCAATTTGTGCCAAAAACCCCACGATACATGCTGACACCTCGACGTTTTTTTAGAACTTAACCTGATCAAGCAGAATGAAACGTGACATGTCGAATGTTTTTTACATTTAGATACATAACAAGTTTGGCTTGGGTAAATCAATATTTGATTAGAACAAACGCCAGCCTAACAACATGTATTGTTTGTATCCAAGACTACGCTATATGCCGATAAGCAAATCACAAATACCCTAATGAACTTGGCCTTCAAGGTTAATTGGATCATTTATTATTTTATGATTCTGTTTTGCTTATGATAGATTGTCCGGTAAGTGATTTCGGATTTTTAGGTCGGATTCGAACGTAAAATTGCACTAAATACTAGTTGACAGTGGTTTTCGACATTTTCAGTATATCAGCGATCTCTCGTGTCGTGTAGAACACTGGTTTTTCTCGGTTTTACTCGTGCAACCTCTGTTATTTCCGATTTTGAACTATGCGGACGTCTGTTATTTGGATATTATAGAGGAAAAGCTGAACAAATTTAATATCTTTAAATGCCCCGCTGCCCCCTATTATCTCGTCGAAAATTTCAGCGTCTTTCCGATCATGGACTAGCGCTACGCTCAAATAGAGATTGTTTATTAACTTTCCGAGTCCATGCAGGGAGACTCTGGAACCAGTTACAAACCGATGTTAGACTGCGCTCCGTCATTGCCATGTTTTAAAAAGCGACTGGAAAACTCTTAATTTCAAGTCATTAATATAACGTATTTCACTCCTGATTTTTCTTTCCACTCCACCATCCCTTCCTTTTTAATTTGATTAATGGTACCTCACTTTTATTTTTAATATGTATATTGTATGGTAAAATAATTTTCCTTTGATTAATGATATCTCACGTTTATTTTTACTATGTACAATACCTGGTGGTAAGTAATACACATCGGTCTTAAGAAAAAGACTGTCGGCCATAATCGGCTAACTTCGGCTTTGTAGAGCGTCGTCTCTGTCGCTTCACAACGACTGACAAATCGCGACGTAACACTTGTATGAATGGCAGAGACGACGCTCTACAAAGCCGAAGTTGACCGATTATGGCCGACAGTCTCTTTCTTAAGCCCGATGTGTATTACTTACCGCCGGGTACTGTATATTGTTCATGAATTTTGTACAGGTAAATAATTATTTGAATATTTTTTACTACCATGTAACTTCTTTTATTAACTTTTGTCTGGTTGGCTGGAAGAGATTGCTCTTTGGAAACAAGTCCACCAGATAGATTTTGCAATGAATAGTTAAAAAAAATATCCGAGAAATACGAAATTTCTTTCCAGACAACAATGTATATTCCAATATTGTATACTGCGTTGTCAATTCTGCCAGCTGTTTTCGAGTTGTCCAGCCGTTGTGGTTGTGCTTGAAACATAATACGGGTATGGTTTTTATGTCATGATTCATGCGCCGTGTCAAGTTTAATAATAAAAATGTGGTCTTCAATGAAAATATTTACATTTACTCGTCGATGAATTGTATAACAATGCAAGATCCACATTTCTTTGACAATATTGGAGTTTGTATTGTGCCGCGTCCATGATTAATTATATACTCGTACTAGTTAATAAGGTTTTTGTAACCAGGGTGAAAACGGCCATTTAAGGTCAATTTTTGTATGCTGATAACGAATATGAACTTGAAAATGTTCCATCACGTACCTTTTAAGAGAAAAACCTGAAATTAGTTTTTGACTGAAACTGAAACATTTGAAAGATGAAAAGTTCGAAACAAATTAAGTGTTGAAAAACTAGAAGCTTGGAAAGTCTTTGGAAGAGTTGTTAGTGGTTTCCTAGGTAATAATAAAGCTGACAATTACGAGAACTCTTGCAATTGCACAAGAACTCTTGCAGTTACTAGAATCTAGAATGTCGAATGTCACTGAAAATACACTTCCCGCTTTTACTCTGCTTTTTTTATTCTCCTATATAACAACATTGTATTCTGTGTCTAAATTGAGTATTTCAGGAATTTATTTATTTTCATTGTTGTAATTACAACTTTTGAAATGCGCAAAAACGTACTTATTTTATTAAAACACTCCCCCTTCTGTTACACAAAAATGTTACGTGTTACAAACTTTTCACTGCGATTTTCGTAATCAGCAGGGTCGATTTAGTAAGAATCAGCTAATTTAATCTCTGTTACAGACAAAAAGTTAAAATTTGTTAACTAGTGTTATTATTGATAACGAATGTCAATGTTTGTATAAATATTAATCTGTGTTTGCATATCATCACAGATAGAGAGCGAATTTTTAATTATCAGTGCGCTCTCTCTATTTCTCTTTGTTCTATTTTTTTCTTCAGCCACTGTTTTTCGTTACCTCGCCCATAGCTCTCTGCTGTTTGTCTTGGGTCTTGAGATGCCATTTATATTGATTTTTGTATATACTCGTATACTTCTTTATATACATCTTCTCTACAGCTTATCTACATAATATCTACCATTGATTGGGGTTGCAGCGCTGCAGCTGCGCTTCAGGCTATGCGGTCTTGAACTTACTCGGAAACGGTCTCCCAGTCCAGCTGTAGTCTTTCCAGACACATTCCCTTCATATGCCTATACCACGTACTTCTTGGGCTTCTTACTGGATGTCTTTTTGGACGTTACCTTGAACAATCCCATAGAGGTAGTTGTCTGACATTCACAACAAATTTCCCAATCAAGTCAACTGGGGTTAAGTATTTGAGTTAGTGGCTCATCGCCTAGTTCCTGGCGTATATCCACGTTTCGTCTGTCTCTTATCATAACTCCCAAGTCTCTGGAGATGCCTTATATCAGTGCATCATCATCACCGTCCTTATCAGGGTAGGTAGATAAAATTGATATCCACTCAATTTTATCCTAGTGCACGTCTTTCACTTCTAGCACGTGCATACACCTCGTCATGCATACTATTCTCTCTTTCAAAATCTTACTGATTTGGGCGTGCCATGTTATTCTAGGTCTTACCAAACTTTTCGTGCCTTCTATACAGTACAACCTGGCGCGCATATTGCCATATGGTAATCTCTTCCAACCAACCAGAAATATGTTAAAAAGGCCTTAAGTGAACACCAGACTGGAATCCTTTTTAAAAAGTCTGGGTTCCAGCGGGATTTAAATCCTCAACCTTCGGATTGGGAGTCAGGCGTCCTACCAACTAGGTGACTGAAGTCCTTCTATACATACATACTACTTGTATATATTATTTTGTTAATATTTCATCATTCATTCTTTCTACTTGACCAAACCATTTCAATGCTCCTTTTTTCATCTTCATCACTACATCTTCTTTCAGTCGACATTCTTTTCTAATGTCAGCATTACTTATAATGTCACAAATTGTTTTCCCACAGATTCTGTTTGCATATACGAGTATGTAGGTCTAAATTATCCGTAAAGTTAGGAAAGCAGTGTCAGAGCGTAGTTCTACGCGAGCACAACTTGATAACCGACTGTTCGTCTAACTCTGTCCTTCCACGGATATACGAGTATATGTATTATATTGGTTCTGGATCGATACGAACGATGAAGCCTTACATAACATTCCTTAGTACCATTCATCTCGCTCCTCTAGGAATGCGATAACCCATTAGTAGTGAAAAGTTGTCTCATTATAAAAGCTGACTATCTAACTTTTCTTCTGTCAATAAAACGAGTGATGTATTGTGTTAATGTTGACTATCCAACTTTTCTTTAATCTCTGGCAATAAAACAAGTGATATATTGTGTAAAAGTTGACTATCCAACTTTTCTCTTTAATCCCTGGCCATAAAACGAGTGATATATTTCGTATAAAAGTTGACTATCCAACTTTTTTTTAATGCCTGACAATAAAACGAGTGATATATTGTGTACGTATGGCTGGGAGACATGGACGCTCACAGTAAAGAACACAAAAGCTCCAGGCTGCACAAAGGGGTATGGAGAGATACATGTTGGTATATACTAATAGAGACCGTAAACGAAACACCTGGATTCGCAATATAACAAAGGTAGAAGACGTTAGAAAAGGTGTGCAAAAGAATTAAGTGGCAATGGGCAGGACACGTAGCCAGAATGCCAGACTTCCAATGGACATCCGAAATAATCCAATGGTACCCAAGAGGCATAAAGAGCCCTAGAAGAAGATCGAAGGTACGCTAGATAGATGAAATCAGGAAGCATGGCAGCATCACATGGCATTAATGAGCAAAAACCGAACTGTTTGGAGTCAACTTGGGGAGTCGTTCATCCAGCAGTGGATCGATCCTGGTTGACAATGATCATGATGATATTGTGAAAAAATCTAGAATTGAGTTAATTATATATCTATACATTTTTATATTCCATGAGATATATTTTTGAATTGCTGGAATCGTTGCTGGGTCTCGTAATCGAGAATCCCCTCGTCATTCCGACGTCAATCTCGATCTGCTCCTCTACGTGATTTTCTGTGAGAGAACAGCCGTATCGTGGATGCACACTCCTGCTCGCAGACGTCACAGACATGTGGATCCTGCTGAGCCGCCTGGTGACGCCGACGCATGTTCGCAGCACGCTGTTTCTCACACGTCCAGCTGCTGAGGCGCCATCAAATCGAGATCATGTTGCTCTCCACTTTTCACAATCGTGGGCCACTTGCTCCCAGTATTTTTGAATTGCATAAGATAAGATAATCTTAACGTACTTTAAATTTACATGTTAGTAAACACAATATTTATTATTTTTACAAATACGAGTTTACTTCCATGGTCCAATCATGGTCTCACGCTCCGCTCAAGCGGAGATTGCCTATTATTAGCTTTTCCAGTTCATTGCTCTTAATTTGTCACGATATCCTTCACTTTCCATGTACTGTATTGTATAACACTTTAATGCAACCTGACGAACTTATTGCCATGTGGTAATTTCTTTTAACTAACCAAAAATATGCGCAGGAGGCCTTAAGTGAGAACCAGGCTGGATTCCTTTTTCAAAAAAATCTGGATTGTCAACGGGCATCGAACCCGCAACCCCTGGGTTAGGTAGCAAGCATCTAACCATCTAGACCACGGAGGTCGTTTTATTCTTCCCTCTTTCAAATTTTGATTCATTTGGTCTTGCCACGTTTTTCTACGGTAAGTCTTTCTGAAATATACCGTACAAGTACCCGGCGGTAAGTAATACACATCGTGCTTCGGCTTTGTGGAGCGTCGTCTCTGTCATTCATACACGTGTTCCGTCTCGATTTGTCAGTCGTTGTCAAGCGACAGAGACGACGCTCTACAAAGCCGAAGTTAGCTGATTATGGTCGACAGTCTCTTTCTTAAGCCCGATGTGTATTACTTACCGCCGGGTACTATACATTCTACACTGCTCGCATAGATTATTTTTAAAACATTCATTCCTTCTACGTGGCAAAATATCTTAATGCTAATTTCTTCATGTTAAACACTGTCTTCTTTCAACTCACATTCTTTTCTGATGTTCTGATTTCTTATTCCGTCGTGCATTATTTTTCGCATCGATTTTAATAACAAAAAAGAAAACTTATTTTTCATCAGGAAATAATCGCTGAAGTGATGTTGTTGCGTGTGGTAAATTTTTCATTTTGCTTTATTGTGAGTTTTTTTTGAAAAGTAATTAGCTAACTTATAACATAAACTTTTCTCATTATTCAAGTTTCTAAGGGCAAACTCTCTGCTTAGTATTCCATATTGGTTTTCCGATAAATTTATCGGAATTTTTATAGACATTCATAAATATTTATTCAGCTGCGGTGCACACGAGGTTACGCATCTTTGAGCTGTTTTTTTTTCTTTGTTTACGGCAATAAATTGCAAATATGTTTATTCGCATTGAATCATTTGCAACACTGGCTCCGTATACAGCACAATTTTTTCACATGTTCGCGAAGATTTTCTTTATTTTCTGACATGTTTAAAATTTCACATAACACGCTAAGTGATCACTGGCTCCATATACAGCACAATTTTTTCACAAGTTTGTGACGCATTTTTGCCTTTTCGTAAGTAAAAAACGCATATGTGAAGATCTACTTTATTTTTTGACATGTTTAAAATTTCACATAACCAGTTAGGAGAACATTAGCTCTGTTACAGCACAATTTTGTAACACATTTTTGACTTTTCGTAAGCTACAAACACATATGTGAAGATCTTCTTTATTTTTTGACGTGTTTAAATAACGCACTTGATATTATTTCATTATATCAAGCGCGTTATTTAAACAATTAAATTATTTCAAATAACGCGCTTGAGCTAACCCACCATAGCAATATTTTATTCAAGTGACTGCTGAAATGCTGCCTTTCAAATTACACACAATATTTGTGTGCTTGAAATTGATACGCCACGAATACGAAAAAACGATGATATGCCACAAGAGGAGAAAACGGGACAAGTATAATTTAGAAAGTGACACCTTTTGCGCCATCGTGCATTATGATTGTTTTTGGTGCCGTATTTACGAACTGCGCTATTAAGAGCCTCCCCACTTGCACACGGAATGGCCTAGTTGAACGAATTTTCCGATATTGGTACCATTAATAATAAACTTTGTTGCTGTGAAGAAGCTACTTCACAGGGAAGCATGAGTAACCATTGTTCATATTGTTATTATTTTTATATTTTCATCGATTTTTTTTCTCTTTTATTATGCATTTTACATACATAAATACCATTACGCCGTATCTTGCGGAGTAGGCAGAGATAACAGATCTCCAAACTTTACTATCTAAGGACACAGTTCTGATTCCTCCACATTCATACATCTTGTCATGCACAATATTCTATTTTTCACTACCTTCTTCTTTTCACTACCTTCTTTCAACATCTGATCCATTTGGTCCAGCCACGTTTTCAGTTTTGCATTTTGTTTGATGTTATTGGATTAAGCCTTTATAAATTTAAAAAAAATGTTATACTGTCCTATTCAAGTAATTATCGATGACTATTGATGATTTTGTGTAGTTATCGTTTGCGTAACTTATGTAACAGTCTATGAAATATTTCCGTGCAGTAGTAATTCAAATTGTTGCTCGAGTTTGGCGAAATATTGCAAAACATTGCGGTCACAAAGTTAAAAACTTCAGACTGCCAAGAATTTCATTGCAGAATGTTAAAAATTATTGATCCACGCTTTCTCTACGTTTTATGTTAGAGCGATGTTGCAAGATATTCTGGGTGTTTTTGTATATCGAGTTTAAATCACGCACAAGGAAGTTACTTGAACCTTGATTTTTTAGTGACATCACTTTTGGTGAGCCTTTTTTGAATATTGTATTTTGAGCTGTAAATTAAATGACTAGAATGGTGAGCCTTTTTTAACCTTGTAGTTTTAGTTGTCAGTTAAATGACTAGAATGGTGAGCCTTTTTTTAACCACGTATTTTTAGTTGTTAATCAAATTACTAGAATGGTGAGCCTTTTTTAACATGGTATTTTAGTTGTCTGTTAAATGATTAGAATGGTGAGCCTTTTTTATAAAGCAACAATTCTTACAGTCTCAAACTCGTTTTATTTTTGAAAAATCCATTTTTTTTACTGTAAGTTTTACTGTGCAGTGCAATTTTATAGACTCAATACCTAGATTAATTATTTTATCCAAAAACTTTCCAATGGGGCGAGTTTATTATTACATAACAATTCATTCCAACCAAGAAAATATTTACCATCATCATCATCACTCTATACATTCTATCAGGAATACTGGAATCCCATAAAACATCTCATCCAGGTCAGCCTACAACCTAGCACTCTGCGCCCCCTTAGTCAGGGTCTGTAAATCTCCATATCAAAAAACCGGTTGATACTGTGTGATAGGCATCCGACTTGACGAACCTCTTTCGAGTGATTAAACAGCATACCTCTAGTCTAGCAACCAGGTGGCATTCTCAATACGTTGCCCAATCACCTCCAGCGCTTCACCTTTATTGCAGTGATTGTAGGTTGTTGATGCGTCCGAAGATGAACCATCTGATTCTTCACACGGTCGTTACATCTGAAATACACAAAAATAAAATATCGGCATACTAAATGCGAAGTGTAGAAAATAAACTTCCTTCTGAAATAACAGGTCATCTCTTCTAACCAACCATTAAGGTGTTACAACAAATCTTGAGTGAAAACCACACTGAAATCCTTTAAAAAAAAACGTGGTACTAAAGAAATTCGAACCCGTAACCCCCGAGTTGTAAGACATACGTCTAACCAACCAGGCCACTAAGGTCGTTTATGTGAATTTAAAAAGTAAGATAATTAAATTTTAGAAGTGCTTGGAAAATTGAAGATAAAATAGAAAATAAAATTATAAAAGAAATTGAGAAAAACAAGTCACATTACTGAAAGTTCTTATTTCTTAAGTTTAAAAAATATACAAATGTCAAACAATATCAGTGCTTAACTATATATAAGTTTTGAAACTTTTTATACAGGCATTCCTCGACTTTCGTACATTCAATTTTTGCACAGTTCGCTATTTCGTACTTGTACATTTAAAGTGACTATTTGAGTTAAGTAAAAAATACAAATAGGAACACGATAAATACAATAATATTGTGATCTCACAGACTGAAATAAAAAAGTCAACAATGAAAGGCTACTGGAAAATATAAGAAAACAAAAAAAGGTATTGTTCAACTATCTCTTGATATTGTTATTTTTTATCAAATACTGTTTATTCCACTTTATGTAACGGTATAACCCTACCGGTTTTAAGGTTTTCACCTCATCATCAGGGGAGCATAAACAAGACTATTATACTTATACCGTTACATAAGGTGGTATAAATAGTGTTTGATAAAACAAATAACAATGTATTTAAACCTCCACAATGTTAATACCTTAACTGTAAATAATATATCTCTTGATAAGTTTACTACAATGAAAACACTTGATAGTAGTACCAATACGAGTTAGTAACTAGTTTTGTGTTTATATTTTGCATCCATCAATATTATACTTATATTTCCATTTTAAAATAAATATTTAAAACATACCCTTTCATGTTTTTTTATGTTGCCCTACTTTTGTATATTCAACTTTCGTGCACATTTTCAGGAATCAATTATATATGAAAGTTTAGTTCGATTCCACCACCAGCTACCTTGTTGAGTAACATAATAAGTCCTCATCCAGCGCGATCAACAATAATAGATCGAATCCTTTTTTATTTATTATGAGCGTAACGTCACTTGGTGACGAAGAATGAACTACCCAAAGGGATTTCTCCTCCGGCGTCAACACATCTGAGTGTGAAAAGAATAATAGTAATAACGCACTTAAAATCTGACGCGAGGAGAATGATTCGCAGCGCAGACTGTCAGTACTTTTGCAAAAAACTTGGAATGCAGCAAAACTATCCTTTGACGCCACTAGATTGAAACAGCCAATCCATTCTAAGATGAACCGATGTAAGATTGAATGTCAATCCCTTCGGACATTATTGACTAGATTATCATCGCAGTATCACAAAATGTAGATTGATTCTGTTGGCTGCAAAAATTACAACAGGGCGAAGGAACAAAATTTATTCTAAAAAGTTTGCCATTGATGCTTCCATGACCAGAGAGAAATTGGGTAGTCCAATAGGTAGAATAAACCCACGGGGAGTCGAAGTGCGGCCTGATGCAAGGAAAGCTTTTAAATCTCCATATTCCCATAGGGAATGACGAAAGTCGAGGACTGCCTGTACACATATTTTTTATGATTTTAAATTGGAAATTAGCCTTTTTTTGTATATAATTTGCGTTATATTAATCAAAATCGTGGGATGTTTCTCTCATAAATCTTAATATTTTGAAGTAAAATATCGTCCTGGGAATAATGTACTTTCTGATATCGTGTAACCTTGTTTCGTAATTATTTAAAAAAATTTACGTTATTAATTTTCACAGGTATATTAATTAGCTTTTATAATTAGTTGAATATATTTTTTTTCATTCAGAATTGATTACAATCTTGATCAATTATTTTGTCATGCTGAGATGAGGGATGACAAGAAAAAAAAAATTTCCGACAAGATAAAGTACTCCTATAACAATTATAAAGAAATTAATATCAGTTTATTTAATTAAAACAGTGCTTTTTTAAGATATTGCTCTGAGACGTGAATGCTGAGTGCTACTAATTATCGGACATTGTTGATAGTTGAACGAAGAATTCTAAGGTGTAAATACCATCATCATCTTCAACTGGACAACCCAAAGTGGATCTTTGCCCCATCTAAGAATTTTCTTAAATTTATTTTATATGCTTCAGTTCACTGGTAAATTTTTAGAACCGCGTAAAATCCAAATGACGCACAATCTTTGCGAAAACATATGTTATTTTGGACTTTAATTTACCCATCTATGCGCAATACTAAAATTTAGATGCACAAAAATTAATTCACATCTGTTTTGATATATGAATTCGTGGAGTGTTCCGAACTACTGTGACACGTTCTGCAACCACGATGTTCGGACCTCGATATCCCCCTACTTTGTCCCGAATTAAGATATATAGAAATTAGTATTTCTCAGAATGGCGTATGGCATGTTCTAGATATTGTACCTTTCTTCTGAGCTCTTTGTTTTTTATGCATCGCAGTAGTCATTTCGCATTCTTTCTAACCAACTATATTTTAATACTTTTCTTTAAATACAACCTCAAATACTTTTAGGCATTGGTTCCGGACGTGTCCACGCTTTCATTCCAAATAACACTACAGAGAAAACATAGCATCATTAGTCTCATATGTAAGTTATATCCACAAAGCACTTTTTTCATGCAAATGAATTTAGCTCAAGCTTGCCCAATGCGGCAATTGACAAGTCCTAGTTTTTGTCAAGGTGCCCATCCCGAGTATTTGTATTTTTCTGTTCTTTCGAGTTTAATTCCCCAACATAAACTCCGCTGTCACCTATCCTTTGTTTTCCTATGATCATATATTTAGTTTTCGATAAGGATTGCAATCTCCATGAATTGCACTTATCTCAGCAGTTTTCCTTAGATCAGAGATGATACTACTGAAGACCATGTTGTAATGTTAGGTATTTAATCAATCCATCGTTTTAGTATATTTCCTTCTTATGAGAAACGGTTGACTGTGGTTCAATACATGTGGTGTGATTTGATAATTTATTTTATTTAGAAAAATGTATTTTTCAATCCACTCAAAGGGATATATATCAGAAACCATCGAAAATCGCCTGGAGGGAACCATATTATATTTAAGGCTCGATTTCGACAGTTCGTAATATAATCCAATCTAATACAAAAGGTACAATAATTAGAGTAAAAAATAAAAGGTCAAACCAAGGTTCTACTATCAGAATATCTTGATTTCGAAATTTTCTTTTTATCTCAAATAAGGGCAGCCCAATTCCATTCTTTCACCAAAGTTATTGTTCTGAGACAAACTTGGAAACGGGCCGGGAAACTCAATTAAATTCGTCCCATTGTGTGATATCAATCAATGGCAGAACCAGAAAACAATTAATGACGGTGAACAATTATTTCGCCGGGGAATTGGCAGTTCTTTTTGCAATGCCATCCATAGCTATAGAAATATTTTTATATATAGAAATATATTTAATATATAGAAATATTGGTCTAGGGCTCGATTTCATAGTCTGTATATCGTCATCGTTGCTGGATCTTGTAGTCGAGGGTTTCGTCGCCATTCAAACGTCAATTCAGTAGTAAAGCGAAGTGGTGTCGTGGAATTTGTTTTTTTATAAGTGAATAAGCCGCCGCACACCAAAAAACTTATTGGCCAAACCGCTGTACTGGATCCGATAGCACACCAAAATGAGACGATCGGAGCACATTCCCATGTTTTTTTCTCCTTTTTTTGAAATAATATTTATGATCGATGTCATAGGTATCTTTATACCCTCGAATATTAAGCGGAAAAAAAAGATTGTGTAATTGTAGAGGAGTAGCTCAGTGCGGAGTTTAACCGGCGATTTTCCGCATGGAAGTCTTGTGCGTTATACGAGTATATCGCGCGGCCGTCCACCTTTATATCGCACATACTCCGGATTCCGCTGCCCGCAGATCCTGTGAGAATGGCAGACCCGTAGTACACTTAATTTGGTCTCTCCTGCACATAAGTTATCTATATCTGCTACTGCGACCTTCCACGTTGCCAGTAACTATGAGTCTTTCCATGTTCTCTTTGCGCGAAATGTTATTGAAGAACTGAAGAATGCGAAAGTTATTAGAATAACAAAAGTAACCGTTTAAAGAGATACATTTTAACAATCATATGGAAATTTATTCCACTTCCGTGTTTAATTTTTATCCTTAGAAACCATAGACTTGCTGGCTGACTAACTAGGAATTCCTGTTTTTAGTCAAACAGTTCTCGCGTGTGCTTATTATAATATATAATATACTATCGTCACTGTAAAGAACTATAAAAATATGCCAAGAACTGAATAAAACATATTGTAAAAATATGTTAAAGAAACTAGACTAAGGGAACAGTCGTCAAATCAACCTGATTTAGCTTTTATTTCCATCGATACGACAAACTTAAATATTGCCTTGTTTTTCTTATCTCGTACTCAGCGGTCCGTGGCTTGTACTGTGCATATCCTACTAAAATCAATAAAAGTTTCGTGAATGTTCCATCAATCCCCGCGTCTACCCTTACTTACCTAGTCGGTGATTACTTCTTCCACCAAACGAAATATCATTAGTCGGAAACGGTGCTAATGGAAAAAGAAGTCTATTTCCATGTCCTTGCTTTTCATAACTAACAATATTTTAGCAGGACCACCTTGGATGAATGATAAGGGTGATCGATATTTGCCAATATATTTTTTTGAAGTATTTGGGGCATCGTCTATTTATTTGAAATTATTGAATTTCTTTGTAATTTTATTGATTTATTGACATTTTTAATGTAGTCAGTAGTCTGCATTTCAATATTGACGTTTTACGACCTTCGTGGACTAATTGGTAAGATGCTTGTTTTCCACCCAGGTGGTTTGGTTTCAATTTTCGATGGTACCCGAAAGTAAAAAAATGTACTAGTCTGATTGAAGAGTAACTAGCTCTAGTATGATTAATATTACCAAATCAATATCGTTTTTACGAACCCCTGAGGATGAAAACTGCAACGCTTTCAAAACGGTGATAATCATTTAAGGGAAATTAAGTAGTATCAACTCCAAAAAACATTTTATTTAAGCTCATGAGGGTAAATTTTAGTAGTAGAGATCGGCCGGAGTCGATTTGAAATCTTACTAAGAGCTTTAGTATTCATATTAATCATACGAGTACAACAAATAGAGGAATCAAGATTTTGGGATTCTTCTTAAGAGTTGGCAAAGCTTTCAGGAGACCATCTACACTAGTGCTCTACTCAGCACTAGTAAGAAGTATAATATTGGACTATTGTTCAACAATTTGCTCACCAAACTATGTTATCGTTTCCAGCACACAATTGAAAGGGTTTAGAATAAGTTTTTGAGACTTATAAATATTCATCTCGGTATCCCACCTGACATGCTGGACTACGATCTCTTATTAAACAACGCTCGCCTTCTTAAAATAAGTATTATATTCGATTTGATGTTTCTGTACGAGTATAAGGGTATTCAAACTATCGTTGATAGCCTCTATATACTGGATCAATTCGGTTTTCACATGTAGATGTTGTTGAGCTCCGGAGATTCCTCAAGCATTTCCTCGATCGAAGATCTTGACTGGGAAGGGTTCTTACTCTGTTTTTTTTTTAATAAGAACTTGTTCTTTATAATATGCCCTATAATATCTTGAGAGATTCCATATTCTATTTTTTTAAAGTTATACATGATAAGTCTTGTATTGTTGATTACTTTTGTTGTGCATTGGTATGTTTAGTCACCATATCTTGAAGGATATACGTATGTATCACAAATTGATAGTTTTTTTGGAGGATATTGATACGTTATCTTTCAATTTTAATTTTTACTGTGTTATGTAAAGGACACTTCAGTATCGTGTTAATAAATAAATAAATTACCCGTTAACGTCTTGCTATACAGAATCTTTTAAACTGCTGTTTAATAAAGTTAGTGCTCGAACACTCTCTAAAACTGTGTAATTGGTACTCGAAATAATCTTCTAACAGTTACGTATTAACCTTTGTTTTCGTAAAACATACGGACGCAAAACGCGCCCTTAACCCGTCAAGTAACTCATGCCAACTAAAATTACCAGAACCGATCGAACGAATGACACCTTCCTCGTCCTTCCCCCTTCACGCGTTCTTGAGTAATTAAAGAAACAAAAGTTATCTTTATTCTTTGTCACCCTATAGTATATAAAGTATTGATTCCAAAAGTTAATTGGCATACTCGTATTAAGTGAGAGAAGGAGGCACGCTTTCGTGGTAGGAAAAAATCCTGTCATGTACTCGTATCTCTATGGAGCTACGTAACCCAAGCCAACAAATATGTAGGCAGGCATTTGCGCCTCTTGACAAAGAATGTGTATTGAAATTTCCACTATAGAACGCATAAAATATGGGTCGTTCCATACTGCCACTTCGGCTCTGCAAAACACCGTTACACGTACTTGCCTTTGAGATCAAATTTATGTATTGTACAAACTTTGATATTTTTAGAAATATGATGGCGTTATATTCGGCTTAATGGTTCCCAATAATAGAACCCTTTTATAGTTAGTTACACAAAACATCGGCGACTTCCTTAGTTTAATTGGTGAAAGTCTTAATTAAAAAAAATATCAACAAATGTGTAATTTTGGTAGAGTTCGTCTGGTAGTGATACTTATGTGCACTAGAAGTATACGAGTGTTGTCGCCTTTTCATGCGGCGTTGTATTGCCAATACGTGTCATGACGAACTGCGAATTCTATACCTACCCTAGCGGTTGAAAACCTGAAGGCGCGATTAACACGACCAAGATAATGTTGTCTCCTGGCCGCGCTATTCAATATGTCTGCATCACCAATTTGGATATTATGAAGGATTGAATAAAAATGAAACCCTTCATGGTAATTTTGCATGGAAGTGTTTCATTCCACGAAAAAAATATGTACCCCTGTTCTCGCGTGTTACGATATTTCGCGAATTTATCTTCGCATAAGATAAACACATTTGTTTATTACACTCTTTGTATACAGTACATCCTGGCGGGCTTATTGACATGTGGCAAACTCTTCCAGCCAATCGGTAATATATTATATTTAAACAAGGCCTTAAGTGATTGGCAGACTGGATGGATTTCATTTTAATTGGGTACCGACTAGAACAACTGACCCATTCGATTTGATTCCCGTTGACACCCTTTTTTTAAAGGGTTCTAATTTTATCACTGAGCCTGACTTCCAGAGACCATCGAAGAATTCGCATTTTTGCAATGTTCCCTGTATTTTAAAGTAATACATGGTCCAACATTCCCAGCCGTAGTATAGAACTATTCGTAGTCCTGTAACTGTTTTGTATATTGTTGCTTTTAGTTTAATCGCCATCTTTTGGCATAAAGCTTTCAAGTCATTGGTCTTAATTAATGTTGTTAATTAGAGACTTGTAAGACCTGGCAATTCAGAAGATACGTATCAGTGAATCTGTATCGTCAAAATGATTGGGTCTTTTCAATTAGATATTCACGTGACTCAATGGCTCAGAAAGCGAATATGAACGAAGCAATGAATCTATTATCAAATAAGGTGTAAAATGTTTTCATCAAAAGGATTACTACAATTATATAATAAAAAATATATACTAAACTCTTTGATATTATTTTTGTCCTGACGCTTATTTTACAAGATATGTATGACTTAGTAGTTTTTCTACATACTTAATATTTTTTGTTATGTGTATGATGTATAATCAAATTATTTGAAAGACTTGAGTAAGTACGAGTAAGTGAGACTCTGGAACCAGTTAAAAACCAATGTTAGACTCGCTCCGTCCTTGGCATGCTTTAAGAAGTCATTAAAAAAGCTCTTAATTTCTAGTCAATAATATAACGTGTTTCATTCCTGACTTTTCTTTCCTCTCCACCATCCCTTACTTTTCCGTTGATTGATGATATCTCACTATTACTTTAATATGTGTACCATATGTCCTTCAATTTCATAAAGATGAATAATCATTTGAATATTTTTTGCGACTATGTAACTTGCTTTATTTACCTTGGTCTGATTGGTTGTAAGAGATTTCCGCCTGGCAATAAGCCCGCTAGTTTTTTTTAATGAAGTATTCAATAAAAAATACCCAACTATGAAATATGAATTCTGTAATAAGTAAGTTTTTGTTTTTAAATATTATATTAAGCATTTATTGAAGGGATATTTAGCATTTATATTTGATTTGATATAAATGAACTTATTTAGTGTCAAAATTATTCATAAAAGGAATATCATTTAAAATGTTTATAGAGTTATGAACATATAAAAATTAAATATTGTTTGAATAATTGGAATCAACAAAATTTATAAATATCCTTTACTTTATTGTGTTAGTAACATGTGATTTTGTACGATTAAAAAACTGTTTCTTTCATATTGTTTTAGTTGTAATTGTGTAAAATTACGAGTACTTTTATTTTATTATATATTCTGTCAATCTTAATGTGTCGAGCACTCACTACTCACTATTGGCAGCTTTATATATTATTATTTTTTCTTAAAAGGTGCATTGCACGGTTTACTTGACTTATAAATAAATAAATACCAAGCTCACGTCGAAAAACTAAATTCAAAATTATTCTAAAACACCGACCAAATAAATATCGTAATATTTGATTTTTCATTAAGTACGTGTATAATCATTACTAATATAATATGAAATCTACACTCAAGTTTATTAATGCCTGCATAAAGTGGATGTTTTAAATAAGGTGAAGAAAGGAGCTTTAAAATGATTTGGACATGTGGAGATAATGAATGGCGAAAAAAATTCTAAGCGAGTATATAAGCCAGAAGTGCAAAGTGTGCGTGAAAAAGGTAGACCGAGGAAAATGTGGCTGGACCACATTTTGAAAGAAGGCGAAGTAAAAAGTATGAAGTGAATGAGACGAAAGTTGCATGCTTGGATAAAAAAAAAGTTTGAAGATATGTTATCTCTGACTACGCCGCAAAGGACACGACGTAATGATATGTATGTAATGTTATGTTTTCACTATTTAAAACAAGCCAAACTAAAAGCGTAAAATAATTTGACCACCCTCTCAAACATCATAATGGCGACAGCTCTCGATGAATATACGAAGACCCTATTGAATTATGTACCATTAATACCTCAAATAATAATGCTACGCACATACCTACGTTAAGTAACATAGATATGTGTATGTGCTTTAGTTGTGTCCTTATGACAGACATATTGCTGTCGTTTTGTATCGCTTTGACATAGTTCAATCAGTCTTCAGTTCGTTCCGCTTTGCATTTTCAATGATCAATCTAGTTCATGTACTGTACAATGTACTATATGTACGTTTTTGACCATTGCAATAAATATTTTGTATATTCTACCCTTCAGTTTAATTGACCATAATTTTGTTACGGAACACTCCAGTCATTGATCTAAATTTCAGCCATTCTTCTCTGATTTTATGGTTTAGCCCACTGGATTTCAAACTTCTTCATTTCACGGCGCTCTAAAATACTTACTAATTAGTGGGATGGGTCAGCCTATTGTTCACCATACAGTTTCTCAACTTTTGGAATCATACTAGACACACCTACACTCATTTCATGTTCCATGTTGAGCTTAAAGCGATATTTGATTACAGTTTCTGCTAAAAATCCAGCTTCACAGAGGTAAATCGTCTCGTATGTAACCACAATTCGCTGAGTTTGAACACTCGGTAATCGATATTAATTCTTTACTTATATCCAAAACTTCACCAGTTCTATATCGGAAATTGTGTTTTTAATGCAGTCGCAAGACAGCTTGATCAGACTCATTTCCTTTATCGACGTAAAATTTTTCGGATATTCCGTGGCGCCTCGAGGTGCACATTTTGAAAACCTCTGATTTAGTCGGTGGTAGTGTTGCCCCCACAGCATGGTATTTTAATTACTTTCCAATCGCCATTCGGTATAATGGATATTTTTGTTACCTTTTTAATGTTTGTCAGCAAAAGGTTTATACGCTATAGGCGAGCGATAAAAAAACATTCCATTCCATTTATCGTTATGGCGATAATTGAATTCGCAGAATTTGGAAAACCCACATTTTGAAACAATATTTTACTCTTTATAAAAAGAGCTTTTATGCTATCGGATATTGTTGAAAGTTTCCCACGTTAATTATGAAAGATTAATTTTTTTTTGTAAAATATATTTTGGGAGTTTTTCCCTTACATAACATATTGAGAGTTTGATATCATTTTCAAAGGCTTACGCGATATTTTTATTTTTATAATCCCTTTATACCAATTTTTAAGGTATAACCTTTTTTTAAGTACTCTTTTCGGTTTCAAATTTTTAGAAATTAACTTTTTTCTCTAATTCAGAAGTATTGCTTTCTTTTTTTAAATGGCTATTCACCCAACCTCACTTCATATATACAAATCAAGCTTTATAAATATTTTCAAACAAAGCAACATCATTATATTCAAAACAAGCAACATTAAAAGTATGATTTATAATAGCGTATTAGTGCCAACATTGATGTTCGGGTGTGAAACGTTAACGTGGAAAATGAATGAAATGAGCCCAGCAAATGCAGCGGAAGTGCGTGGACTGAGAAAAATGTGTGGGATATCGAAGCACGTCAGAAAAAGAAATGCAATTATTAAGGATGAGTGAGCTATAAACTGATCTGATAAGTAAAATGAAATATAGCACGTTAATGTAGTTTGGATATGTTAAGCGAATGGGTGACGAAAGACTGTCTAAATAAATTTATAATTTAAACATAAATGGCAGTCGTAGAAGAGGTAGACTGAGAAAACTATGGTTTCATAGAATTTTTGAAAGAAAGATCTTATCTAAGCGAAACAGAAAGAGCCGTATGATGTATGAATGTGTAGAAAGCGAAGAATGTATTTCGTGATAGAAAAGTTTGGTGTTCTCTGTCAACCCCAACCGGCTTGATGGTATTTTTTTTTTTTTTTTTTTTTTTTTATCCACTTTGTATGTATGTAAGTTTGCTATTCACCCAAGCTTGTTATGTTTTCAAATATTTACGAAATCTTTTTATTCATCACTTTTATGCCCATTTTTAAAGATTTAAACCTTTTAAAAAAAAATCTCCGATTTTAAACTTTCAGAAATTTGCTTCTCTCTTTTTCCAAGGTACCGCTTTATTTTTTTAATGGCTTTCTACTTAACGAGATATATTTTTCAAAGATTTATAAGTATCACGAATACGGATTTTAAGGCTAGAAATCTTTTAAAAAAAAAACTTTTCGGTTTTAAATTTTCAGAAATTTACTTCTCTGATTCAGAGGCACCGCGTTATTTTTGCATGATGGCTTTTCATCTGAATTTAGGTCTTTCCAGTCACTGAGCAATGATGAGTTGATTACGTTCATTAAGAATAGAGAATATGTACTAGAAGTATGTTATAGTTAACTTACGTTGTCAAAATTAGAAATAATTACCCCGCTCTTAATGATTTTAAAATGACAGTTTCATTGAGGTTATTATTTTCTATTTTAATTTGCTTTTTTTCAAAAAGTTCATCGTGATTTTTATCAATTTGAAGTTTTCATAATGATAATTCATCAATTTCTCTTAACATCATTTAATGACCGCAATAATTTTAAAGAGGCTTCTAAAACTGTCAACTTACGAAGAATGCGGCTTCAAAAAGTGTCAACTTACGAAGAATATGTGAACAATATTCTGCATGTGTTTTGTATTGTATCTGATGGACACGAGTGAGTTTTGTCGGGTCAGCGCGTGAGGTAGTATTGTCATCACACATGATGTCGAACTGCGAGTTCTACATCTACTCCAAACCCAGGGGTCAGAACCAATGTTGTCTCCTTGGCCACGCTGTTCAATATTTATGAGTATGTTGAAAAATACGAATAAATAAAGATTCAAATGTTGACGACCTACGTGGCCTAGTCGATAAGACGTTTGAATTCTATCCGTAGGTTTAAATTTACGATGATACAAAATAATTTGAAAGGTCCCAGTTTGATACGGTTCGTCTGACACATTTAGAGAGAAAAAAACTCTCCTCAAGGGCGCTCTTACTTGGGACTCGAACCCACTATTACTGACCGAATTTAAAATATTACAAAATAAATATATGTAAGTTGAGGGATATGAAAGAAATTGCTACTGCAGACATTATATTAATAGTAATAAGACTTCCTAGATATTTAACTGTCGACTTGCTTTATAGGCTTCCCGGTAAGCTGCAGACATAACATACACCGTAATGTGACTGTTAACTTAAGAACATTAACTTTATTTCCAAACTGTCAACTGTCATACACAACATGTAATGTTTTCATTGCAAATACTTGCTGTTCCACCTAGTTTAATATCAGCCTATGTCACACAACATTGAGTTATTTTTTATGGCATTTAGTTTTCGTTTGAAACATTTTTGAAACTTCTGTGTTAGTTACTTTACTTCGGATCTCAATTGAATTAATATTCGCAATGAAGGCAGCTCGTTGCATAGTTCCAAACACGATTCCAACCAATATAGCTCCTTCCATAAAGTTCCTTTTCTTGTCGATTTCCAATATGTCCCAGTATGAGGCAATTTTATTCAGGGTCGGGCGTGCTCCATTTACTCCAGATCAACTTAACTGGGTCAACAATAACTACGGGGGTTGCTTCCTTTGGGAGTGGTTTTGTTTACAGTGGAAAGCTCCTCTCTTGCGTATTATGAAACTAAATTTTTCTATCTTGTAGATTCATAACAGCTGGTTACCTGGTTTGTTCGTCATGTAGGTACTATATGTGAACTGGTGTGAATTTTGAACGTTTGATGGGGTAATCGCTTAAACGTTTAATATTCTAGTTGAAATTGTGGACTTGGTAACGTTAGTTCATAAGTATTTTTATTTTGTTTTTCAAACGTCGGTACAACGTTCCTAACATAATTATTATAAAAAAGTAGTTTGTGCTTCATTTAAAATATTTCAAAATACTCTTAAAATAAAAAAAATATAACAACTCTAAAAAAACTGATAAAAAGATACATCAACGAAACATTTAAAATATTACATAAGTAATTACACGAGTCAAACTGATTACAAAAATTTAACAATATACACAGATGATCACACGACACTGGGTCATCCCCAGTCAGTTGCCCATACATCACCATACCAATTTGACATGAAAGCGAAAATAATAGTACAGTACAAATTTAATACTTCATCAACTCTGCAATCAGCGTTATTTTATAGCTCGAGAGAATGTGGAAAAAATTAATGGCAATCTTAGCAAATTGATTCCCTGAAAAAAAATATTCTATTTGTAAGGGAATCTTGTTCGTAATTTGAGCTACTTTTTTACGATATAAACTAGTCCTTTGGTCCTTTGGCTGAAGGAACTTCAATATTGAAAAAGCCAAATTCAGGGTATGAATAAAAATGTGAATGCCGAGTGTGAATATTTCAATTGAGTGTTTTTTTAATATTTCTCAAAGAGATATATAATTTGGCTTCTCTTATTTTTTTTATTACTAGTTTTTTTGCTTATGTATTGTAGCACTTACTATTTTTACTTAATCGAAAACAGTGTACTCGAGTTTATTAGAAACTGATGTTATGAATAAAATTAAGAAAATACTTTTTAATGGTGTGGCCACATTGATATAACGAGAATTACAAAATAAAATATATAAGTCTGTAATGAAGGAAGAGCGAGGAAGACGTAAACCAAGGAAAATATGGAAGGCTGGAAAAAATTAACTAAGAGAAAAGCACGTATGACGAAATGTATCCATATTAATGAGGCAAGAGATGCGTATGAAATACGTGGAGATCTGTCTTCTCTACCTACCCCAAAATCGATATGTATGTACTCGTGTTTTATATAACCACGAAAATAAATATAATTCACATTCGTTTTCAATTTCCTCTATTTTAGGTCTTTATCTGAGTAGTATGTTTACGTGGGATAGGCGAGTTGAAAGGGACGTTGAAAGAAGGTTAGCGACAGGGAACAAGGTAAACGGAGCACTCAATGTAATATATAACAACCTCGCTATATCAAAAGTAGCAAAAAAGACAGTACAAAATAGTGTGTTGGTGCCCACCTTGACGTATGAAAATGAAACTTTAATTTGGCAGAAGAAGGATAAAAGAAATATTAATGCTGTGGAGATGCGTGCACTTAAGAAAAAAATTCGAGTGTCGATGTTTGAAAGAAGATGGAACGAAGAAATCAGAAATGAATGCATGTTTGAAGTAAAATGAAGAAAGGAGATTTTAGATAGTTTGAACGTTTGGAGAGGATGAATGACAAAATCATTCAAAAGTAAGTATACAAGGCAGAAGTGCAAGGTGTGCGTGGAAGAGGTAGATCAAGGAAAACATATCTGGATCAAATGGACTAGATTTTGAAAGAAGGTAAAGTGAGAAGTATAAATAATGGATGATTATGCATGACGAGATGTATCAATAAGGAGGAGGCGCAGTTGTCTGCTTGGATAGAAAAGTTTGGACATCTGTTATCTCTGCCTTTTCCGCAAAAGACGCGGCGTGGTGAAATGTATCTATTGTATTATATTACACTTTCGTTGTTTAAAGTACGACCTGACGGACTTATCCAACCAACCAGAAAGGCGTTAAAGAGGCCTTAAGTGAAATGTATGCATTGAAGGTCATAACAATGATACGAGTATTAACTGTTTTTCTGCTTTATAAGGTTTACAGTGAAATGAATTATTCCGTGACTGGGTAAGCTTCCATCCTCATATATGATATTGCGCTCCATCGTCTAATAGCCCAGGTCCAATATCTAGGGACTAACTACTCTTTCCACTTTGTCTCAGGTCCTTGGCAATGTAATAAAACCCTCCGTATGAAGTCACCGCCGTGTCTAAATATAATAGTCTAAGAGTTTATGGGTGTTTGGCCATAAAAGAAGCCCTTAAATTCTGCAATTCCTCAATTTATACTTACTGTAATATTCTCCTTAAGAGCTATGAGAGCAATACCCTCTAACCCAGCATATTTAGCC
Source organism: Odontocerum albicorne (assembly GCA_949825065.1). Taxonomy (NCBI): domain Eukaryota; kingdom Metazoa; phylum Arthropoda; class Insecta; order Trichoptera; family Odontoceridae; genus Odontocerum; species Odontocerum albicorne. The sequence continues at coordinate 16,654,112 of OX463857.1, forward strand.
GACGATTATATAGTATCTTGGTAAGATGATCGAGGTGTATATTCTCAGTTTGGTATTTCGGGACAGAACCTTACATCTCAGTAGTTCGTGAAGTGCTCTTGCTGCCCAGGTTCCACTTTGAATCCTTGTTTGGATGCCTATGACAACCTCATTTTTTTATTTATATGTTTATTGAAAGAAATAAACGTCACTTAAGTGGCATTTACGTATCACGGTAACAATTGTGAAACAAAATATAACGTATCAACATATTATATTCCAAATACAACTTACAATTCAGGATACATACCAGTATATTACACAAGTTTTCGGCCTGAACAAATTAGAGTGTGTATGAACAGAAACCATGCCGGTCACGCCCATCGAGCCGACAGAAAACATGTTGTTTCGTTATATTCTGAAATGTTAAAAATAGAATAACGCTCGTTTATCAAACTTCTTTCACAAGAAGGGAAAAGTTCGGCAAAAATTCTGTCTACGTAGAATATTCTCCATACATAGCATCTAAACGTTGTTTAATTAATGTATGCCAGTCTTTTCCTTTCTTTTGGAAGAAACATGATGACGACGTAATACTTATTTTTTGATATTTCAGAATATAACGAACTAACGCGTCTTCTGTTCGTTTTAGTTGACATACTGCTGAGGGTAGAGGTATCATACAATATTTTAACTGTAACATCGCTTGACCATGCTATAGCGTTGCTGGTGTGGTGTCTGTTCATACACGCTTTAACTTGTTCAGGCCGGAAACTTTTTGACCTTAGTACTATATCTTTCATGTACAGTATAACATGAAAATACCATCGATACTACAACACGAAAAAGGGAAAAATCAAGTGCAATGAATTAAACTCTATCAGACATGAGTAGGAAAGAATAATATATCTCTCTAGGGCACTGATAATACAAAATCACAGGGCAAATTAAAAAAAATGCAATAAAATGAATTAACAAGTCTCCAAGTCAAGACTTAAGATTGAGGATATACTGGTAAGGAAAAAAGATGGGCTCAATAAAAAACAAACAGCTCGCGAAATTTAAAAATTCTCGTTATTTTTTTTTATCAACCCTCGTATATTTATATTTTATGTTGTTATCAATAATTAATTTATTTATTATTATTTTTAAAGGCTTTGCCGATTCTCAAGACAAATCCTAACAGCTTGGTTCTTAATTTGGTTGGTAATTAAGAAAATCCGGGTCGAGTCTACTATACTCGTACTTATTGCGAGTTTATCTTGATCGGAAATGTCTCGAAAAAGAGCATAGACCTTTAGAAAATGTACGTTGGTCTTCTTAACTATATTTTTACTGTTTTTTTTTTCTTTGCTCTGCTTATCTTAAGTAAAAGTTATAAAAAGGCACTTAAAGAGACTACGTTCTTTGTAACAAAGTCTCTTAGACGCCTTTAAAAACTAATTTTGTAGACATTCTCTGTCCGTGTTTTCTTTGACGAGAAGGATTTTGTAGTATTTCATGTATGATAAGGGTTTCCAGGATTATCCAACTCGCTTTAAATATGCTATAGGATTTAACGTAAGGAGATGTCGCTAAAAGGGATATTCCTTTGGGGTTTCGTCGACCTTTCTTGCGAGGGTCTAATAAGTAGTCCAAACCTACTTCCTCAAAAAAGCTAACATTGAAATCATCTTAAGAGGATATGTCTTTGAGGATATTTGGATAAATTTAATACTTTTTTGATCACCTACATTGCGCATATACGAGTATTTCGAGTGAGTTTTATCGTAATTTTATTTCAAAATTTCGATAGAAATTCACTTAAAAGTTAATAAAACCTCTACGGTTCTCACTCGTTCTAACAAATATTTGTCTGAGTTCATTTATGAAAAACATATTTATTTTACACTTTTTTGAGTATTCGATTTCCAAGGATCATTTATCTACTGGAATTCTTTCTAGTAAAAATTCAATATAACATATTGTTAGTCGTACTCCGGGCTACACATTTTTTTTATTGGAAGGTATACGACATTTATATCCATAGCATAGTTAATAAATAAAAGATAAAATATTAATATCATTTAAAAGAATCAGGTTAATTCAAAATACAATACACACTGCGCATTAGCTCACATGTATAGTAACATACAACACTGAAAAAAACCCTCAAATACGACCAAAGAAAGTACAAAGTTGATTATATTAAAAATAAACAAATAAGATAGTATTAAAATGGAATAACCAGTCTCCCACAGTCAAGACCTAAAATTGAGGCAATGCCGGAAAAGGACCCTCCTGAAGTTAGCAACATCTGTATCAATCATATCCACCAAATCAGGCATGAAGTTATCCAATTGTTGAAGTCTTATAATTAATGAATTGCAAATTACTATGGACGCATTCCAATTGTAAAAGATACCGCGTGTTTCTAGCAGGAGTTCGCATACCAATTTTAGCTAATATATCAAAGCTATAAACCATGTGCTAAATAACTTGATAAGCTTTAAAGTGAGTTACTATCGAATTTTTTTAATTAAATTAGTGACGCGCTATAAATGGACGTGGGTGTTTCCTACCCTCATCTGACTCGCTTTATATCATGAGGACCTTTCAAGATCGAGGGACTATGATTAGCTTAGAGGAATGTGAGCTCACCAGTTGACCACCACTCACCAGGTGACTAGTGGAATCGGTCCTCGGCGGGAAATCTCCCCGTTGTGAATGATTCTAACGTGTTTATAACAAAGTATTTGGTCTGCAACTGAGATTGTGGTGTACCCTTAATCAACTAGTGTGGTTGCAGTGAACACGCCACATTGGTGGGGTTTCATTGGTTTCCCGTTGTGCTCATGTAGAATGGTCAAAGACTACATTGTGGAAGAGTTACATTGTGGAAGAGTGTCCAATATATTATCTCCCTAAAGGACTGGAAGAGGTCCACCAGACTACTCCTGAGGATGTGTCATGAATGAGAAAAATCCCACTGGGAGAGAGAAACCATACAAAAAAGATTCACTAGTAGTCCCTATATGCGTATCTAGGCTATCAAAAAATGATTGAATTAAATTCAAATACCCTCAAAGACAAATTCTGCATTCGCATATTTACATAAACTTGAATACTATGTTATGTCATCACATGCATAATTACAACCGCACCATAATCTCAACAACCACATCAAAATCATATCCCACAGCTCCTTATCATATACTTTACATATTATTCAGAAAGCTTCAAAGACATGCCCATCACACTGCATTCACATCCTTACACATACATGAATCCCACGTTATCACATATGATATACAATTCTAGACTCATCAAAATCTCGACAACCACATCAAAATCATATCCCACAGCTCTTTATTATATACTCGATATACGAGGGTTGATAAAAAAATAACGATTTTTTTTTATTTTCGCGGGCTGAATGTTTTTGATTGAGTCCATCTTTTTTCCTTACGTTGGCGACATTGTATGTGATGTACATTTCAATTTTCAGCCATATTAGATGGGCAGTTTGTGTTTGACAGGCAAGTATTTACAACGCCTTGTGGCACGTTAGCTATTTTAAAAATGAGTGGACAATTTTTTTATGTTTATCGCCGTTTGCTTGAGGCAATAAGAATAAAATTATCTGAATTGTGGGCAAATTTCGTGTCACGATAATGCACCGGATCACACTTCACTACTAATTCGTTAATTATTAGCCAAAACCATCACCGTACCGTTATGATGCCACAGTCGCCTTATTCACGAGATATGATTCCCTGCGACTTATTCATGTTACCGAAGATGCAGAGTAATTTGAAAGGACAACGTTTTGCGACCATAGAGGAGATAAAGGTAAAATCGCTGGGTGAGCTATAGGCTATCCCAAAAAGTGCGTTCAGCAAATGTTTTGCGGATTGAAAAAAAAACATTGTCAATAGTGTATTTTATCCTATGGGGACTACTTTGAAGAGAGACAATATTTATAAATAATTAAATTTTGATTACATTGAAAATTCTCGTTATTTTTTTTTATCAAACCTCGTATTATTTAGATAGCCTCAAATAGCTAAATCATATCCGACAACTCACTTGCCTATGTGGATAGTTTTAAAAGCTCCTCGCTCCTCGTTCTCGAAGAAGACTTTTAATAATTTATTCGAAAGAAAAACAAACTGTATAATAGTATGTAGTGTTTAGGGCAGTTTCGATTTTTTATTATTTATTTGTACCTTTTAAATTTTAACAATGAAATATACAAACTACTCCTCTGCCTAACTAGGCGTATGCCCGTCTTAACCCTTGTCTTGGCAAAGTTCAATTTATCCAAATATTAACGTTTTTCTTTGGTGATTCCTTGTTATATGGTAAGTTATGAAGGAAAATTGAGGAAAAAAATTACAACTTTTCTTATAGTTTTTTTTATATATGTAACACCCACGTTACATTGCCAAAATATTTTTTTTTATAAAACACAAAAAGGGTTATAAAATGATTCTATAATCTAAAACATGAACAACATTTACATAGCTGAATTATCAACAAATAAAATGGTTTGAATAAAATTTTCTCTACATCTAGTGATTAATAAGATATTTAGATTATTTACCCCAATTTTCAAAACGCACCCACGCTGTCCAGACATGTTGACCCGATGTCGTTTGAAAGGTTGTAGCGTTGTCAATATTTATCACCAGATGATACCACTGCACACAATAGTGTATGTATAGTATTTGAATGTGTTGCCATATTTGAAATTACGTTCCAGTTTCTGGATTTTTTTTTAAATCTCTAAATTAGTGTAATACCCGTGTTACAATGCCATGGTAAGGCAGGTAGATTTCGCAAAACAAAACAAAAAAAATAAAGAAACATATATACTCGTAGTTATAAATACAATAAAATCCCACCATAATCACATTACGCCAAAAAAAGAGAATTCAAAGTAGAAACATTAATTTTACAAATGACCATTCCTTGATTTATAGACACAAAATAGCACTCATAAATTCACAAACGTTAAAGAGAAGGGAACTGAAAAATTAAGATCCTGATGGAAATAATTCGATTAATTTCAGATTTCTTTTATTAGAATACCGATCATAATTGTGAAATAAAGTCACTTGTGATAAAATCTCAAGGAGATTTTACAATTTATCGTTTTCGGAATATTTAATTCAGCCATCTAGGATGCTTTTTATTCCTTTCACATAATTCCAAAGTATTCATTAAAATATCTTAGGAATTATTAAATCGATTTTATTTAAAATTCAATGCTAAGCTCCTTTAATAGTAATAAGTAATGGGCAGCGTGTACAGCTTTAGAAAGCATTTAAAGATAACCATTTTTGGGAGGTCTTATCAAAATTTATGATGGTATGTATTGTACAATTCACACTTACACTACACCATAAGCTGAACATATTACTATTACATATCGAAATATTTACAAAGATTTCTTTGTAGTTCGTTTTCCCTTGGTAAGTTTTCTGCGGTTTTCTTACCAAATATATTTTTCTGAACATATGCAGATGCGGGGAAATAACTGAACATTTGACCGCAGCTTACACTCAAATATTTATTTTGTAATATTTTTAATATGTCAATAAAAGTGGGTTCGAATCTCGAGTAAGAGCTCCCTTAAGGAGAGTTTTCTCCCTAAATGGGGCTTTATAAATTGTCTTTTTATTTTTATTAAGAATTCATTTCTAAATACGTGCATATCATCACGCCATTTCTTCCGGGGTTGATAGAGAAGGAAAATTGCTAAACTTTCGTATCGCGACATACTTCCATCACTTCTTCCACATCCATACATCTTCTAATGCAGTCCGTTCTGTTTCTCTTACTCCTTAGCCTTCTTTCTTTCGAAATTTAATTCCCATCGTCCGACCATATGTATCTCAGTCGTCGTCTACCACAACAAACTCATGCTAATTACAATGCAGGATAATTTTAATGACTAATTTTATAAGGCCATGAACTGCTCACTTGATGCAAACTTCAGAATAGGAACTAGAAACATTGCATTGTATTATATTTTTTGTTGTACACAGTAAAAACATTCCTGATGTTTTTACTTTTCTCTTCACCATCCCTTCGTTTTCCTTTTTTGATTGATGATATCTTACTTTATATGAAAAGGAATGTTCGGGTGAATGTCCGTCTTTGTGGGGTTTGTGGGCATGTGCTCACGTATGTGTTCATGGATTTCGTGAGGACGGATAGTCATTTGAATAATTTATGCGAACATGTACGTGCTTCATTTACTTTTGTCTGTTTGGTTGGAAGAGATTGCCACCTGGAAATAGACCCGCCAGATTGTATTGGCAATAAAAGTGTTAAATGAATAATTAAATAAAACCTGGTAGGTTAATTAACATGTGGTAATCTCTTTCAATCGATTAGAAAAGTGTTAAAAGAAGCTCTTAAGTGTAAACGGGACATATTTTATTAATTGAAGTTATACACGTATATTAACCGTGTCCAGTGAATGTTTCGTTTCTTCTTTTTTCGAGGTACTTTTCCACTTATCATATGTATCAATTGTTAATTTTTTAAAGTTTAATCAGTTGAAATTTTAAATTGTCTAAAATTCTCATTTTTCGAAATTCATTTTACTATAATAACATTTTATCATTTAACTATACAATTACATAGTGACTTTGATTTGGTAGCACAAATCGTCCTTGTGTGGATGGATTGTCTATTAAAAATTTATATTTCTATGAGTATAAAAATATTTTAATAGTATTGATGGCATTTATTTTTAATTAGATAAGAACAAATGACTCCATTAGATCTAAGCTTGTTGCGTATTCAGCAATAATATTATATAATGAATATCTTAGAATCTTAAAGACGATTTATGCCGTCGGGTCCTTGCTCGCGTGACATCCAAGACGAAATATGGCTCCATACACCATCCCTTATATTAGATAAATGTTCTCCTTTATCAGCGTCTAACTACGCCCATTCTTTATCTCGGCAAACCTCTATTAATTACTTCGGCTCTTTCCTCACACTAAAAACCTCTCCCTTAAATATACCTGTCGCTGTTCACTTTATTATGGTGAAAGAGGAAGTATCCTTAAAGCTTTATGTGGTCACGAATTTCAGTCTTGACCTTTCCTTCTCCCTTCTTTAAGCATTTCACTTGGGGGGCTGGAAAAGGAAAATACGCCCGAAGCATATTAGAGCTACGCGCGTATGTACTTTATAAAATTTGCTCATTTTTGCTGAAATGTATAGTACTTAAAGAGAAAAGGCGTGGTATTAAAAGGGTTTTCAAGTTTGAGGCATTGTTTTTTAAACCACTCGTATTTATGTTTCTATATTAAAATTAAGCAAATAAATATTATTTGCTGATTTAGATATTAGTAGTTTACAATCTCCATGAGCTAGTTGATAAGACGCTTAATTTCCTTCCGGGGGTTGCGGGTTCGATTCTCGGTGGTTCCCCAAAAAAATTTGTGTTGTAAAAAAAGTTCGTCAGGTAAAAATACTCGCACGAGCCGAGTACGTGTAATAGTACTGTATCTTCACTTGAAATTGTGTTGTCAATACGCAAACCGCGAGTTCCGTGCCTATTTCAGTTGTTCTAAATCCAATGTCTCGATTAAGTAAATAAATTATAAGTTTATTGATAGTAACATGGTTCATACATATAATATATTGTGTATCTTAAAATTACACATATACACGTATATTAAGACAACGGAAAAGACAATACATTTGAGAGAGAAGCTGTCAAACAGTACGGGTTAGTTATTTATTTGATTTTCCGATATTCATTTAATTTTCAGTTAAATAATTGTTAACTTCATTAATAATTTATGAATTGTGAACTTTTTACTTATTCTGTGGATCCTTGAAGATTTAATTGGAAGAAGTGTCGAAATTAAGAGGTAATTTTAATGACCGACCTTTCAACTGCAATTTTAACTATTTTTCTGTAATCAAATGTAAGTTTAAAACGAAAATTTACAGTTTGTTTCTTGGAAAATGTGATTTTACACATTTATATGCAGTGTTATTATAGGTAGGTGTACACGGTACTTTTTATTTATTTTTTTGATTTTTTTTGGAGTAAAAGGGATCACAAATTTGATGCAACTGTGAATTTTAGTGAGAATTTAGATGGACTCTGCTTCGGTCATCCATAATACGTTTGAAAATTGTGAATTAAGTCGAAAATATCGATTTATTTGGAGATTTAGATTAAATACTTTCAAATTTTTGAGAAATATTATGTCAAAACATTAAAAATCGGTTTTTCTATCATACATATTTTAGTTTAATATTTCAAACCTATTTCACGACATGTTTACACAAACAACGACAAATTTGATTAATGAACTTACAAACTGGGTTGTGTTTAAAGTTCATTCGTGATTCTAATCACTTTTGTATAATTTCACTGATATTAGGTAGTTAATATTTTATTTACCAAATATCCGTCAAAAAGGAAACGTTTTTAAAACATGGCTACAATAGGGCCTTACAGCTCGGTAGTTTGTGGAGAGGAGAGCATACTGTTCTGGTTTCACTTTGGATCCTTGCTTGGATTTCCATTAATATTTGATGCATATTTAAAAGAGATAAAAAATACCTCTTCTGCTATTGCCACGACTGCTCTCTCAGATATGTTTCCGAGGGACAGGATAAATATTAAATTATATATATTTTTTCAATTATTGCTTTATATTCCTTTCAATTTAAAGACAAGCATTTTTACGAGGTTTTATCAAAATTCATGATGATATATAAACACTACGCACATCCATACAACGTGAAAAATAGACGCAAAACTCACATACTATTACTATTGTATAATATCCTTAACTTTCCCGTTGCCTCCTCTTATCTCGCCGAAAATTTTCACCGTCTTTCCGATCATGGTCTTGCGTTACGCTCAAAGAGAGATTGTTTATTGGTCTTCCCCGTTCACCGCTCTGCTGTTTTACATCGTCCTTCACTGTCCATACAGTGACACTCTGGAAACAGTTACAAACCAATTCTGTTATCTTTGCTTACCCCACCCTACAAGAAAATGGCGTGATGGTATGTATGTATGCTAGGTGAAAAGGTTACAACGTTTTCAAAAAATCTTAAACATACAATGTCTCCAAAGACAGGGAAATGAGATAAAAGATAGGAAAGGTTATGAAAAATGATTTATCTATAGAGAAAAGTGTTTCGTCACTAAAAAAAATTTAAGCTGCTTTTAGAAGCAAGCAATTAAGGGTGAGAATCTCTCGGCTGACGTCATCTGGTTCCAGAATCTGACAGCATGGATAGTAAATTACGACTTGAAGAAGGATCGATTAACGGAACTACTAATACCAGAAGGTAATCTCTGTTGGAGCGTAGCGCAAATTCGTGATCCGGGAGGCGCCGATAATTTTCGGCGAGATTTTGAGTGGCGGCGAGACTGTTTACGATGTTATATAGAAGTTATAATACTTGACCTGTCAGCGATTTCCTATGTTTAACAATATAACTTTTTCAGATTAATGTGATGGGCTCAAATTTTCTAAGGATAAAAATTCTTGAAAAATAAGTTTTTTTGTAATCGCTCGTTTATGTAAAACCTTCGGGGATTTAGCGTATTTCAGACAAACATAATAAAGCGAGTGGATTTCTTACGTTTTTTATTCCAGTCTTTTCATTTTCTTCTCAATTTTTCATTTTAATGTCAAGTTTAGACGTTAATATGCTTTGACTTGACTTCTTATCCTCTTGATCTCTTTCGAAACTTTTTTCTTTTTTTTTAAATGTCACATATCTGAAAGTTTCCCGAATTGAATCGAGTTTTCAATTTAAAACGCGAATCTCTTTTATCTTTCGGAAACAGCTGGAATTGTTCGGATAATTTTAAAATTTTACGTTTGATTTTTTTTTCTCGGTATCAGTTGGATAGATTCCGTTTCGAGAAGGAGATTTAAGTTTTAAATTATTCGATTTCATTTTCTTTTGCGAATTGAGGTTTTCTTTCGATTACGCTTTGATGTTTGTTTTTCGTTAGAAAAAGTTAATTATGAAGGATTCTTTAATCGAATTTTTTTCTAATTATTACGTTAAAATAAGTATCAAAACTTGATTTTTTTTCGTTTTATTTAGCATCTAGGATTAAAAAAAATCATCGTCACGATCACGCTCTGTCCCTATTGGGGTAGGCATTGATAACAAATGTCTACTCCCCCAAAACGCTCCCAAAAAAGAATAAAAAAGAATCTGTCTAGTTAAAAAGTTCGTCTGGTAATAATACTCGCACGCGCTGGACCTGTTTGACTGTTGTTACCTGTTCTGCGCGTGTTTCTTTATTTTTTTTTGCTTTGTGAAAACAACCTGTCCTAGGATGGGCATACGCCTAGTTAGGCAAGGTAAGTACTTTGTATATTTCATAATATATATTTTAGCTATACAGCTCAAGGATTACTATAATTTCGTATAACAATTATTTAAATTAAAATACTTCATTTAGAAAAAGATTTTATTAAAAAAATATATGGAACAGTCACCATACACACATTTCAAAATAATTATTCTCATTCGCATTTTTGCCATATTGAGAGTATGAATTGCGAAAGTAAATACATTCTAGTGTGTTTGAAATCAACGAAATGCGAGGATAGAGTGGATATATGATAGATAGTTGGATAAATCAAATCATGATTCCGATTTCATTATTGACTGGTATTAATTAATGAACGTGTTGATCAATTTCAGGTGTGAGTATGATTAGTAAAATTGACAATTTCGATTTTTTTTTATAAAAGTTTAAATATTAAAAAAAATCTTTGACTAGAGAATGTTTTAAACAAATCTTGATTTGAAATTTATTGATATAACTTGACCCAATTAATTTAATCTACGTGTATAGAAATTCAGACTGTCAAGTATCGTACTTAATTCATTAGAAATTGAACAAAATTATTTGGCCTACGATTTGCAATGTCTCTGTTAAAACGACACAATTTTTCCAAAAAAACTTAAACTTATAAAAAGCTTTTTAAATACAGATGCAAAAGTGTAAAAAACACGAACGATAACAAACTCTGAATATCTTGTTTATTCCAGTGGTAGCTCGATTTAGGATACGATAGGTAATCCCTCGTGATCGAGTATGATTGTCCAACATCCGATAGAAGACGCCTTTCCTGTAATTGTTAATAGTACTCGTATATTGCTCTTCAACAAGCAGACAGTCTTGACAGATCACACTCAAAGTTCCGATGACAAATAGATCCAAGTTTCAAGATCGACAGGTTAAATCTGTTGCAACGTTTTATTACACAGAGTTCTTTTATATAGCGCTATTAGAGTTAATGATAAGCAGTATATAATATGCAGCAAAATATATATTTAGATGTAAGTGTAAACCCAGTCCGGTCTGGGTACTTTTACATCTAAATATATAGTCTAAGAGCAAACCCAGTCCGGAAGAGAACCCGCTTGGAATTGAACTAGGGGCGCCCGCTTACCTAGCGTGAATGGTAACTGTACGACCACATCCGCCGATAATGCTTGATTACTTTTGGCTACTAATTATGCTCTTCAACATATCCCTGTAATGAATATTTTTTCTTGAGGGCTGGTTTTGGTTGAGTACTGTACCAATTAATGAGGGAACGTGACATACAAATTCGCATGACGTCAGTATACTTTTGATATCAATTAATAACCTTCAAAACTTTTTGACCTTGATAAGCTACCTTAGCTCGGTTTAATCACTCTCTTGTCAACCGTTTCCCCAAACTTATCCGGCTCATCTTAGACCCTGGATAATTCCAGTTTCCACAATAATTCAGATTTACCGCATCCACGGGAATAATACGCTTTGTTATATATATAGCCCCCAAATTTTCAGACAATAAAGCTTCGTTAATCATCCGGAAAATACGACTGGCACAGGACCATTTTAAGTGATATGTCATCATCATCCAGTCTATAAAATGACATCCTTTCCTTTTAGATCTTAGACTGATGAAAATTTATCAACAATGTTAATTAGAACTTTACGGGAATATAAAATATATAATATATATTTTATCATTTGGTTTATTTTTATATTAAATCCAAAGTAATGGTGATAGAAAAGTGTAAAAGGAAAAGTAAATGCGGTATATGGGTGAATAATGAAAGATTGGAGCAAGTTGTGGAATTCTGCTATTTGGGTAGTGTTTTATCCGTTGATGGAATATGTAAGAGGGATATCGAACGGCGTGTAGCGAAAGGAAACAGAGTCAATGGAGCACTAAACTACTATATATACACTCGAACCGGATATTATCAAAATCTGCTAAGGTGATAGTCAACAATAGTATTTTGATGCTTACTTCGATGCATGGCAGCGAAACGTGGATGTGGAAAAAGACTAAGAGGAGCCGAATAAATGCTGTAGAAATGCATGCGTTGAGAAAAATACACGGAGCGACAATATATGACAGAATATGGAATGAAATGATAAGGGATGAATGTGAACTTAAAGCTGATGTGTTAAATAAGATGAAAAAAAACACGCTGAGATGGTTTGCGCATGAAGAAAGAATGAATGAAGAAATACTAACAAAACATATGTAAACTGCAAATGTGAGTGCAAGACGTATGAGAGGAAGACCAACGATAGTATGGTTGGATCAAGTGAATGATATTGTGAAAGAAGGAAACGTAGAAAGTCAGATAAGTTGTAGAAGTTCTATGAATATAGAAGAGGTTAAGGATGTATGTCGAGATTGGAAAGTCTAGCTATCGCTCATCTGCCTACCCCTACAAATAGATGACGTGCTAGTATGTATATATAAATTTCGACGCTATTTATTTGATCAAAACCTTATTATATCGTCAACAATATGGAGGGGCTATTTTCTAGTGGTAATCTCTTCTAACCGATCATTTAGTTTAACAAAGTTTTAGATGACCTACGTGTCCTAGTTGGTAAGACGCCTGTCTTTCGACCTGGAGGTTGCAAGTTCGATTCCTGCTGGAACTAAGGTAAAAAAAGTTTTATGTCTGGTGTGCACTTAAGGCCTCATAAACATTTTTCTGATTAGATGGAGAAGATTGCCGCATGGTATTAGCCCCACAAGGTTGTACTATATGCAAAAAAAAGAAGTGTGAATAATTCGCTCGGGCGCTGCTATAGCTACAAGACGCGATTTGTTTAATATTTATTAGTGGATTCAAGTCCCGAGTTAGAGCCCCCACGAGGTGAGTTTGCTCTTTAAACGGCGCTGTATAAAATTTTCTTTTGAATTGAATTTGAATGAAAGGTTGGGGATTTACATTATTTACGTAGAGAAAAACTATGTATTGCAAAAAAAAATAACAAGGTCAATCATCTGGTCATCAATGGCGAGGAAAAGGAAATGGATATTGGAAAACCAGGAAAAAATTTGAAGGGAGATGTAATACTTTTTAATTGCTTTTTAAAACTTTTAGATTACTTAAGTTCCTAAGATATGATTTTTTACATCGTCTCTATAATGGATTTCATGCTTTGACATCGGAAACCAAAAGTGGCACTATATGCTATACTGTACAATAATTGTATTAGTCAAATCTTATATTTTTTCTTCGTCGTCTCAACAATTTTTCAATACACACAGAAACGTTCATCAGCGGGCACTAACAACCCGCCCTTCAAGTCAAAGACGCAGGCGTCCCACCTGGTTGTACATTACATAATATAATAAAAGTGTAATACAAAACATCCATAGACTTAACCAGGGGTCGGGGAGCTTTTTTGAGCATAATCGTAAATCTATTTGCGTTGAATAATAGACCCCAGACTTCAAAGGAAACGAAAAGATGAATAACCTTCTTTCAACGTGAATAATAAATAAAATAATGAAAAGCCACACATACTATAATATAATAAGAATAACACATATAAAAAAATAATAAAAAGGATTAAAGAACTGAAGCATTTCATTCAAATCATCTCCACTTCCGTTTTTGAAATATTGTGTTTAATTTTTGTTCAAGATTGTTTGGTGTCATATAAACTCCAATCTGTCATGTTTATAAGGGTAGAAAATCCTTATTGACAAAGGTAGATTGTAGTGAAAAGCTGATGCATTTTTATCGCTTGCACATTGAAATTTTAAAAGTTTCGCTTTTTTTAATTTGTATTTATTGAGCCTGCATTATTCTCATGCCATATTTTATATATGGATGCGAATCATGGGTTCCCTACAAACGACACATTAGGGCACTCGAAGAATAGTAGCTACATTAAGGGGCCAATAATGAACATTCAAATGTTGAAATTTTGAAAAGCGCAAACTGCTCTAGCTTCTTGCTTGTTGGTATGGACATGTAGCTCACATTTCTAACTACAGGCTTTCAAACAATATCCTCTTTTGTTAGCTGACGGAAGTAGAAGAAAGCTCGGTGAGAAGCGCAAGAGATAAAATGACGTACTGCATAAGATGCTTAAAAACAATAATGCTTAGTATAACTGGGAGCAAACATAACAGATATATGCAAATGGCGTGAAACTGTAACCGGTTATCAGAGACCCAATGGAGAAAGAAGATGCAGACATGTTGCCCGTACTGAACCTCCTTGAGCAATGCAATGCATATGCAACACGGTATGTCTATCATAAATTGGCTTATATTGTCATCTCCGGTGTCAATTACCCTAATACCATAATTTGTATTGTGACTTCTATTAAACTCGTCACGGGAATGGGCATTCATTAATTTATTACCACCAAAATTTTCATTTTTACTTCATTTTGGGTAATAAACCACTGTTCACCAACCCCTGGGCTAATTTTTTCAATATTTCCTAGCTTTAAAAGCTGGAGAAGCAAATATTAAAAAAACAAATATAGTCGAAACTCTTTTGTCACTGAATGATTTGTTAAAAAAATCAATCTTTTAATAAATTAATATATTATACAAATATTTGCCAAAGGCACAAATTTATATCTTAAGAACTAAACTAATTTATATATTATACTCGTATCTATGAACTAACTTTACTTTAATTTCTTAAATGTAATTTTTATTTATTTTAATAATCTTAATATTTAATTTCTTATAAATGTTAACACCTACATTTGAACTTATAACTAGATAACAATTCTTACAACTAATCATTTTAATAATGTTTGTTAAAGTCTACGCGTCAGTAATATTTAGTTTTTTTTAATATTATATTAATCATAACAGGTCCTAAGTCCAGCGAACTTGATATAGGTTTTATTTATGAATATTCGTCGGTTATTAAGTTAACTAAAGGTTTGGGTTATACTCGTATATTTGAAAACGTCGCTAATCTGAAGTGTAATGGTAGTCGCTTTGCGATAAGGGCGATATTATTACAAAAAGGGGTAGGAACGAGCCCATTAATATTTTCAAGGTCGAATGAAGTCAGATACTAACAAGTGTGCAATACTTCAGCCAGCAGTTATTCATTCCATTCCGTGTTTGATTGCGGTAATGAAACTCTTAAGCCACTACCTTGCTATCCTCACACTCAACCTATGTACACATTTATTTATTTTTGTTATATTTTTTACTTATCAATAATAGTGGATTCCAGTCCCGAGTTAGAGCGCACTTAATTTAGCAATCTAAATTGTTTTTTTTTTAATTATTATTAAATATTTCTGAAAACCTCCTGAATTTCGTAATATTTTGTGCCTAAATAAACTTGGAACGTTTTATTTTCGTCATCGTAAAATATGCCTTGAAATACAGTTCAAGTAAATAGAAAATGTATTGTATTGTAGATTAAAATGAAATGACGAGTCATACTCATGGGTCGCTTTTTGGGCGTTCTCAGCAACAACGGGGTACACTCCCGACAATTCATATACGTGACAAATATTTTTTTGTCCACATTTCTATGATATCATTTTTTTAATTAATTATTTTCTTCAAAACGAGGAGAAACACATTGTACTATAATAACATGGAGCATTTAATATGTTGTCCGGAAAGTAATTTCGTATTTTTAAGTCAAATTCAACAATTTTTTTTTATTTAGATGTAACTTTCTTCTACACATCTGTTTTAAATATTTACATTAGTTATATAGTATCTCGTGTTGTAAGATGCCTGACATTCATGTTTAAACTATTATCCTTAATATTCAGCACTTTTAGAATGAGGTTAGCCATGAAAAATTTGTCCTAACGACATCTTTCCGAGAAATACGAAACTATTTTTCGGACAATTCAATTCAACTCCAGTGCATAAATCTGGAGTATTGCGATCGTTCGGCCATGTACAAAGAATTAATAATGAAGAATGTATAAAAATTATCTATGCGAGTAGTATGAGAAGTTTGGGGAGAGCTATAAAAACGTGGCATAACCAAATAATCTAATTTTGAAAGAGGGTCTAGTGAAATGATTTTATAAAAGGAAAATATGCTTAACTACGTGGAGATATGGTGTCTCTGTCTACCCCTTCAGGGGCATAATATGAGGGTGACGATGATAATGTGATGAATATATAGTTGTCACGATTGTGATTCGTTAATTTAATTCTCTCTTCTTCTTCTTCTTCTAAGTGCCCTGTCGGGTCCCCCCAACGTTGGCGATCACTTCGGCGAATCCGTCTCGGTCCTGAGCCGCCCGGAACAGTTCCTCTGCACTCCGGATGCCGGTCCACTCCCTCACATTCCGCAGCCAGGACATCTGTCTTCTTCCGGGCCCCCGGTGTCCCTCGACTTTCCCCTTCAATATAAGCTGGAGCAAGTGGTACTTCTCTCCACGCAGCACGTGACCCAGATAAATCTTTCTAACTTTTATAGTGGACAACAACTCCCTGTCAGCTCTAGCTCGCCTCAGGACTTCGGTATTTGTCAGCATTTCTGTCCAGGGAATTTTGAGCATTCGACGATGCAACCACATTTCAAATGCTTCCAGTCTGTTCATTGCCTGAACTTTCAAGGTCCATGTTTCACAACCGTACAATAAAACAGACCACACATAGCATCTAATCATCCTCTGACGGAGTTTCAAATTTAAGTTGTCATCACAGAAGAGCGACTTCATTTTATTAAATGCAGTTCTTGCTGCCTCAATTCTGCACCTGATTTCCACATCCGGGTCGAGAGACTGCGTGAGTATGTTGCCGAGGTATCTGAATTTCTCCACCCTTTCGACGCTACGGCCGTTCAAACGCAACACTGACCCACTGTAATCCAACCGCCCGAATGTCATCCACTTGGTTTTACTGACATTTATTGTAAGACCCACTCTTTCACCGGACTCGTCAACAAGATTAAGAAGGTCCTGGAGATCATTGACGCTTTCGCCTAGTAAAACGGTGTCATCCGCATATCTGATATTGTTTATCATAACGCCATTAATCTTCAAACCTTTATCGGTGCTGCTGAGGGATCTTTTAAAGACATGGTCAGAATATAAATTGAATAACAATGGAGACAGGATACAACCCTGTCTTACGCCTCGTTGGATAGCAATTGCATTCGAATTCTCGCATCCCTGTCTTATTTCGGCTGTCTGGAACCAGTAGAGGTTCTTAATAAAATTCAGATCTTTAGTATCAATGTTGCGATCGGCAAGCATTCTCATTAAGTCATTATGTCTTACCCTGTCAAATGCCTTCTCGTAGTCAATAAAGCATGCAACTACTTCCTTTCTTTGATCTCGACACTTTTGTATTAATACGTTTACAGCCAATAGTGCTTCACGTGTTCCAAACGCATTCCTGAAGCCAAATTGAGTATGGTCCAAGTCCTGCTCACATTTACTACGTATTCTGGCATGAATTATCTTAAGAAACAGTTTCAAGACATGGCTCATAATACTAATTTAATTCAAGAGATTTAATTTAATTCAAGAGATTAAAATAAAAGTGCATAAGACAAGATAAAATATTGATGTCAATTTTTGTTCTATTTTTTGGTGCCTTTGTTAGTTGTAACCGTAATTTCTCCACCTGGACAGTTCCCAACGTGTGTCGACCTGCTGAGCAAATGGCCCGCCGTGTACTTTGTCACGATTGTGATTAGTTATTCAACTCAGGATATTAAAAGTAAAGTGCATAAGACAAGATAAAATATTGGTGTCAATTTTTTGTTATTATATCTTTTGGTCCCTTTGCTAGTTGTAATCGTAATTTCTCCACCTGGACAGTTTCCAACGTGTGTCGACCTGCTGAGCAAATGGCCTGCCGTTTACTTTGTCACGATTGTGATTAGTTATTCAACTCAGGATATTAAAAGTAAAGTGCATAAGACAAGATAAAATATTGGTGTCAATTTTTTGTTATTATATCTTTTGGTCCCTTTGCTAGTTGTAACCGTAATTTCTCCACCTGGACAGTTTCCAACGTGTGTCGACCTGCTGAGTAAGTGAAGTGGCCTGCCGTGTATACACACGACGGCACTACGATATAAAGTAGATTTGTTTGTTTGTTTTTCTGTGAGGCAACTACTCGTAGCATAGTGCGGCTGTGCGGATGACAAATGGCCCTGGGCAAACAGAGTTGCCCATTTCGGTGTAACATAATAGCTGCCTCTGCGAAATGGCTTCATAATACTTTCATGCATGAATATCTCGGCTCCGCTCGCAAGAAGCGGAAGAGATGTGGAATAATTTTGGACAAAACGTAAAAGAGAATCGTTTACTTTGAAGCAGCCTTAAAATAGGGTAGTTTATAAATAAAAATAACGTCTATGCTGTATGTGTTTTTTCTTGTTTTTGTAAGGAAAAATAGAATGTTTTTTTAAAGATATATACGTACATTCATACTATCACGCTCATCCCTATTAGGGTAGGCAGAAAAGAGAGAGCGCCTAACTTTCTTATCGCGATACGCATATTTCGTTTCTTCTACATTCATACACCTTTTCATACAGCTCCTACGATTCCTGAGACTTTATTTTTTTCACAATATCATTCACTTGATTCAACCATCTCACTCTACCACCTCCTTCCACTCACATTTGCACTTTATATTTGTTTTATTAGTATTTCTTCATTCATTCAAACAATCTCAGAGTGCTCTTCTTCATATCACTTTAGGATCTACAAAAGTTTCTTTGCGGTTCGTCATCCCTTGACAAGTTTTCTGCGGTTTTCTTACCAAATATGTTTTTCTGAACAAATGCAGGGAAGTACCTAATCTAATGGCTGCAGCCACTACCTTCATATCACTATACTCAACTTATGTGTGTGTATATATTGTATAATATTTATTTTGTAATATTTTAAATTTGTCAAGAATAGTGAGTTCGAATCATGAGTTACAGCATTTTGAGGAGAGTTGATTCTCTAACCAACGTTATATAACATAAATTGTCCTTTTATTATTATTAGTATTATCGCGATACAAGGGATGGCACTATATCCTCTTTTCGTACTCCGCCAGGAAAACGGCGTGATGGCGTGTATTTGTATATGTGGATTATCTTTCGAAGATTCATTTAAATTCTCTTAGGCCTTAATTTTTCTCGTTTATGATATTTCTCGTTTCTCTTTTATTATTGTTTATTCGTCCTTGTTTCCACTTTACTGCGGGCAGTATAACTACGCTCTACCTTTTAGTTTTAAATTTAAATTTGTGACCTAATTTTTCGTTTTCCGCGTCGCATTTACAGTTTAAGTGTGATTTATTAGCTTCAAGAGACGCTTTATTACTATTTATAAAAAATAATCATAAATTTAACTAGCTGACACGTTTTGTGAAATATTAAAGTTATAATATGGAGTAAAAAAGATATAATATTATAAATTATGACGAGTGTGAAAAAGGATACGCGCGCAATCTTGTAGCGCTCCAAAAAAGATTTCTCATAAGTTTTCCCCGCCATAAATCGGCGCGTAAAACTTTGCCCATGTGAACATAACTTCTCCCGTTAAAATGCCCCCAGGCGCTATCAGGGCAGCATTAAGACCTTTAGAGGCCCAAAGCACTTAATAGATTTTGGTGCTCTCATATATTGAATGATATATCTAATTAAAAATATAAATAATAATAAACTGTAAAATAAATGAATATTTTTTTGAAATGTAACAAAACCAACGTAGGATGGAAATCGATGTTTATTTTTGTGTACTTACACTTTATTTATGATATATTTAAAAAGTTTTCTTCTATTTTTTTAATTTTCAAGTCTTTGATCAGATCCTCAAAACTAATCTTACGTAACACAACTATACTTAGTAGAGATAAGGCAGTCAGCCTGCCTTGTTGCATAGTTGTTCTGTTGGTTTTTTTTAATATACTTCAACTGAAAAAAATGAACGCTGAGCTGAGCAGTTTGTTACTATTTATGTTAAAAATATACGAAAACAAATGTGTACATTAAGAAAGGTGCACTGAATATTAAGTGTGCAGTTTTGCATCATATGGTCCCTTGGTAAATTTCTGTGGTGACCCCTTCCCTTGAAGTCCTAAGCACGTTCTTTATTTTGCTTAATGGTTACTGAAGCCCTGGGCGCTATCATTTATGAAACCCATATTTTTTATTGTCATGCAAAGCTTGTCTTTTTTACCTACGGCTATAAGTGGCGTTGGTGTTTTATGGTTTATTTTTTTATTATTATATTATGAAAGGTTATAATTTAAAAACGAATGCATGAAGAAAGACTAACAAAACAAATATACAGCGCAAATTTGAGTGAAAGACGTGGAAGTAGAGGAAGGCCAAGAAAATTTGGTTATACCAACTGTGTGATATTTTAAAAGAAGGAAATGTTAAGTCAGAGAAATCGTATGAGCTGTATGAGAAGGTGTATAGATATAGAAAATGTGTCGCAATATGAATGTCTGTCGCTCTCTTCTGTCTGCCTACTCCGATAGGGAGAAGACGTGATGGTATATATGTATGTATGTATAATTTAGAACATTTTTCTGTCATTGTTTACCCAAATTAGTAGAGCGGTTATTTTGGCGTTATATTGAAGATGGAACGAGATAAGTAATGTTTTCGGTTTTTAATGCTTTTTTCTACTGCAAAGAAAAAAATGCGGCACAACAAAAATGTGGTGTATGACGACGATACAGTAAGCGATCGTGTGCAGTGGCCGTCGATCCCGAGGTGCGCTGGTGCCTGAGCACCAACGCGCCTCGAGACGTTGAGCGAATATGAAATATCGCTGTCTCACG
Organism: Odontocerum albicorne; assembly: GCA_949825065.1. NCBI lineage: Eukaryota > Metazoa > Arthropoda > Insecta > Trichoptera > Odontoceridae > Odontocerum > Odontocerum albicorne. The sequence goes on from OX463857.1 coordinate 16,675,171, forward strand.
GTTTACTGTACTCTGTCTGCACTATATGCATTTGCGTTTCCGTCCGGTGCGTATTGGAGATCGCTCTGGTAGTATTGGCAAACTTGGCCGGTCAATTCGAAAGAAATATTTTTTTAAATTTAATTAAAAAAATAAATTTTCACTTAAATAAAAATACTCGTACTATTTGTAAGTATTCTTATACATATTTAATCTGTATAAATATTTTTGGAAGTCATGTTTGCGAATATATAATTTAATTATTGCGAATTATTTCTCTAGTTCAGCGCACCTTTAGACCGGCCGCCGCTGATCGTGTCTGTCAAATGTACTTTAAAAATTCCGTAATGGTGATACCTCTCTCGAAGATGGTGACCGTTCTGGAAGGTCTATTACTATTGATGACGACCAAACCAAGGATCGAACAAAACCAGCGTTTTACGACACGAGTGCTGAAATACAGAAAATATCGGAATCAACTGTCCACGAGCATTTGGTGCAATTTTGACCTAAAAGTACGAAATTACTTTTCGGACAACCCAATATGATGAAGTGTAACATACATACATAACTTGTATAGCGATGTTTCGTAATACATCAACTTAAAAACGAGTTGAGATTTTTTATTAATTAAAGGCAGTTTATATGCTTACAATCTTATCGTTTCCCTATCGCGAAAGGTCTTCGTTGGTCGTTGTTCATCGTCGTTGCTAGACCTCATAGTCAAGGATCCTCTCGCTATTCCAACGCCAAATCGGAATGTGAAGCTGTGCCGTTGAGTTTTTTTTTTCGACTCACCGACCATATCGCTGTACTGGATCCGATGGCACACCGAATTAAGACGATCGGAACACACGACATGTTTATTTTCTCTTTTTTTAAAGAACAGATATAACCAAAGTCATATATTCGTATGATATATCCTTATACCCCTAAATACAAGGTGGAAAAAATACCAATGTCATTCGAGGGGAGTAGTACAGGACAGGTTTTGAACCAGCGACCTTACGCACATAAGTCCAGTCCGTTACCGCGTGACCTCATCGGGATAAGTAGACAGAGCAGATTTTTTAATTGTTTCTCTCTCTTCTACAGTTATATAGCTCTCTCTTCCACTTCTTTTCATTTTTCAGTGTAACATTCGCTTGAACCATGAATCACGTACGATGATGAACCCCGAGTAACGTGCTTATTCCGTTAGTCCTAAACCTGAAGGACCCTTTCATCAAGCCGAAGTTAATGCTATTCACCAATGCAAACATTTGAAAGAATCTCACGAATAAATTTAAACAAGATATTTGATTATTTTCTTAATACGAGTATTATGTTGCTCTCTCCCGAACAATAAATTCATCATCGAACATTGACACGTCGTAATTATCAGATAATATAAAAAGTACAATAAACAATAGAGAAGCAAATAATACTGTCACACTTTCGTTTTTTTAAGCCAACCTGGCGTGGTTATTTAAGTGTGACAATCTCTTCCAACCGACCAGAAATCTACTATACTCGTATACCTCGAGTGAAAACAGTACAGGAACCCTTTTCAAAAATGGGTAAAAATCGAGTCGGAAGATTGGTAGTTTGGCCACAAGGGAAGACAATATAATGGATATACCTGAATGTAAAATATGATAATTTGTTGTGAAATTCCATTATCTGTAATGGTCCGTTATAATCCGGTCTAATTCTCTCTTGAATACCGAGAAAACGGAAATAGCCGAAAGGGATGTACTTTATGAGAGTCCTAACTTAATGGAAAATGTCAAGTTTAAGTAGGTCTCTGTCATCTGGTGTTGTCAAGTAATGAAATACTTATTTTTTACTCCTCATAGGACTTGACATAAGGATATATAAATGCAATAAGGAACTAACCAACAAAGAATATTTTTTTGGTTTATTTAAATGTTCAGTTCAGTTCGATTCTACCACCACCTACGCTGTTAAGAGGGTCAAAATATGTCCCCACCCAACGTGATCCATTTATTATGAGTGCGACGTCACTTAGTGACGAAGACGGAACAGCCCAGAGACTTAGTATACAAAGTATAGTAGGGACGACTGAATTAAGGTCTGACGTCACTGGAGAAGAAAAGTGACTCGCAACGCAGTAAATATACTCATAAAGCGGCTCTTAAGCCAGAACTCCTGGTCTTAACATCGAGTTCAGACATCCCAGCAAGTTGTCAGTACTTTCTCAGAAAACTTCGAACACAGCAAATTTGATGCCAGTACATAAATCGGAGTAGTCAAACGACTGTAAATCAATTCTATTTAAGAGTTACGCGAGATATCGAACAGCGGAGAGCAATTGGAAACGAAGTCAGTGGGGCACTAAAACATATATAATCAGATGATGGAATAGTTAGTAACGATATTCAACGGTGCATAGTGAAACGAACCGGAGAGAATCAAAATCTTTTAAGATGATAGATAGTCTACAACAGTATTATAGTTAACTAACTTATATCACTTTGATGTATGGAAGTGAAACATGGAAGAAGACTTAAATTAGCTGAATAAATGCTGTAGAAATGCGTTCACTGACAAGAAAACATGAGGTGCCAATGACTAAATACATAATGAAATTATTAGATATGAATGTGAACTTAAAACTGATGTGTTGGTGAGATCAAGAAGAGCATTCTGGGATGGTTTGGGCATGTAGATCGAATGAATGAAGAAAGATTAAGTGGTTGAGGAAGAAAGTATGGTTGTATCAAGTGAATGTTATTTTGAAAAAAATAAAATTAAGCAGTAAGAGAAATCGTAAGAGCTCAATGGATGTGGAGGAGGCAGAATATGTGTGTCGTGATAGGAACGTTTGGCGTTCTGTCATCTCTGCCTACGCTGGCAAAGAAATTGCGTAATGGTATATATAAAGAATATTATCCACAGTACAACATTTACAATTTACATCCTTTAAATGGAAAAGCGAGTAACGATGTAAACATACTTTTATCGTTTTGGATCTAGGGAAGTGTTTTAGTAGGCAAGACCTGTGACAGAGTGGTTTCGTTCTTTGATCACAAGTTTCGTATATTCGTCCAAAATACTAAAACATTGCATTCACATCCATACTCATATTAAACCCCCAACGATCGCATAAACAACCCGCGTCATAGTTTCAGCAAATAATAAATTTAATTAAAGATTTGCTTCCTCTGTAGTTTAGTTGGTAAGAAGCTTGACTTCCCCACCGGGATTTTGGGTTCGATATCCGTTGATAACAGATACAAAAGGGTCTTACCCATTCATGTGCGGGGTATTATTTCCAATCGGGGTGTGGTGCATGGCTGCGTGGTAACGCACTGGACTTCCGTGCGGAAGGTCGCCGGTTCGAACACCGTGCTGTGCTACTCCCCGCGAACGACACAGGCGTTTTAAGCACCTAGTATTCGAGGGTATAAGGATAACTTCAGTCATATCTATACCTTCATAAAAAAAGGCAAAAAACATGCCGGTGTGCTCCGGACGTCTCATTTCAAATCTGTCATCGGATGCAGTACAACGGCGTACCCGGTGAATTTGCTGGTGTGTAACTGCGCACAGTTATAGAAAGAGGGAAAAAGAATATAAAATTTCACGGTACAGCTTCGCTTTCCAACTGGATTAACGTTGGAACGGCGAGGAGATCGGCGAAGCCCAGCAACGACGAAGATCATTTCCAATAATAGAGGAGTATGGCCGCGTGATAACGCTGTGGACTTCCGTGAGGAAAGTCGACGGTTCGAACCTCGCGCTGTGCTACTTACTCCCTTCGAACGACACAGGCACTTTTCCCACCTGGTGTTCGAGGATATAAGGATACCTATGACTTCGGTCATATCTATTCTTTAAAAAAATAAAATAATAATAATAATAAAAGGACAATTTATAAAACGCTATTTCGAGAACAAACTCTCCTCAAGGGCAATCTAACTCAGAATTCAAACCCACTGTTATTGAGAGATTTAAAATATTATAAAATAAATATAAGCACACATTAGTTGAGTGTAGGTTTTCGGGCTGTTTTCTCACAGAAGATCACACGATCGACTTGAGAGAACGGTTCAAGATTGACGTTAGAATGGCGAGGGGATCCTCGACTACGAGGCCCGACAACGACGACGACGTAGGTAAAGGAAGGCAGTACCGACACGTTTGATGACCAACCGCGAGTGCCGTGTATACTCAAGAGTTTTTAAACTCGAAAGTTCAATGGATGGGGCCGAAAACAATAGTGTCTCTTAGCCAAGATCTTGGTATCCGAATCACAAATTCGGATACCATACTAATAAATAAAAAATAATATGAATTTTCTCATTTAAACGTCAAACCGATCATTAAAAGAATATGATTGATGAATTTTTTATTTTTGTGATAAAAATCCTTGAAGGTAAATATTTGAAAAAAATGAGTAATTGATATTTTCTAATAAATATTCGTTAATTAGAAAATATACGACATTTAACTTTGATTAAGTTTCTGGAATGTTTGGGTAGAATAATTAACCTTAATTAATTTAATTATCGCTGTCATTATTAAGCTTGCTAATAGAGCTTTTATATTTTTCATAAAATAACATTTTTCATCCGTTATTCGGTGATTTATTTTGCCGGAACATTTGCGTAATTAAAGCTTTTAGGTGTTCCAATGTTTTGAATTATTTGGCCAATATTTTACGTCAATATAATTTATTTGTAATTATTATTTTATTGATTTTTCAGAATTAATTGAACTTTATAAAATATACCAGTATTCGTGTATTGCTCATAAACAAACTTGTTGAATTGTATTGGATATTCGGATTGGCTCATTCAGATTTAGAATTTACCCAATGATGATATTTTCGACGAGATAAGAGGGGGTGCCCGGACAGTTAAGGATAGTATACAATATATATATATATATATATATATATATATATATATATATATATATATATATATATATATATATATATATATATATATATATATATATATATATATATATATATATATATATTTTTTTTTTAAATTTATTTTACACATGACAAGAAATATACATCATTTGCGAAAAAAACAACAGGTACTTAATTTAATTTGGACACCCAATTTTAATGGATCTAGGTTTGTTGCCTTTCATTTGTCGTGTCCCCAGTAAACTAGGCTTTTGCCTGTATCTCACTGACGATTGTATAGTATGTGAATTTGGCGTCTATTTCTCACGTTCAACCAGTTCAGCGCCTTCTGGTATGAAGTAATATGATCGTATTTTCTCAGGTTTCTGCCACAAAGTTTTTTTTCTTACAGCAACATATGGTTAAAACAGTGTGCTTCAAAATAAGCATGTTAATCTATTGTATTTAATACACAAAAAGTTCCCATTCAAATAAGTTAAAGCTTTGATGGACAGACACCACGCAATGAAATATAAACTAATCAGTTGAGTACGTATTTATATTGTACAACTTAATTTTTAACTGAATAATTTTTCACATACCACTAAGATCAAAAAGTTTCCGCCCTGAACATTTTAGATCGTGTATGGAAAGATACCACACCTGCCACGCTTACCACATGGGCAGGCGATGCTACAGTTCAAAATTGATACTTCTACCCTCAGTAGTATGTCAACTAGAGCCGATAGAAGACGTGATGTTTCGTTACATTTTGAAATGTTAAAAAATGAATATCGCGCGGTGGTCCAGTTTCTTAAAAAAAACCACCAGAAATTAAACGTTGTTTAGATGCTGTCTACGGAAAATCTTCACCGAGCATCTAAATGTAGTTTAATTTATGTCGCAATTAGTCCTTTTGAAAGGAATTGGATAACAGCGCAATTTTTCTTTTTTTAATATTTCGCGCATCATTCTTTTGAAATATTGCAGGGGTGCCCAACCACTCGATCGCGGTAAAATTTTTAGTGGATATTTCATTGCGAACGACGTTTCGCCTTTTTAACACATAACACACATGATAAAAAAATGAGAATTTATAACTAAACGTTTATTAACGAGTATGAGCGCAATTTACTTCCCTAAAAAATACTAGATTTAGGAAAACAGTTATTAAATTTAGGAAAAGAAAACTTATACATACATGATAAATAGCATATATACATTTATTTGTAGTAAACATATTTACATATTAAAAAAGGATAACTAATTGACTGCGGTGACAAGTGAATGCGCGTAATGAGATTTCGCAACATGGCACGCAATATTGTAAGATACGAAGACAGCCGCGATCAACCTGTTGGTCATCCCTGGTTTACGCAAAAAAAATATTATTTTAGTCGATGCTAATAATAAATATAACTAACTGAAAAATTAATATTAGATGGATTTTAAACGTGAAATACTCGTATAAGGATATCTACCATACTGACGGATAAACTTAATACTGTAATTTTTTTGTTCATAATAAATGTTAAATTATTATATCTGATTATAATTTTGTATTTTTATTGCACTACACTTGTAGATCGAGACGTCGCCCTTCAAAACAAGTAGCTTACGTACACAAAAAGGTTGGACAGCCCTGAAATAGTCTTTATCTAACGGAGATAGTCAACTGTAAATCTTATGCAATTAGGAGATGTTGTTCATTAAACGCAGCAATGAAAATGTGAATATTCTCCTTAACGACCAATTAAAGTGTAGGATCTAGAATAGCAGAAATACTTAGCATCGCTTGACCTCCGTCCCTCAGTCTGGCACAGAGACTACCCTTGAAACCAAGCAATAAATCCTCCCCTTTCTCTCAAATGCTTTATGCTTTTATATCTACCGTACTATGCTGAGTTTTATTGATATTATTTTCCATGTTTAACGACCGTCGCTCAGTTAAAGAGGGTTTAATGTTTTTTAATCCACGAATTTTCTTGATATAGAAGATATGAGAAGTTTAGGAAGACCTAGAAAAACGTGACACAACCAATAGAATCAAATTCTAAAAAAAGAAAGAGTGAACAGCCTTTATAAAGGTGAGTGTGCATGACGAGGTGGATGAATGTGGCAGAAGTAAAATATTTTATCTCTAAGACTGAAGAAACCATGTAACCAATTCGTCTATAAGAGAGCTTACTATCAAGATAGGCGCCAAGAAATCGGATGCTATATTTTGAAAAGATATTTAGTAACACCCATTACTGATAAAGCATCTCCATTATGAAGGTGTTGTCTACGCCAGGGGTCTGCAAACTGCGGCTCTTTTCATGGGCATTTGCGACTTTTCAACTCCAGCTTCATCTTCACTCCGCAGCCTCATCAGAAGAGCATGAACACGGCCGCCGACCGAACACAAACGCCACAATCGCAATGCATATTCTCTACCTGCGTGTTCGCACCAGAACTGCCAAAATGTCTTCGAATATAACAGAGTAGCAAGTCGAAGACATTAAGCTAACTTCTGCAATATCAATTGCAATCGATGAGTCATGTGACATAAGTGACACAGCACAAGTATTAATCTTTGTGCGATATGTCAGCACAAGGTCCCAAATAAGAACTTTTAGGAATGCCGCCGCTCAAGGGACAAACTCATGGAGCAGATATTGCGAATGCTGTAGAAAAAAATCTGGAAAATAACGGAATTGGCTTAAATAAAATTATTTCCATTGCTATTGATGGGAGCTAAAAGTATGACAGGTGTAGTAAACAAAGGAGCGGTTTCAATCCTGAAAAGAAAAATTGACCATGAAATTCTCACGTTTCAGTGCGTAATACATTAAGAAGCGTTTTGCGCCCAAACATTTCCTGAAGAAATTGGTTGAAGTAATGAACTTCGTAATCGATGTAACTACCAGTATTTTAGCCAAACCACTCTATCATTGCCAATTGAATGAACTCTTGGACGAAATGGATAGCGAGTATGTAGATTTACTTCTCTACAATGAGGTGCTCTGGCTTTCCAGATGAAACGTTCTGAAGCGTTTTGCTTCATGTTTGGAAGAAATAAACTTGTTCCTCCACGAAAAAGGCATCAATCATCAGGAATTGGAAGAAGACATATTATGGTTACAGCATTTCTATGTCATGGTCGACCTCACATCACAACTGAGTGGCTTGAATGCAATGCTACAAGGGAAAGGACACGTCGGATATACGAGTGCAATGCTAGAAGAGGTGGAGTGTTTTGAAAATAAACTATAAGTTTTCGCCTAAGATGTAGAGCGAATTACTTCACTTCAAGCATTCAAAAAAGTATCGCGAAGATAAACATGTTTGTATTGACAAGAAATATTTCAGCACAATACTAAGAATAATAAAGAACAGTTTTGTTGAACACTTTCAAGAATTCAGAGCAAATAAGGCTAATTAGCTTTTATCTTATATCCCCTAAAAATAAATGCCGACGAGCTTAACTTGAGTTCGTCGAAATTTATTATATTTGTAGTGATTATTCGATACAGATGCTACTTCACTTCAGATGCAGTTAATAGATAAAAGAAGCAAGAAACTGTGGAGCAGCAAATTCACAAATCTAACCAACCACTTCAAAGAGCTCGAAGGAGAGAAATCCAATTTGATTTCTCTGTATAAGCGGACAGCTGCGAAACAAATGCCTAAAATAGAAACAATTATATTTGATACGTGGAATAGTTTGCCTGAAACATATGATACAATAAAAGAACTAGCATTTGCCATTTTTACAATCTTTGGATTTACCTATTTATGCGAACAAACATTCTCTTCCATGAATCAAATAAAAAGTTAAGATGCAAATTAACCGACGATAATTTACAATCATGCCTAAAATTGAAAACAAGTAGTTACTTGTCGGACATAGCAAAGTTTTCGAAAGCGATACAGGTCACCGTTCTAACTAGTAAACTTTACAAAGCCCAAAAAGTGTTTAATTATTTAGGTGTTCTAGTTTTATAAGTAGTGCACTGAAGCTAAAAACTCTCATATATTATATTCTGCTAAGTAGCCTACGATTGTCTTGTGAATTTGAGTTTTAAATAAAAATCTTGATTTTATGTAATTTTTTTTGTCATTAAAATGTACATAGCTACAGTGAAAATTTATGTTGCGGCTCTATGAAAATTTTGATATTCTGTTTACTTAATATTTGGCTCTTCTCACTAGAAAGTCTGCCGATCCCTGGTCTACGCGATGAAGCAAGCCACCCAGAGATATTCCGTTTTACTAGCATTTTATTTTAATTGATTTCTTGATATCCAATTTGAGATTATAATATGATTATATAAACTAGGTTTTTAGTCTTATTTGATTTCGTTCGTCTTTATTCGTAGGCCCATTTTCGAATCACATTACTTAAAATTCTTAACAATTTTCATGATGAACTCTTTCTTACGTCAAAGGTTTGTCACGCCTTTTTAGTGTAGCAATTTTGATTATACGCTTTGTAAAGCAGGGTATGTATTATCGTTGTTAACTCGGTTTTAGACCATTTTTTTCTTCTGAAAAGCAATACCATTAAATGGAATGGCCATAACTACCTTTTAAAAGCCTCCTTCACTCGGTTAGGCGATTGAATGAACTTATATTTTCATCCATAATTTATTTATTCATCGAAAATTTAAGCGAAAATTTTTCTCTGCTGAAAAGACATTTTTCATTAAAGTTAAAAGGTTTTTTCGTATACAATTTTGATTCATTGTAACCAAAATGAAACCACTGGTTTTTTTTCTGGAATATTGTGGAATAATTTTATTTGTGTAGTTCGTACATTTTAATGCGTATATCGAAAGTGAAATTGTGACAGATACCCGCAAGACACGATGCTATATTTATTTATTTATTATTATTTTTTTACAATTAGATATGCAAAGCACTCGCCTGCCTAACTAGGGCTATGCCTGTTCTTAGGCAGGTAGTTTACATAAATAAAAAAAATAAAAAAATAGGAAACTTGTATAAACGATTAAAAAAAAGATTAAAAAATCAAAATCATAAGTATAAAAAATCCCACTACAATCCAATTACATAAAAAAGAGTATTTAAATTAGAAACCTTTATTTTTCAAAGGTTCGTTCACTTATTGGTATTCATTAAAATGATATCAATCCACAAAAACGTTTAAGGAAAACGCTGCACATGAAATATTTCTCCATTGCATTATTATAATAAAATTTTGGTTTTCATCTTGTTTTAACGTTACCTCTTATTAAATCTGGTTTGAATTCTATCAGTCACTTTAATTACAGTTTTATATGTATCATATATTTAAATGAGTCTTATGGCTTTTGGTAATGCAATAAATAACTTAAAAGCTAAGTACATGAAACTTTTCTGTCCGAAGGTCGTTCGCATATATGGTATTTTTTTCTATCTAAATTTTCTTCCTTTTGTTTCATAAATGCTTGTTTCAATGATGCAGTTTTTAAAAATTCATATTCATACAATTTATATGAATGTGCATTTAGAAAAGACTGCATTGTTGGAATTGTATAAATTGGTGTACATGTGCATGAGGCATAATATGTGTGTCGAGATAGGAAAGTCTGGCAATCTGACCTGTCTGCGGTAATGGTACGAGCATGTCGGCCCCTTTAATTGATTCTTCTGGTCAAAAACCACTGAAGTAATCATGCAAATCACAGTTTGTCATCGCACGCGTTGGGAATACTACCGAACGTGAAAAGGCAACATCAACATTACTGACACATTTCCTTAAGATTTTTTTATTTTCCATGTTTTTATTTAGGTGTCTACTCGGCAAAAAAATAATAAGACCATATAAACATCATTCTTCAGAAAGTGTTCAATTAGCATTTATCTCGGCGCAATCAGTATGTAGAGTGCTTGATAACCCGGATAAAAACGTGAGAAGAATAAACCAAGTCATTTCTATGCAAATTACAATTTACGGATATAAACATGAAAACCTTCATTTATGCGATAGAGGGAATAATTTTCATTAAAAATAAATAAGGGAGTTTTTCGTTTAAGAATTGTTATTCATATAATACGATTTTTTTTTATTTAGAATAAATTATTTTTGAATACTTCTTTCTTGTTTTTTTTTACTTTTCATTAAGATGATTCTTCTGCCTTCATACCATAACAGCCATAATAAAGATGTAACAAAATTATCATTTGAAATTTTAACTCTTTTAAATGTTATTGCCGCATCCAATGCATATTGTGTTTCTTATTTCTCCGAATTTTTTTTTCATTTTTCAAATTTAATCAGCTAAATCTAGATGATAAAATTATAGACCATGTATTTTTGGTTGTCCTTTGCGATACATATTTGATTTACTAAGTCATATCTTGAGCGCGTCCAATTAATGTTGCGTTTCTTCTTTCTTCGTGGAACTTTTCCATTTATAGATCGATTGTTAAATTTTTTAAGTTTAATCAGTTGAAACGTTCATTTATCTAGATATTTTTTTTTTCAATAAGTTTTATTTTATTGACTCATGTAATTGCATGATGACTTTAATTTGTTGGCACAAATCAACCTAGTTTGGGTGGATTGCCAAAAAAAAAAACAAAACTATAACCACACCAAATGTTACATGGGCACACAGCCAATTTTATTCCTGCAACTTTGAGACAATCTCCAATGGTAAAGTTATTGCAATTTATACCCTCAGTATTAAAGTGTTGATGATTAAGTTTAAGGCTATAGTAGACTTTTACTTTTGCTACGTCAAAAATAAGGCATTATACTCTTAGTAAACATCTTTTCGTTACATACTTACATTATAAATATCCAACATACTCGTATTATTTATTACATTCGCATTGACACACATTTTACTGTTTTTATTTTTATGATTTTTTAGAAAAGTTTGAGAACCTTTATTTTTTTATAGTTTCTGAGAACTCATCAAACATTTTCTATAAAACCATAAGATTCTCAGACATTTATTAAATTTCTGTTACTATTTTACCGTGCAAAGGAAAGAAATGATCCTTTCAATTGGATTTTACGTTATGGTTAAGGAATACGTGTCGCTGAGTCCTTATCATTCCTTACTTTATTATTGTTCTCTTTCCTCTTCTTATTCGTTGGGTTCACATAAAACGGCACGAGAAAACAATATGAGTTTTCCTATTACACTCAGATTTATGGTTCTATTCTGATGTTTGAACGGTTTTATTAGACTCCATCTCTCAAATGAAAATTGTCTTCACACCAAGTCTGTGAATTTCTCTGCGAGTTAACTTGGATACTTTTTCTGTCATCATCGTCACCATTATCCCGGTTGGCTTCAGTGTTGTATATAGACCTCCCCTCACCTCACCTACTCCTTCCTACCATTGGGTGATTGCTTCCAGTTGTTCTTAGCCTCTTTTCTTAGGTCTTTCCACTCATTTATCTAACTTTGTTCGTCATTCCAGCACTTCCTGGGTCCATTTAGCATCGTTACATCTGTACAAAGTGCCCTGCTTAATTCCACCTCTGGGAAGCGACCCTCTCAGCAACATATACAATTGGTCTGTTGTCTTATCCTTTCGTTCGTCTTCCGGTCCCATAATGAGATATTCAGCATTTTTCTCTCCATGAACCTTGGTGTCGCGCTGAGACTATGCGTTATTTGTTTTGTGAATTTTACCGTCTTAAGCCCAGTACAAGGATGACACGTAAATCAAATAAAAGTTTCTTGCCGTATCTATTTTCACAAGAAGTATTTTTCTGCGTCCATATTTCACTCTTATACATCAAAGTTATTACTAAAATCCTGTTGTTAACTATTATCTTAACAGTTTTTTTTATAATATCCGGTTCGAGTTTGTGTATTTAAGGACCCCATCGATTTTGTTTCTTATTGCTTCTCGTCTCTCGATATATCTCGTAATTCTTCCACCATCTGAGAAAGTACTACACAAATAGTAGAATTTTTCAACTTTTTCCAATCCTTCTTTTAATAAAAATATAATATAACATTGCACGGATAACAATGTGTCATTGTCAATCAATATTATACATCATAATAAATCAAATTAATTTTTATCGTTTAGTCTCCATTACTGAGGTATAGAATGGTTAACACTTTTATAATTTATTCTTAAAAAAAGTGTCGTAAAAGTGTGTGATAAGTGTTGAGTAAGAAGTGGTCTCAAGATGGATCTGGAAAGTATGTTGAGCGGGAAAACCGTGATGGAAGAGTTGGGCAGACTGAAGAACTGGCTTCAGCAGGAGGCTTCAGGAGACAACAAGGAACCGGAGAGGATCTACGGCCTGATCGTTGTCAAGAAGGTAGGATACTATTGGTTTAAAACAACAATAAATATGTATGTAAACATAAATAACAGATTCATTGATAAAAAAATAGTATATAAATATATATCCTGAAGTTACACATATACAGGTACGAGTATGTTAAGGAAATGCTACCAAACGTTCTGAGTTCATCTCATAACATCCTCCTAATCGAGATACACCCCTATCAATAGGAGGGCGAGTTCAACCACGGAGAGGCCACATATTTTCTTTGTTCATACTGTTGTACACGTAAATTATATGCATAATATGAAACTCGGAACCTTATCTCAATTAAATATCTAATAAACTCATAGCCTAATTGGTACATAGCCTGTCCTTCTTCCAGGGGGTTTAATATCGATTCCCAATGGTACCCAAAGAGTTTCCTGTCTTATTTCGAGTTCGTAGACAATACTTATAATGGGGTGTGATGTAGTTATTGGCGCTTTTTAATTAAATATTGTATAATTAACATGGAGTGCCCAGATAACTTTTCGTGTAAAAAAACATTTTAATCTTCGTTTTGAAAACCTCCAGTGTATCCTTTACCAAAGTAGATTTTTCAGTAACACATGTGAATTACATACATACCATCACGACATTTCCCTGCTCGGGTAAGCAGAGAAGAAAGAACACTAGGCTTTGCTATCTCGACACATATTTTGCCTGTTTGTTCCACATCCATACACCTTATCTTATAGCTCATGCGATTTCTCTTACTTTTTATATCTCCTTTCAAAATATCATTTACCTGATCCAACCATCCGCAAGACCTTCGAGACCCCAAGTTTTGTTGGGAAAAGTCCAGATGAGAGCGTTGAAAATAGATTTTTAGTGATATTTTGCACTCCAGATTCTTCAAGTTTTCCAGCCCATCGGTCACTATAAAAACAGAGCTGTCTTCTTTTCTATTTCCTAGAAACCCACGAAGAACATCTAATTCAAGTTAATTCAACTTATTAAACTATTGGTCTTTGAAAAAAATTAATCACCGGACCCTAAAAATTCCTTTCTTTTAATTTTGCATCACTGAGTTTTGAAAACATAATTTATAAATGATTGAAACATATGCATTCCTTATCAAGTGATTTCACAAAATTCTTCATTAACCTAAGTTATATTTGCAAAGGAGATAAAATGATTTTATTCGGGTTAATAAGCGGATATTTTTTTAATTATTTTTGATACAATTACTGAAAGAAGTGCTTCTTGAAAGGCTTTGTATTCGTTACTGAGCCTTTTTTCATGAAATCAAAAAAAATTTCAAATTTTTGGTTTTATTTTCCGTATCATGTTTCTAATATTTATTTTTAATTGTAGTTTATTTATGTTGAATTCCATTGAGTTGGATCCTTTTTAGAATAAATAAAATCAAATATTCATTTTTAGCTCTACAATTCAGAGATACTATAGTATGTCTGGAAGTCCATAAGAGAGCCTGTCCAGTCTGGGAATCTCTGCAACCTCTCGTTAGTTACAATTTGCCGTGGTTTGGGGAAATTGTGTGACAAGATTCAGACATCGCCGTTAGGCCTTTTCGTGGTCATTAGTGAATTTGAAACTCATCATTTACTTTTTTTTTCATTTCATTTTTCTTACATAGAACTCCCCATTTTACCTGTGACATTGCAACTTTGAAGATTAATGATAACGGGGATCAAAAATTTGCTTGAAAATTTTGAGGATTGGTGATTAAAGTGGCGCATCCAATATTTATTTTTTTGGACACTTTATTGTACAATGTACCATTTGGTGGATTTATTGCTAAACGAAAATCTTTTCCAGACAATCAGAAAACTGTTTAACAATTGGTTTTTCTGGACTGGGGGAAAAATTTACATTGTACAATATCATTTTCCGAAAAAAAAACCAGTTATTTAGTGACCAAAAAAGACGATACTAAGTGTTCATTACATATCACGGGAACAATTATAAAATAAGAGATAACGTTTCAATATCTCCCAAAAAAACTAACAATTCAGGATACGCATATTTAAAACAATATTTTGTTTGAAAATACCAATGTACTCGTATAGCACAATCATCATCCCGTCGTGTAGTTCATGCCGGGAGTATCGTGACTCCCATTAAATGTAGTGCAGTTGCATCTCTCACTTGGTCAATCTAACGCATTGTGATTATTCCTCTTGTGCGTCACCTTTCTACGCCTCTAGTAACCACAAACCTCTCCAAACTGTCTCATTGGCCACGAGCAATGTGCCCAAAGAATTAGAGGACATGTTGAAGGGATATTATCGTCTTATCTGTTGGCGATTCTCAGTCCTTCAAGAATGAAGGCGTTAGTTCGCCTTGCTATCCATGGAATGCGTAACATTTTTCTTTAACACCATTTCCATACATTCTAGCAACACGGTGGCGATTATTTTCTTTTCTTTTCGTAGCAAATATTTTTTAGCTTTTTGCTTACTGCAAGCTCAAGCTCTTTATGATAGGAGCCGGAACCATCATGAATAAAGGTTATTTGAACACAAACATTCATATACTGGAAATTATGCGATCGTAACGAAAGATCACGTGGGTGACTTGAGATGATATTTGGGTCTTTGGAAGGCATGTCTTCATCGTTGATAGCACACATTAAGCGAAAGATAAAAAAAAATCGCGAAAGGTCAACTGCGTACAAGTGAAACCGCGGATAGCCCGGGACTATTGTACTGGTTCCTTGTGTGCTAAATATAAGAAAAAAGAGAAAAAGGAAGATATGATTAGTTGATTCGGGACGTTATATTAAATTAGATTTTTTATGTCTTTGTGTCTTTTACGACCAATTTAGCAATACATCCCCCATCTCACGTTTTCACTTTTTTTGCAAAATGTGTTTCATAAACTTTGTACTTTTCCGATTTGTTTTGCAGATTTATTGTCATTGTTTGATGTTTTTAGAGGAGCCGAATAATGCTGGAGAAATCCGTGTATTGAGAACACGTGGAGTGGCAATGTATGACAGAATACTGAATGAAGTGATAAGGGAGGAATGTGAACTTAAGACTGATGTGTTAAGTAAGATGAATAATATTTAGTTGAGATGGTTCGGGAATGTAGAATGAATGAATGAAGAAAAACTAAGAAAAGAGATATACAGTGCAGATGTGAGTGGAAGGCGTATGGAAGTCCAAAAAAAGTTTGGCGAGATCAAGTGCATAATATTCTGGAAGAAGAAAAAGTAGAAAGTCAAATAAATTATAGAGGTCGTATGAGAAGAGGCTAATGATGTGTGTGTGTGTGTGTGTGTATCTAGTAAGAAAAGTATAGTGCTCTGTCCTCTCTGCCTACCCCGTCAGGTAAATAGCGTAATGGTGTGTATGCTTTTGAAAGTTTTTTTTAAACTTTTGTATACGTAATATATTCGAGTCGAGCCTTTTGGATGTGAAGTGCATAGTTACGATAGATCGTGCGATTAAAAACGGTTATATTGATCAATTACTCGAACGTGCATACATCGCAAATAATACATTTCCTTTGGAGGGTTGTATAAATTATTGCAAGGACCCTCTTAATTTATTTTAATGATAGTGATGTGAATGATCTAATACACTAAACGGCACTTGACATACATCTATTTAACACTCTCATGTACGAGTAAATACATTTGGTGGATTATTACTTAAAAGTATTTTTTTATAACCGAGACCGAGTCTTTGACAAAAATTATTGGCATGCATTTGGTGGGACTGGAAGGGAATCGTTTATTATGAGCTGTTACCTGAAAACCAGACCGTTAGTTCGGAAAATACTGTTCACAACTAAGTGAATTAAAGCGAGCAATCGACCAGAAGCGGCTTGAATTAGCCAACAGAAAGGGTATTGCGTTCCATCAAGACAATGCTAAACCACACGTGTCTTTGGCCACCCAACACAATCTTTTACAATTTACCATAACTGTGATGTTTTGGTCCATCCACCGTATTCTCTCGACCTTTCGCCCTCCGACTATCGTTTATTTAGATCGCTTCAAAACGACTTAGATTGTAAAAACTTTTCTTCCTTGAAAGACTTGAAAAATCACCTGGATCAGTTCTTTAGCCAGAAACCTCAAATATTCTATGAGCGCGGGATTATGCAGCTAGCAGAGAGGTGGAGAAATGGCAACCAACAGAACGGCACATACTATATTGATTAAAAGTAATTTTTAATAAATAAAAAAATTCTTCACTTTTTGTAGAAAAAGTGGGACGAACTTTTGCATCAACCCAATAACAAAATTTTTAATTAAAGATAAATCACAATAAATAACAAAACAAAATAAATATACATTGCAAGTGGAAGATCAAAATTAGTATGGTTGGATCAAGTGAATGATATTTTTAAACCAAGAAACCTAAAAGTCAGAGAAATTGCAGAATTTTTTGATAGGCGTGTGGATGTAGAAGAGGTGAACGACGTGTGTCTGGCACTCTGTCCTCTCTGCTTATCTCGACAGGAGCGTGTTTGTATGTGTATGTATATATCTCAAGGAAAATAGGGATTAGGATGGGAATTGTATATTAGCCAAGGACAAGGAATATTTTGAAACAAATTATGCTTTAGTTTTTAATGAATATTGATAAGAATGAAGAACATCGATTTTTTTTGTATTATAATCTATTCTTCAAGTGTTATAATGATACATCATGATGATAAACAAATACCCTTATTAACAAATCATTTGATTTAAAACAACAGTAAAATTTCCTCCTCTTGTTTCTGAAACTTTTATTTTGACTATCTATGATGGAATACGGAATGAAGTAATAAGGGATGACTGAACTTGAGGCTGATGTGTTAAGTAAGATGAAGAAGAACATTCTGAGATGGTTTGGGCATGTAAAACGAATGAACTAAGAAAGAATAACAATACAAATAGATTACGCAAATCTGAATCGAAGGTGGGGTAGAGGAAGACAAAGGAAAGTACGATTCGATTAAGTGAATATGTAAAAAAAAAACAGAAATATCGAAGGAGTTGTATAAGAAGGTGTGTGTATATTATATAGATAAGAAATTGTACCGAGTTAGAAAAGTTTGGCGCTTTGTCCTATCTGCCTATAGAAATACGATTAGAACAAACAAAGATCACCTCGGAACTGATTCGGCGATGGATTCCAAGGACGTGAATGTCCAGGCTGTGGTCACTCCTATTTAGAGGCATTTTATGGCAACCCTTTATTCCCATTTGAACGTGCAATGTAATGAAATAGAAAAAATTTAACGTACACTTTGAGAAACACTTTATAATCAAAAACGCGTTGGCAAAAATATACGTCTTTATTAAATTTACAAGGAAATGGGCGAAACGATGGAATAATTAACTTGACGAACAAATTGAAGCAATCAGACCGTCTCTTGAGCTCTTCCGGGATCTCCCGTGAGAGAAAAATTTACATATTTAATATTCTTATAGCGAACTCGACCGTGAAGATTAAACCCACTTCTGATTATCCAAAATCAATCTTCAGAAAGGCCGAGGGAATTACATTTACCAACATTAATGTTTTCATTTACCTGGAATAATTTGTTTTCTCATATACGAGTATAGACTTCGATCGCTGGACCGCTATGATAATTTGTTTCCCGCCGTTGCCGTTGAGTATGACATTGAACCACCCAGAACATATTCAGGACTTTTTAAAAATAGTCGTGATCCCTTCATATAGATTATCTCTAGATAAACCTAGTTCCACATGCAGAACGTTTGATCAATAAGTTGCAACTACAAAAATTTCTGTCAAAAATTTTCAATTCTTGATCCTTTTTTTAATGTAATCTGTAACACAAAATATTTGCCAAAGACTATACCTAACATATATACAATTTTTTATCTTTAGAACTTATCTAATTTATATATTATAACTACGAACTAATTCAATTTTAATTTCCTACCTGTCATTTTATTTTTAAAAATCTGAATATTTAATTTATTAGAAATAGTCAACACCTACATACTAACTTACAACTAGATAACAACTCGTACAATAAATTATTTACCACGTACATGTCCACTCGTTTAGACGGCTATTTGCACTGCATCAGGCTATTTGCACTGCATCACATTCACTCAAACCTTGATCCTCCCAGCTAATACTGTAGGCGGATTAGTCAGGCAAAATATGATGCTTCAGGAGGCTGTCCTTATAACGGAAAGGTAGATAGAACTTACTCTCATAAGCCCCCAGGGTAGCGATTAGTAGATTGCTGTGGTTCTGTTGGCTTTTATAGAACTCACGCTCCAAGCGAGGATGTGGTGTTGTAGGATTTTTTTCACACTGTTCGGCGTGAAGCCGGGAGAGATTTGTTCTGGGATGGGTACTTCTTTATTCTACTCAATCGGTCTTCTTATCGTGTTCAAGTCATTTAATTATTTCCGCCCAGAACTCAGCCACTTGAACAACACTGGGCATTCCTTCAATAGATAAGCATTCAACATCTGTGATAAGTCAAAACGTATTGGACATTCTTCCACGAAGAAACATTTGTCAAAGATTAATGTTTTAAAATCTAGCATGCGCAAATGTGGTCATAGCGAAGAAACGTTGGGTTGTGTATTCGTTGAAGAGCCACTAAATGACACGTATCCATCTACCCTTTTATGAATATCTACATTTAACAATTAACCCAATGCCATCCAATATGAGAGCGCTCATTACAAATTTATTTCCCTCCGTTTGTCGAGTATTAAAACAGTTTCTAGTTTCTAATGAAAAATATATAGAATTCAAAATAAAATTACACGTAGGAAATTAAAATAAAGTTAGTTCATAGTTATAATATAAAATTAGATTCGTTTTTAAGATGTAAATTTTGTATATGTACTCGTATATTTGCCTTTGATAAATGTTTGTGTTATATATTACAATATCATATGTATTACTTTATTAAAGAAAGGAAAAATATAGAATTAGTATTCTTATCTGATAAACGTGATATTATTTTTAAAAATTAAGGCTAGAATTTAATGTGATTTTCATTTAATGTGATTCTAGTATATTGGGTCCTTACATGTGAAATTGGCGTTTTGTTTGGGAGGAACATAAAGTTGATTTTTTTTTAATATAATATATTTATTTAATCAAAGTATGTACCATTGCTATCTATGCACTTTTGCCATCTCATAGGTAGTTCATCGATCCCTTTACTAAAAAAACCATTCGGACGGGAATCAATAAAATCTTTGAAGTCGGTTTGGACTGCCCCATCGGAGTTGAATTTTTTCCCTTGCAAGAAGTTATCCAAATTTCGAAAAAAATAGTAATCTGTTGGGGCAAGGTTCGGAGAGTACGGTGGATGTCTTAGACATTCCAATTGAAGCTCTTCTAATTTGGTAGCCGTCTGTTGTGCAGTGTGTGGTCTAGCGTTATCATGAAGCAGCAGTGGCCTAGAGCGATTAACCAGCCTCGGTTGTTTAGCAGCTAGCTTTTCCATCATGGTTTGCAGTTGCTGACAATAGACATCTGCCGTAATCGTCTGGCCAGATTTAAGAAAGCTGTAGTGAACGACACCAGCACTAGTCCACCAAACGCTCACAAGTAACTTTTTTGGAGTCAATTTTCGCTTGGGGCATGGTTTGGCTGGTTCGGCAGGGTTCAGCCATTGCGATGAGCGCTTCCGATTATCATACAGGATCCACTTTTCATCACAGGTAATGATTCGATTCAAAATCCCTTCATTATTGTGCCGGTTGAGTAATGCAACGCAGCAGTCAACGCGCGTTTGTTGATTTGCTTCACTCAATTCGTGAGGTACCCACCTTTCAAGCTTTTTCACCTTCCCAATTTGCTTCAAGTGGATTAAAACAGTTTTATCACTAACACCGCAGCCTGCAGCTAACTCGGACGTGGTTTGCGATGGATCCGCTTCCACAATAGCCTTCAATTCTTCATTATCAACTTTCTCCACGGGGCTTGTTCTCAGGTCGAAATTTCCAGAACGAAAACGTTGGAACCAAAAACGCACTGTGTTTTCTTTTGCGGCACCGTCGCCATACACATCATTAATCCTTCGAGCCGTTTCTGCAGCACTGGTGCCACGGTGGAACTCGTACTCGTAAATAACGCGATATTTCAAGTTTTCCATTTTGTAAACTGAGTGACGCAAAGAAAAAAAACAATTGAGGAAAAAACAAATGAATTATAATTTTCGAAACACAAATACTTGAGTAAATAGCTGTATAAATTTGAATTTGAAATTCCTAACCAAAGAGAAGATATTTGAGATCAAAGTTGCCAGTACGGCAAAACGCCGGTTTCGTATGTGGGGACCTAATATATAATATTTATTTAACACCTGAATGCAAATACTGGTGGATTTATTGCTTTAATTTATTCCAATCAACCAGCTTTATTGAGAAAATTAGACATTTTCTATCGATGATGCCAAATTCTTGCTTTGGTCGTAACGGAAATAAATTGGATATTATAGAAACCCTAGAAATATCCAAGTCAGTGCATTGGGATGCACATCTGGCAAATACATATAATACATTCCCAAGATCCCACCGCTGCTTGCTGAAGTTGTCTCCAGCATTTCTCCACCCACAAATAAATAATACTTCATTACTTTATTCTTAAATATCGATAAGGATGTAGCACATCTGATTGAGCTAGGAAGATCGTTCCAAAATCGAGTCGAGTGGACCTTAAAAAATGTTGTATTATGCGTTGATTTACAAAGGATTCTGCTTTCACCAGATCAGAGGAGCAGTCCATCCTCAGAAAAAATATTGATGCTAAGTTTTCACCTAGATACTGAGCACATCTTGGATTGTTTAACACTTCAATGAGGGTTGACAGACCGTGAAGATGTCTTCGTTGTCTCATTTTGAGCCATTGGCATATTTGGATACATTATCATATTTTTTAAATTAAAAATAAACCTAATACAAACATTTTGGAGTCCCAAAAACTCCTCATTAGCATCGAGATAACGAACATCCCCACAGTCAATCAAGGGCAAGATGAGACTTTAGGTCAGCAAGATTCTGCTTTGGATGGAGAGGAAAATGCACAATCAGTCGCGAAAATTTTGTGACTATTCTCAATGAACATAATCAACTCATCATTGCTTGAGGTTTCGTTGGGAACACCCAAATTTGGGTGGATATTCACTTAGAAAACCTATCATTTAATATCATTGGAAATGTTTTAGTATTTCACACAGTTGAAAGAGTTGTGTACTATATTATAAAAATACAATCATAAATAATATAGGTACATTTTCCCTGCTTGGCCTCGTAGCCGAGGAACCCATTTTTTTTCACTGGCCACATGGCTGTACTGGATGCGATGACACCCGGAGTAAGACGATCAGATCACACATATTATCATATTATCACGCCGTGTCCCCTGCGGGGCTAGAAGAGAGAATAGATTTCCAAACGTTTCTATCCAACCACACAACTTTCGCCTTCTCCACATTTATATATCTCGTCATGTCTTATTTTCTACTATTCATATTTTCCACTTTACCTTCTTTCAAAATCTGGTCAATTTGATACAGACACGTTTTACCTCTTCTACGAACATCTTTTGAGAATATACAATAGTATTGTAAAAATTCCCGATGCCCCCCCCCCATGATGTTGTTTTTTTCACTTTCTCAATTTTATGGTTCAAGTAATATATCCAATTATATTTCATCCCTTCGTTGTAAATTTATTGTTCGGCGCGAGACGATTTATTTTCCTTTCGCTTTGTTTAAAATCTTATTGTAAATTTAAACAAAGCGAAACATGAGAAAATCATCATTTTGAAAGTGTAAATTCCCAATGCCCTTTCTACGTGATTTATGTTTCTTAACTAATATGGACTCAAACCCCATGGAATCTACAATGAATCAACTGCGGAGGCTGTATTATTGTAATATAATATAAATATTATTTCCATGAAAACCCTTTGTTCACCTGAGTTCGAAAATCATAGTTTGTAAGAAAGTGGAATCTTAAACAATGTTTTCAAAAATTAAAATCAAATGTTTTATAGTTCACTAGTATGTACTAGTGGGAAGCAATTGTTTTTTTGGGATATTTTGTGTATCGGGCGTATGTGCCACAGAAATTAAGAAATTTATTTTGTAAAATTGTTTATTTCAACAAACTTTACCTGCCAACGAGGAATATCTTCATCCTGGTCTTCACCCAAAACGCAAGAAGCAAACCTGAATGTCCGAGGATTGAGCGGTCTTTGTGCCGGTGCTGTACACTTGGTCTATAGTTGGCCTTCCGACAATAATCATATGGAACTCTTTGCTGGTATCTAATGATTGTGTATATAAGTATTATATTGTATTACACTTACATTGTATTTCAATGTTTTTAGTTTTCTTATGATTATGACCTTAAGGCTGATGTATTAAGTAAGATGAAGAAGAGTATGTTGAGATGGTTTGGGCATGTGGAACGAATGAATTTAAAAAGAAATACAGAACAGATATATAATACAAATGCGAGTGGAAGGCGTGTAAGAGGAAGATCAAGGAAAGTATGGTCGGATCAAGTGAATGGTATTTTTAAAGGCGATGTAGAAAGTCAGAAAAATAGTAAAAGTTGTATGACAAAGTATATGGTTGTAGAAGAGACCAAGGATGTGCGTCGAGATAGGAAAGTATGGCGCTCTGCCCATAATTTTCATCTTTATTTGAATTTACTACCTGTTTCAAAGATATGAGTATTTCTCGACAGGTGAAGTTGAACTAAATTATGTCTAAAATATATATTTTCTAATTGTAATAGGTACATATGTTAAGAGGGGAGTAGTGGCAATAAGGAGACGGGATTAGATGATGACGCCTTCCTACTCTTCTTCTCTTATTAGCCACTACTCCACTCTCCTGTACCTATAACAATTAGAAAAAAAAATATTTTAGACATAATTAAGTTCAACTTCACCTGACGAGGAAGGCGGAAGTCTTTGAAACCGGTAGAGAACTCAAATAAAACAGTGGTGAATTAAAAAAAAAGTATTTTATTTATTGTATTTAAAATTTATGAACATGATACCACAAAGTGAAACAAGCGTATTTTCTAGAATTCAAGATATAGATATATTATTTTTAGTAACGTATATTTATTTTTAGTATACGTTTACTCCCAATATAATTTTTCTTTTTTTTTTAAATCGTCAAAACGTGAATAGTGATAAATTGAGGAATTCTGTTATTTGGGTAGTATCGTCTCGATCAATGGGACGAGATTTGCAAAGTGATATTGCACAGCGTACAGCAGTATGAATCAGAGTTAATGGGGAATTCAAATAAATTTATTTGAACCGAAAAATGTCGTAATCTGGTAAGTGATGGTGTAACTTCTGTATTTTAGTACTGACTTAAATGTTCGGGAGTGAATAAAAGAGCTGGAAATTCTGGAGAAATGCGCCCATTAAGAAGAAAGTTCGGGGTGAGGATGTATGACAGAATGTGGAATGAATAATAATAATAATAAAAGGACAATTTGTATAGTTATTTAGAAAGCAAACTCTCCTCATCGGTGTTCTAATTCGGAATCCGAAACCCACTGTCGTTGACGAATGAAGTTTATTTTTAATTCGTATTGTGTTTTTCAACATACCCGAACTGGTCGTTCGGACATATTTGTGGCAAGGAGACAACATTGTTTCGACCCCATTAATCGCGATACACTGCAGTTGGCACAGAACTCGAGGTTCGTCACCGCACGTGGTGGTAATACCCCTCGTGCGTAGAAGCGAAACCACTCACGCGTATGAGTATTATTATCAGATGAACTCTTTCCAGTTTTTTTAAATGAAAATCGGATACCATCAGGAATCGAATCCGAATTTTTCGGGTAGAAATCAAGCGTTCTACCAACTACTCGTAGGCCAGTGAGATCAAATTATGTACTTAATTATATATCAATGTGAACTGCGGAAGAATACTATAATATAATAGACTAAGATGGGGCGGGCATGTAATATAATAGACTAAGATGGGGCGGACATGTATTATATAATAATATAATAGACTAAGATGGGGCGGGCATGTAGAAGACTGCATAAAGGCTGACAAAACATGTTATGTGTGAATTTTAGTAGAAATTGACATGGAACAAGGCCAAGGCCAAGGAAAGTGCGATTGGACCATGTCAATGAATTTTAATAGAAGGAAACATTAAGTGTTTTTTATTTGGAAAAATATAATTTTTAAGGGATTTTTTAAAATTATTATTAAGAAAATAAAATAGAAAGTCATTTCTAATCAAAAAAATTATGTCATCTTAAAGTAAAGCTTTTTACTATCATCATCATCACGCAATATTATTAATCATTAACATCCTTTTCTTTGAGGCAACCTTAAAATTAGTTTATTAATAAAAAAAACTTCTCAGTAGTGTATATTTTTTCTTGGGAGAAATAAGACGCTTTCAAAGGTAATTATCATCATCTTTTACATCACACCATATGTCTATTGTGGTATGCAGAGAGAACAGATCTCCACTATAATCTATTCTGGCATACATATTTTGCTTCTGCCACATCGATACACCTCACGCTTGCTCTCCTATTATAAAGGCACTTTTTCCTCTTTCAAAATTTGATTAATCTAGTATCCCCCTTTTTATAGGATCAACCTTAAAAACATTTTCAATCTTCCTTCAACCTTAACGTTCGCTTAATTTTGCCACACAACATTAAAAAAACGTCTTGATTCATTATATAAAATCACTTATAACTTAATAAAATCACAAAGTATCCCCAGAGAGCGTCAATTTAACAATGAACAAGAAAATACATTTTCTATGAAGCAGTAATGCGGAAGGGTTGAATCTAATTTGGGAAAAGGGGTTGCTTCCGTTGTATATGTAAAATAAGCTTCATTTAAAATTAAAATCGTTCACCTTCCCCCATAAATGGAAGGCGAAGAGGAACAAAAAAATACGTGTGAATTATATTTCGCGTGTAAACCCCTCCAGGAATAGCTTTAAGTGGTATGGTTATCAATTTTCTTGATCTTTTTGGTATGTGTATTATTA
The DNA here is from genome assembly GCA_949825065.1 of Odontocerum albicorne. NCBI lineage: Eukaryota > Metazoa > Arthropoda > Insecta > Trichoptera > Odontoceridae > Odontocerum > Odontocerum albicorne. The sequence continues at coordinate 16,701,283 of OX463857.1, forward strand.
TTCCTTTGGACATAAAATAAATCATATACTCGTGATAACTTGCTTACAATAAGTTTGCTAAAAAGATTTCGTTGTGTGTTGTGAAAATTGTTTTGTTAACAAATTTTCTTGTAAAATTGTGATTATTTTATTTTTTCACCAGAAAGGAAAATTACTTACGAATACAAAAATTTTACCCGGTAAAAAAAAATGTTTTGTATGCAGTTAAACCTGGAGGGTTTCTTGTCATGTGATAATTTCTTCCAACCGACCAGAAACCATTTTTTCAACTAATACACTTAACTTCTGTAATCTTGTGGGTAAGATGTTTGTCTTCCAACTCGGAGGTTGCGGGTTCGATTCCCGTTGGAACCCATATTTTTATTAAAAATGATTCTAGTCTGATTTTCTCCGATTGGTAAAAATAGATCGCTACATGGCAATAAGCTCACCAGGTTGTACTGTATCGTTGGTGGGCCTCGTAGTCGAGGATCCACTCGTCATTCTAACATCAATTCAAACGGAAAACGGAGCTGTGCCGTGGATTTTTATTTATGAGAATGAACCATTGCACACCAACAACCTCATCAGTCATCTGATGACGCACCGAAGTGAGACGATCGGAGTATACCAGCTTGTTTTTTTTTCTTTTTTTGAAAAAATATATATGACCGATGTATATTTAGACCCCCGAATATTAGGCGGAAAAAATGCCTGTGTCATTAGAGGGGAGTAGCACAGCGCAGGACTCGAACAGGCGACCTTCCGCACGGAAGTCAAATGCGGTACGGCGCGTTCATGCACCTCATATTATGTATTGTATTATTGTATACAGTTATACAATACAAAATGCGGGTTATATCCTTGTTATATCTTTTTGCGTTTATTCGTGCAAACACAACGCAAACATCTTGAACAAAAGTGTAATAAATTACAATGCAAATGTGTTAAAAAGACCTTAGAAAGAAAATCAAAATGGAACCCTTGTTTTAATAAAATGGGTACTTACAGGAATCGAACGAATCACGAATCGACGATTGTATACTTACCCCAGGGTAAGTATACAATCGTCGTACCACCTAGACCACGTAGTAATATATTCTATCCATATACTAAACTGAAGCTTTTTATGATAAATATGTTGAAGAAGCGTTAAGGGAAAATCAAACTTAAACCAACTAAAATAAATTAGGATTGTCTGGTTTTCACTTAAGCTCTCTTGAACATCTTTCTGGCTGGTTGGGAGAGATTACCACATGGCAATAAGTCCGCCAGGTTGTACTGTTTACAATGAAATTGTAATACAATACAATACAAAGCGTGGCCTGAAGACATCTTTGTCTTCGACCCCAATAATTGAGCCTTTGAGTTAATCACCGGAATCGGCACATTATTCACAGTTCGCCATCGTACGTGTTGGAAATACTACTGGAAGTATATGCTGACAATAACGAATCGTGCAAGGCAACGACGATTTAACAAAAATGATACGTGTTTAACACGAAAAAAAAATATAACTAGTTCATTTTTTATTTCAAGATAACGATATCAACAATTTTCGTGTGTCGGGCACATAAAAATCCTTTCAAATCTATTTTCGGTATATTTCTGTCCATTCATCTACCCTCCTTCTAGAATTCGCTGCGGTCTTATGATGAGGTCTTAATCTTTCCTCGACATTCCTATCGATCTTTTGTCAGCCACGTTGGTCTATTGTTAGTGAGAAAGGGGGAAATCCTTAACCATATCTAGAATATATATAACCATTATCGGGCTTGGTCTAATAATTGTCGATCGTGCGATATTAACTAACGCCCTATCTCGGCCATTATCGATTGTCACGTGAGACGAGAGAAGGCTTGTCAACGTATTTCGTTTGATTAGTTGTTACGTTGGGGTGTGGCTACAGGATAGGATATATAAACGTATAAATGCAAAAATGGTATAACCAGCATTTTATATATTTTGAGAAAATTAAGAGAACAAGTGAAAAGCTGTACAACAGTGCAACTTGAACTTTCTCGTTGGGTAGACCGGTATATATATTTCAGTATCACCTAGGGATCGACTTAATTTTTTTAAAGATGGGGTAGGTATCAAAACGTGTGCGTTTTTAAAGCGGCAAGTAAAAAACACCCGACCACTAGATGGAGTTCTCGGAAAAGATGGCACCCGGAGACCTTGGCCTTCTTGGAGAGCACTTAATATACTCCGAGTAGGAGTGACTAGACCCCAGATGAACATGAGATAGGGTTTCTTAGCAAAGGTAGCACTGAATGTGATTATGCTCAACTCAACTCAATTACTCATAACGCATGCTGGTTTGTCCGAACATCAGGACTACATACTCTAGGGAGGACCTGATTGATGGGAATAATAGAATCCTTTTAGAATAAATAAGTTTAAGATTCGCGTCCTACTAGAAACACGTGGCATAGTTGATGTTTGTGACACGGAAAGGAATGAAACGAGGTACTAAAACAGATTTTCTCAATACATGCATAGTTTTATTGAATTCAAAGAAATACAATATGTTAATACCTTACTAAGGTTTTGGTCTACGGCTAACGCCGACCTTGGACCGGTACCGGACCGTGGACCACCATTTGAGTTGCACTGTTGTACAATATTTCTATCAATTTATTCTTTTTATGATTTTACATGTTTTGAGATATTTAAAGAACACTACATTCTTCCGCAAAGGTAATTTTGGCAAATATCCATGATTTTAATTCTAGTATATGCAAATGTGCATCTGTAAGTAAACGTTTTATCACAGATTCTTTGAATGCTCACTAAATGATGTGTATCCGACCTTTTATGAATATCTACTTTTGACGAATAACTCAACGCCAACTAATATAATAACGCTCATTACGAATTGTCTCTCTTCGTTTACAGTGTTGACAAAGTGTATAGATGCTGATTAATTCAAGATATGTTATTAGTATTTATATTTGATAAACGTTATATGGTTCCAAATTTTGATAGCGTGATCTTACGTTTCTAGAATATTCGTCTATAATACTCAATAAATGTAATTAAATTATCGTTGCTCACTGAAAAAAAAGGAACATTGGACATGAAAATACAGTATAAATGTAATACTGTACAACATACATACCATCACGCCATTCCCCTGTCGAGTAGGCAGAGATAACAGAGCGCCATACTTTACTATCTCGACACGCATCCTTAGCCTCTTCTAGATCCGTACACCTCATACAACATCTACGATTTCTTTGTCTTTTTACGTTTTCTTCTTTCAGAATATATTTCACTTGATCCAACCCTACTTTCCTTGGTCTTTCTCTCACGCGCCTTCCACTCACATCTGCACTGGATATCTATTTTGTTAGTATTTCTTTATTCATTCGTTTTACATGTCCAAATTATCTCAACGTACTCTTCTTCATCTAACTTAACACATCTAACTTAACACAACGTCTTAAGTTCACATTAATCCCTTATCAGTTAATTCCGTATTCTGTCATATTATACGTTTCCACCCCATGTATTCTTCTCAATGCACGCATTTCTACAGCATTTATTTGACTCCTCTCAGTATTTTCCCAATTGAGAAATGCAACAGGAATAACTTTCACCGCTGCAACGCGAATTGCGAAATTGAAATAGGTGAATTACATATACGAGTATATCATCACGCTTCGCCCCATTTATCCATACTCACTTTATTGTGTATTTTGTCATACATTTTCACTCCATGTATTCTTCTCAATGCACGCATCTTTACAGCAATTATTCGACTTCTCTAACTATTTTTCCTCGTCCACTTTCTACTCCCATACATCAAAGTTGGCACCAAAATATTGTATGTTTTAGTATAAGTGTAATAATGTATTAACTTATGTTTCTTTTGATATTTTCTTTTTGTTTATGACTTTACATGTTTTGAGATATTTAAGCAAACATAGAACATTGAAACATAACGTTAGTGTAATATGATACTATAATTTGCTTTAGTGTAATACTTATCACCTAAGTATTCTTTTGTTTTAATTTAATATACATACTCGTACATATGATATACCATATTTGCCATTATCTGTCGGAGTAGACAGAAATAAGAGAACGCCAGATTTTTTCTATAGCGACGCACATCTTTCGCCTCTACATTCATACAACTCTTACGATTTATCTGACATTACCTTTCTTTATACCAAAATAGTCACTTGATCCTACCACACTTTCCTTGATTTTCCTCTATCACACCTTCCAATCATGTTTACAGTGTATATTTGTTTTGTTAGTCTTACTTCATTCATTCGTTCTTTTTTCTTTCTTATTTAATTTTTTGTGATTTTTAATAATTTTGAGATATTTAAGAAAAAAACATTGAACACAACTTCACACTGTAATGCTGTTCAAAACTTGTATCAACTTATTCTTCTTTTGGTTATTTTTTGTGGCCAATCTTATTGGTACTAACATATAAATGTCTCTCTCTCTCTCTCTCTCTCTCTCTCTTTTCTAGTTCTCTAGAAGCTAAGTGAGAAAGTCGTACTATTGTTGAACTAAAGTAACGTGACCTAGATTCTAATATTGTTCTCGAGCAGCTGCATCCTTGGGTTCAAAACACAAGGGAAATAAACGCGAAAGAGAAAATTCGTAGCAGTTCGACAAAAACATATTCCTTTACTCTACCATAAATAAAAAAAGAGAGAAGTCTACTTAATAAATTTTCTATGTTATGTACGAGAAAAATGTGCGACAAAATATCTTAAAAATGCTTTTAAATATGTCTCGATTGTAAAGGTTAATTTCAAGAAGAATTTCGAAACATGATACTATAAATAAAATATTAAAACGATTTTTACTGCGGGTAACAAGTTCAATGGCAAATTTAGTAGTTGATTTTTTCTAATAAACCAGTCGTGAAGGTCTTAAAAATGATTACAGAGTAGTGTGGTGGTGTATGAAAATGAAGCCAATGCATTAACAAAAGTGATACGAGTAGAATAAATACAGTGAAAGTGCGTGCCTTAAACTACGGTTTCCTAAGAAAGCTGGTTCCTTATATAGCGCACGTTACATGACGTTATGCTGGCGCGCCGCCAGACGGCAGAAATGAGAACCCACAACTGTCAGTTGGAAACTTTATTCCACATATTTTGTTTCAACTGGGCTTTCCTATAGTATTTGCTCTTCACATTATATAAAGCTTCACTATTTCTTACAAAATCAATCAATATTTCGTCATTTTCGCTGCTCCAAATTAAATTACGTTTGTGTCGCATCCCCCTTGCGCGCCGCCAGACGGCAGAAGTGAGAACCCACAGCTGTCAGTTGAAAATTTTATTCCACATATTTTGTTTCAACTGCGCTTTTCTATAGTCTTTGCTCTTCACATTATATAAAGCTTCACTATTGCTTACAAAATCAATCAATATTTCGTCATTTTCGCTGGTCCAAATTAAATTGCGTTTGCGTCGCATCCGTCTGGCACGCCGCCAGACGGCAGAAATGAGAACACACAACTGTCAGTGGAAACCAAATCTGATTCCTCATATTTTGTTTCAACTGGGCTTTTCTATAGTCTTTGCTCTTCACATTATATAAAGCTTCATTATTTCTTACAAAATCAATCAATATTTCGTCATTTTCGCTGGTCCAAATTACGTTTGCACTCATTTTTTATTGTAAAACGGTGTCCGCTACACGGGAAAAATCGTTCCACGACTGTTTGCTCCGCTATCATGGCCATCGTACAAATGGCAGCATTGCTATTTGACATTACACTCTCAACCAACCTACTCTAGGAAACCAACGCCATTGGTTTGCACAGACAATGTTTTGTTACGTGCGCTATATAACGACACAACCAACGCTCTAGGAAACCACGCCATATGGTTTGCATAGACAATGTTTTGTTATGTGCGCTATATAACGACACCATTTTCTTAGGAAACCAATGCTTTACAAAGAATATATGATGTTATACATAATGCATTACAGAGTAAGCATGCTCGAATAAGAAATAACTATTTATTAGAGATGGATGTTTTTAAGAAGAGTAAATAATGGATGAAAGGCTTACAAAACATATATTATGTAATATATTTATTTATTTAAAAAATTTGTGTACATTGTTATGATGATATATCGGACAGTTTTATTGCTATGCAGTACTTTCTCCTAATCAACCAGCCCATCTTGTATACGTCAAGTTGTTTGAACCCAGAACAGTTTTTGGAAAACATATTAAATATAGAAAAGAATGATAAATCTTTAGTCGATGATGGTAAGACTACATGAAATTATTTTTTTAAGTATTAAGACGGGGAACGAATTTGTTAAGTATTAAGAAGGGAAACGAAGGAAATTGGGATGAAAGGGTTTTTAAAATGGAGAGTGGGGAAATAGTAAATCATAACGCTCTTGAGGAGATTTTGCACTCTAAATGAAGTTATTTTATATAATTTATTTGTCCTTTTATTATTGTTATTAAAAAGCTTAGCCTTTATATATTATTTATAGTTAAGGCATTAACATTGTGGAGGTTTACTGATTTGTGCTCCCTGATGATGAGGTGAAAACCTTGAAACCGGTAGGGTTATACCGTTACTTAAAGTGGAATAAACAGTGTTTGATAAAATAAATTACAATGTCTTAGCTTTTACCTGCCAGATCCAAATTGTAAGAACCCTCTCCCGATTTAATTTATTCGTAGTAATATTATTAAAGTAATAGAACAACGATAATATAGCGCCGTTTAAAAAGCAGGCTCTGCTCAAGGGCGCTCTTACTCGGGAATTGAATTCATTATTATTAATTTATTAAAACTATTACATTTTTCATAATTTTTGTTAAACGATAGGAAGGTGGCGAATATTCGGGCAACTAATCATAAACCCATCGTGTCATTTATAAGGTTCTAATATGATCTTAACGACCAAAAGTTGTAAAAGAAGGAATGCATATTCATTCCATCGCTATTAAATACCCGTACAAGTTTTAACTGTCAAGAAAAATTCAACAAAAAAAAAGGCTTTCGATGAAAGGAAACGTCTTTTATATCTATTGTCAAAAGTTGTCATAGTTGCCCTTTCATCGGTCACGGCTTTTAACTCCGCCTTCAAAAGCTGCGCTTCACAAAAGGATACTCTGAATTTCATGCTCTGAAATTAGTAATTCGTAGCCTGAAATTATACATTTAAAATTTATGCTCAAATGTTATGATTTTAGTTTGATTTACATCCACACTTGGCGTATTTGTGTGTAATTCAAGACCAAATCAAAAATACATGGGAAATATTTGTTAATTATTTAAGTTATATATTTCGTGTGGGTAGAAACATGTGGGTACGGAAATTAATTTCGTATTTTTAGGTTAAATTCGTAACGATTCACGCAACCGGTAATGTCTTGTGTCGTAGAAGACTGGTTATTTTCGTTTAAAGGTTGTATTTGGTCATCAGTGGGCACCATCTTCAAATTTTATATCACTATTGCCGACTTTTAAACCACATTTGACACACATTATCGCTTTCTCCAGTGTCGCTTTACACTGTGCATTTCTTTCGTTTTAGTTTGTGTTGTATTTTATCCTTGTCGGTTGGATGGTAACTTGAAGCACCGAGAAAAACTTATTTCATTCCATCTTTAAAATGACGCAAAAAGTGTTTTGCCAATTTAGGCACACAATGGCCGAAAAAATGCTCTAAACTATTACCTTTCATGATTATATACATTTAGCACGTTTGGAATAAAGTTATCATCGAAAGTTTTGTATTAACGATATCTTTAAAAAAATACGAAACTATTTCCGGACAACAAATGAAAATATTATAAATAATGAAGAACAAAAACAAAATAGAGAAATTTTCTATTTCGTATTAGATCCAGCACAAATTATTTAATGGTAAATTTTACTTGGAAAACTGGTCAAGTTTGATATAAAGTCAAGTTTGATATAAAGCCAATGATTATTCTTAAGGAAACTATTTTCTTTTGTAATTCAGCAGATGAAAGTTTCTCGAGTAAACAGTACGGAGATGGAAGAAAATGAAAGCCAAAGGATTATTGCTCCACCTGCTGTTTTGTTCAAATATTCTGCGAGCCCAAACTTCCTATCTTCCTTTTATTTTGTTTTTATCATTTCCGTTTTCATTTCTACATATATCTTATCGAATTATTAGAGCACGAGTATTTTTTTATTGTGACAAAAATATTTTTTTCTATTTAATTTTCAAAACAAATTCAATTTATTAAGCACGTAACAAACAAGGTAACTTAATACCTCAGTCTTCATTGAGTTGGGCAATTTGTCGAGAAATGTTGTAAAACTTGCACTTAGAATAAATGGGGCGGTAATGTATGACTCAATACGGAATGAATTGAATAGGAATGAATTTGAACTTAAGGCTAATATATTAAACGGAATGAAGGATAATGGATTGGGCATGAAGAAAGAATGAATGAAGAAACACTAACAAAACAAATATACAGTATTAATATTAGGGGAAGGCGAGACAGAGGAAGACCTAGGAAAATTTGGATCTTGAAGATGATATTTTGAAAGAAGGAAAGGTAAGGATTAAATGAAACAAGGAACTGCATGAGAAGATATATGGCTGTAGACTAGGCGAAAGATGTGTCTCGCAATAGGATAGTATGGCACTCTGTTCTCTCTGCATAGCTCGATAGGGAAACGGTGTAATGGTTTCAACAAATAAGTTGCCAAACAGTGTTTCAGCAATGGCTGTAAGTAAATCGGAACCAATCCAGAGTTTTTACTGTTGTTTTCGTATTAAGTGCCACAAAATCTATAAAATAAATGTATATACAATACTTTCGTTGTAAAAGGGATTTCGGAGTGTCGTACCGCATGATTTGGCTAATGATGCCAATGTTTCGAAAATGTGCAGTATTCATGTGTAGAGATTGTTTGTGGTCAACTTTGCCTTATAAACAAACCCTGAAGGTGAAAACTGCAACGTTTTTGAAACGTCAGTATCATAAGCCAAACCACGTCGCACAGCACTATGAAAGGCCTTATACAACGGACACGGATAACTGCGAAAACAACAATACATAATATAACATACATTATTTTTTGTGAATAAAAAAGGACTAAAGTTAAAATTGATGGAGCAGTGTAATTTTTTAATCGATAAGTTTATTGGTTCTGTTTCTATATAAAAAAATCTAGTTGCGCTAATCAAGTCAGTTTCAAGTCATACTTGGTCGATTCTCTCCATGGAATCGGATGGGCGTGACATAGTGCCGCCTTCCGTTTAACAAACGCCTGTAACCCCTTTGCCCCTCCCTTTTAATGGACTCCATCGGTCGTGTCTGGCGCATAAAGTCGAACAGCTGTTCCTTGTTTTGACCCACTATTGGAAGAACAACCTTTAACCCAGATTCAATTATCGGTATAGATTTTTCAAGTACTTTTGTCGTTAAATCCTTATGGTGCCCGCTTCCTTTCCATGTGCGATTCAAAGAATTAAATATTTAGAACTATTTGTTTGAGCAATTTCATGTAGACAACATTTTATATTCAGTGTTTACTTTTAAGAATGCTCGAAATCAGTATTTAAATCATATTGTTAAACTCAAATGATGTCCTCTTTTCTTTTTACGAGTATAACGGTAACTCCAACAATTTTTTTTTATTATATTCAATAACTTAACAGAACAATAAATTTTGTTCATATGTATCAAACATACATGGGTTAGGCAAAGATAACAGATCATCATTTTTTTATTGTATCGAAGGACACAACTTTCGCCTCCTTCAGATTCGTACGTCTCGTCATACACAATCTTCTATTATTCATACTTCTAACTTTAGCTTCTTTTAAAATTTGGCTCATTTGATGCAGCCATGTTTCCTCTGTCTACCTCTTACACACACGCCTTGCACTTCTTATTTGTAATTAATTAATTTCACATTCACTTAGTCATTTTTTCGTTGTTCATTATTTCCAAACTATCTTAAAGCTCCTTTGTTTTTCATACTTAAAATATTCATTTTATCTATGTTATGTATTCATAGGTGTCCTATTTGGGTCATGTACTTATATGGGGAAAAGTTCGAAAGGAAAATAGAGGGTCGAAGAGGTGTTGGCAGGAGGTAAATCTCCTGGCTCCGCAATATACGTGATTGGACTTGTATAAGGAGCGTTGGAGATCTTTTTCGGGCTGCCGGGGACAAATATGCCTACTCTCAGGTGATAGTCAACGTTGGAGAGATCTGACACGACACTATGAAGAAGATTCATTTGTCGTGTCTTTTTTCCACTTTCTTTCATACATTAACAATATAATTTTTCTCAGTGCACGTTTTCTCAAAGTATTCGTTTAAATTTATCGTCTTCAATCAAATCCCTTAAATGTGTTGGTGCCCACCTTGACGTATCGATGTTTCACTTTCATACGTCAAGGTGGGTACCAATACACTATTATATATTATAATCTATGCTGCTTTTGATATAGCGCGATTGTTATATATTATATTGCATTGAGTGCTCCTTTTACCTCGGAAGTAAAATATTATAAAAACTGTATTAATAATATAAATCCAACAATAAAGTTCCGCATGATAATTAATAATTGGTAAAACAAAAAAAAATCAACTCGACTCATAATGCACAGCATATGTCATATTGGGCGTGGAAGTTGGGGAGGAAAGAGAGAGGAAAAATGAAGATCAAACGTAGATACTTTTCTTTGTATGTTTGAAATCAGCCAAACTATCTTACTTTGAATCTGATGAAAAATTAAACGATAGCTCCATTTTCAATCAGTAAAATTTGATCACGATTATCGGTTCAAAAGAAATTTTCGTAATGCTATCAAATCTGTATGAAAAACATCATTGTGGTTCCTATAGACTCGTGATATTAGAGAATTCTGGGCATACGAGGTTCTACACGTCAGAAAATAAAATGAATCGCGTTGTTCTTATTGAAATATTCAAGGTGATTATCTGTTTCAAAATAATTGGACAATTTATAAATCCATGAAAAATTTTATATAAAAATATTCAGTGATCATACGACGATCTGATAACGTTTGAACTCGGAGTACATCGTATGCTTCTGCATACGAAATTAAAGGCGCGAGCCCTCGAAAGACTACATGATGCACGAATTTTCTCAGCACCCGCTTTTATGAACATTACTGGTATATATCGGATCCCATATTTGAGATGCATATTCAAAGCGGGTACGGATATAGGCATAATAAAGTGTTTTGATTGAAAGGGGACTTTGGAAACTTTACAGTTTCTAATAATAAACCCTAACATATTATATACGAGTATACTCTCGGGCGCTACTGTAGCAGCCAGACGTGATTTATTCTTCTCTGTTTGAATTTTTAAAGTAAAATTGTGATTTATTTGATACCTGGCTAATAGGGTTTCCTGAAGCTGTGCGAAGTATTCCATTTTATTTATAGTCTATTTTTTATTGGTTGTAGTCGATAACAACGTATTTTTCGTCATTTTAACGTGTTTATTTTGGTATCGCAACAGTCATATTATTATTGCGTAATATCTAATGAATGATCTTTATTTTTGGTTAATGTTCGTTTTCTCTAGTAATACTCGTATATCGATTGGATCGGTCTTTCTCTGCCTCAGTGTTAGATATATGGGTCGCGTGTGCAATTTTAGAAAATACCCTTTTTGCGGAGAAGTTCCTTATCTAATGGCCGCAGACACGTATTTTTTTTACATATTTTTTTGTAATATTTCTAATCTGTTAATTATAATGGATTTGATTTCATAGTTAGAGCGCCGTTAAGGAGAATCTCCTCTTTAAACGGCGATACATAAATTGTCCTTTTATAATAATTACGAGTATTATTGTCAAGTAATTTTTTTTTCGATGTGAGATCTATACGTCGATTTCGAATTCAATTCAACCCCTAGATCTGACTAACTGTGGCTGTGGAGTTCAATCTTAGACCCCTATCTACTTCCACATCCGCTTCAAACATGGACAGAATCCTCCGGTAGCTTATAGAACTTTTTTGTAGCTACTTCCTATGCAGGTTAGTTGGCCAACTTGATTAAGAACAAAGTGACCTTCTTGAACAATACTTCACCACAAGTATAAGTTTTTGACTTGTTCTTGGACGAACAAGATGTCTCTTATGTAGGTGTCCTGAAATCTAAGTTCAGGGCGTTCCAGGTTCCTTTTCGAGTTTACTATTTCACTTTACAACACGTTCAAATAAGATAACTTCTTAGTCATCAGAAAGTTTGATGTTGGAAGTCACGAATGGGTGATTTGTAGAGCTTTACCATACATTTATTGTAGGAAACCATGAAAACGGTGGATTAGCGCAGGGTATTACGAATATATCAACCATCGTAAATTCAATATATGTTTAATGTTTAGATACTGTCCACGCTCTGTCAATCTTTTTTGGAGTGTTGGACGATCCAAGCTGTCCTTATAGCTGTTTGAAATTTTTTATTTTATTTTTTAGCATGGGCTGCACATCCAATCTGCTGACAGCATACCTACGCATCATAAATCATTCTACACATTATCTTTTACGCTTTAACCAGATCGACTTGCGTACGATCTTCCTGGCTCATAAGATGTGTTTTATTCTTATTAATTTACGCTTTAACCAGTTCGACTTGCGTACGATCTTCCTGGCTCACAAGATGTGTTTTATCATTATTAATTTACGCTTTAACCAGATCGACTTGCGTACGATCTTCCTGGCTCATAAGATGTGTTTTATCCTTTTTAATTTACGCTTTAACCAGATCGACTTGCGTACGATCTTCCTGGCTCATAAGATGTGTTTTATACTTATTAATTTTCAAGAAAAAAAGATTATAATTAATCTAAAAATATCCTTTTTCCCTAACTCATACACATTTACCATCCTTATCCCTATTTTCATTGAGATTTATATTTTGTTTTAATTTTTCTTACTTATACTTAAATATCACTTTAATTTACTTAGTTTTAAAACACGGTCATGGATACCGATATGAATGATATAACAAAAGATGGCTGATTTAAATAAATACATAGCTTTAAAGCAATAAATCGTCTAGACACGTATTTACATGAGAGTGTTAAATAAATAATTCTGGCATTTCTTGAGTGCTTTCTGCGCAGCGTTTGAGAAGGCTTGTGTGGCTCAATTGATTTCATACTTTTGATTTGGTGTTTGCTCTTCACATGTAGTCCATTCTCTGGCTCAATTTTGTCGCACACTCATATTTATTTTGTGTTTGAACTATCATAAAAGAGAGGTCATAATCATGATTGAGTTTGTTATCATTTATTTGAATTTTGTGTACTCTAGTTTCAGCTTCATATTGTTTTATATTCCAACCTTCAGTTATCAGCAAAATAACATATAAACCTTTGGTAATCTAATTCTTAGATTCAAAACACATTGTTTTTTATTAGACTTTAAGACCTACAGTTGTGAATAGTAAAAAATAACGATATAAAACGATTTTTCTTGAATTGCATATTGAATCGACTAAAAATCAATTTGAACTATTGTGCACGTTAAAAGGGTTGACATTTCATTGCTAAATATTCTTCTCTCTGACGCAAGCAAACGTGAAGGTTCCATGAAATTAAATCGCTTTTCAACACGACACGCCTCAAACGTCCTATCTTTTGAGTGGCTGCAGTATTTTAAAAGGACATTACATAACCTGACAGTTTCCAGGACACTTCAGGTACTCTCGTCTCTGATGGGAGATTTCTACAACAGTGCCGTGATTTTTAAGCTAAGATATTTTTGCGCCAACATCACGAATTCAACAACGCTTTTGGTAGAAATATTCGGTTGACGTTTTTATGTTGTTTCGATGTTGGTACGTGCCATTTTAAACCATTTAATTTTTTTTTCCTCGTCATATTGCAATCCTCGTCACTTAAATATCATATTAATTAAAATAATATTTAGATACGTCAAATGTGGTGTTCTTTCTAAATTTAATACAAAGTCACAAAATTCACTTCAAAAAAGCTTTTCTAAATAAGTGAAGCTTATTTACATCTGCAGTATTCCCTTCATCACCCTCACGGTTTTTTGAGTGGGGATGTGAAAAGTGGGGAGAGCGGTCGGCCGGCCTCGGCAGATTCCGTCATTAGTATGACACACGATGTCTGAGAAAGAGGTGCACCCGTCGATTGCACAACGCATAATTATCAAGTTTCTCGCTCGTGAGGACGTAAAACTGGCTGAAATTTTACGGAGACTGGCGTCACAGTTCGGGGATCAAACACTGTCAAAACCCCGTGTGTTTGCCTAGCATAAGGAGTTTATGAAAGGCCGTGAAGGGGTCGAAAACGAGAGCCATGATCTTCGCCCAAGGATGAGCATTACCGAACAGAACATTTACGCCATTCGTGATCTTCTGAAAGACGACCGACGATTGACGGTTTCCGAAATTTGTTCTTAGATAGAAATAAGTTATGGGAGCACTCAATCCATAATCACAAAAGACCAGGATTCCATAAAGTGTCTGCTTGACAGTAGGCACGTTTGTGAGTGGCTCTTGGCGCGGTTTGCACAAGAAGGGAACGTATTTTTGAGTCGTATCGTTACGTGCGATGAAACTTGGGTACACCACTACACGCCTAAGCCAGCGTGGAGTGTAGAAAGAAGAATGAGGCAGCCCCTGTGAAAGCCAAGACTCGGCTGTCAGCTAGTAATGTGCTTGCAGTTTTTGGGACCGGGGCGGCATTTTGCACACCATTTTTTTTCACGATCGTCGCACCATAAATGCGGCGTACTCCTGCGAGCTTTTGAGTGAAGTTAAACTTGCTTATCGATGCAAAAGACGTGACCAACCCATACGAGAAATGATTTTTCTCCGCGACAACGCGAGGCACAATACTGCAGCTGTAACATGCGAACAATTGGAGGAAATGAGTTGGACACGACTGGAACACCCTCCCCATAGCCCTGATCGCCCAGCGATTTTCATCTCTTTGGGCCATTGAAAGACGCTCTAGGAGGCCAATGATTCAACGACGACGATGGAGTAGAGGGGTTTGTCCGCAATTGGCTGCTGACAATCTGCTTTTTTTACGATGACGGTATAAAAAATACTACCGATCCGCTATGGAAAAGGCATTTCTAAAGCAGGAGATTATGTAGAAAAATTGTGTTCTTGATCTTTTTCTCTCTGCAATTAAAAAAATAAAACAAAAAAGTCTCGTTATATTTGATCCACACTCGTGTGATAAAAGAGCTGATCCCGGAGGGGGTCTGCTGCCCTGCCGTTGCCACATCGTAGTCTGAAAAATATAGCGGTGGCACTAACTGAAGATTCCATACTGCGGGGAGAGAAGACAATTAAATTATGCGAAAGAAAAAAAATATATTTAAGCCATTCTTGAACAATTAAATCGTGGGAAAAGACAGATAAGAGCCGAATAAATGCTGTAGAAATCGTGCACTGAGAATAATACATGGGGTGACAATGTATGACAGAGTACGGAACGAAGTGATAAGGGAGGAATGTGAGTTTAAGGCTGATATGTTGAGTAAAATGAAGAAGAGTACGCTGAGGTGGTTTGGGCATGTGGAACGAAGAAAGGCAAATAAAGTTAATATATAGAACAAATGTGAGTGAAAGGCGTGTGAGAGGAAGATCAAAGAAAGCGCGGTTGGATCAAGTGAATGATATTTTATAAGAAGGAATCTTGGAAAGTCAGAGAAGTTGTATTAGAATGTGTATAGATGTGGAGGAGACTAAAGATGTGTGTTGAGATAGAAAAGTTTAGCGCTCTATTCTCTCTACCTATCCCGATGGAAATGGCGTGATGGTATTTAGAGTTATACGAATTGTAATTTTCTGTTAAGTTTCTGAGTAAAATTGAAATAAATAAAAAAAGATATAAATTCTCAACGTAGTGTGTCCAAGGCAAGCGCCTCACTCACCTTGTCCTCTTTCCAATACTACTGCTCTGCACCACTGTTCGCACACCACCCCTGTCTTCCCTCCTACAACGTGCCCTGAAAGTAAACTTCGCCTCTCATCGTGCCGACCGCACTTATCTTGTTGAATAACGTTCTTTGACTCGAAAAAATTACATTTTTTGTTATATTTTTTTTGTGCTTACCCTGTTTTTCTTAATAATATTACCATCAAATTGTATTATTAAGGGTCTTACTACACTACCTCCACTTAACTTTCACATACATACTATCACGCCATTTCCCTGTGGTGGAAGGCAGAGAGAACAGATTGCAAGACTTTTCTATCTCGACACACATTAGAGGCTCTGAAAATATCCAAGTCAATGCATTGGGATATCTTTGCTGACGTGTTCTCCTGCCTTCCTCTATCCACAATCCTCAATCCGAATTATTACCGTGAGGTGTGTGTGTGTGTGTGTGTGTGTGTGTCGGTGCCAGTTTGAACATAATTCAGTATTTTTTATGTTCCCCTGATGCTAAGGTGAAACCCTTGAAACCGGTAGGGTTATACCGTTATATTAAGTGGAATGAACAGTGTTTGACTAAACAAATGACAACATCCTTCGCATATTTTACATCCATACACTTTCTCATAGAACTCCTACGATTTTCGTCTGACTTTCTACGTTTTCAAAATATCATTCACTTGATCCAACCATACTTTTTTAGTCTTCTACCACGCCTTTCACTCACGTTTGCACTATATATTTGTTATGTTAGTCTTTCTTCATTCATTCGTTTTAAATGCCCAAATCATCTCCGAGTGTTCATGTTTATCTTACTCAATACTGATCTTAAGCTCACATTCATCCCTAATTACTTAATTCCGTATTCTATCATACATTTACCCTATGTACGAGTATTCTTCTCAGTTTACGCATTTCTACAGCATTTATTTCAGTTTTTTTGCACGATTTAGTTGTTCAAGAATATGTTTTTTCTTGCATTTAGATATTTTTTTGCAGTTATCAAATGCATGCATTGGGGGTTATGGTGAAAATGTATGCATTTTAAAAAAATATTTTATACTTTCGGTATATGCAGTACAAACTAGCGGTTTTATTTCGATGTGACAATAACTTCAATCCAACTAGAAACCAAATTTCATGTTGCCTTAAATGAAAACCAGATTGGAATGCTATATTAAAAACGATGAGAACTAACGGGAATCGAATCCATTACTTCCGGATTATGAAGACTGTCATGTTATTAACTAGGCCACGGATGTCACTCAAGTTAACAAAATAAGGTAAAATTAAAAAAATCGCTTCAGTTCCTCTAATTTGTTTTTTTTTGTTTCAGGTAATTTTTTCTGACTATCTGCATCTTCGACGTTATATTTTGAACTATTGTAAGTAAATTATGTTTTATTGTTATCTATCACATGAAGAGGTTGTTTTTTTCCTACCATGGTTTAATGTATCATTGTTTCGTGCAATATAACTCTTTCATTATATACATCGCACTCTGGCGTGTTAAATACCATGTGACAATCACAACAAACTATCCATAAAGGTGTTAAAGAAACAATAAGTGAAATTCTGCCTGGAGTCCTTTTTAAGAAACATCTGGGTTCCGACGGGAATCGAACACACTACCCACGAGCTAGGAGACAGATGTCTTAGGAACTAAGCTACGGAGGTCATCATTCATTGATTTACTTTTGTAAGTTGGTGGGTTTGATGCACTAAGGAAATCATATATGACAGGTCTTTAAACACAAGACCGAAGTATCTGCCAGTTCCATTTACTTTAAAATCTAGAGAATAATATGCAGATTTTTTATACAAGTAGTATAGGAGACAGGCGTTTTACTAACGCTTTGGTAAGACGTCTGCCTCTCAACCTGAAGGTTGCGGCTTCAAATCCCGCTGGAACCCAATGTTACCAAAAAAAAAAAACAACAATAATTCCAGTTTGGTTTACACTTAAGGCTTATTTAACGTATTTTGGTTGGTTGGAAAAGATTACCATATGACAATAAACCCGCCAGGCTGTACTGTATACAACGAAATTGTAATAAAATAAAATATTTACTACTTTTCAGGGTAGCGTATTTTACCATATATTCGTCTTTTAGGATAGAATATTCTTTTTCAGGATAGCGTTTTATATGGATTTTTTTGGCAATGAAAATTACCACTGTTAAACTTTGTAACATATTTATTTTTCACAATCTTTATTTTATTATCAACTAATTCTCGAAGTTTTAGCATCTTAAATCTATTGAAAATATTATTATTTTCAATAGATTTAAGATGCTAAAGTCACTTGTTTCAAACACTGAAAAAGTTAATCTAACTCGTAAATGTTTCTAAATTGCTTTTTTTTTATACAAAACCAATTTTCACAACCCGGGTGTGTGTCATCTATATTGTGTGTTTAAGATATTTGCTATATATCTATTGTTGAATATACGTGCTGTCAAGCTAAAGGCTCTTGATATTTTACCCTTAATCGCAAGCTCATTCATTAAATTCTGTTTTTGACATATTTTCAAGATAATATACGGCCCCTTCATAGCTCTCGAAAACTGTGTTGATGACAGGATAGAGTATTTAGAAAACTTTCACTTCAGGAAATTTTGATTTCTTAAAAACAATTCGCAAGATAAGTTGACAGTTTATTGAGGTAACGTAATTATTCGTGACTTTGACCCAGATAGAGAAGCTAGATGCAGAATTGAATTAGCACGCGCAAAATTTCTCAAGATAAAAGAAATTTTCCGCAGTGACAACTTCAACGACAACACATAGTAAAATGCTATATGTATATTTTTTCAAGATAAGAGATTGTTTTCGCAGTGACAACTTCTATATTAAACTACGGCAACGCGACGTAAAATACTATACACATATGTATATTTTTCAAGATAAGATAAATTTTCTACAGTGACAACCTACGGCATCGCATAGTAAAATGCTATGTGTATATTTTTTCAGTAAGATAAATTTTCTATATTAAACTACGGCAACGCAAAGTAAAATGCTAAATGTATATTTTTTCAAGATAATATTTTTTTTTCTGCAGTGACAACTTTTATGATATATTAAACTACGGCAACGCAAAGTAAAATCTTTGTGTTTATTTTCTCAAGACAAGAGAAATTTTTCGCAGTGACAACTTGTACGACAACACATAGTAAAATACTATAACATGTGTATATTTTCTCAAGATAGGAAATTTTTTCCGCCGTAACAATTTCTATATTAAACTACGGCAACGCATAGTAAAATGATATATGTATATTGTCTATTATTCTTTACGGTGTTGAGACATGGACCATAAAAACTCGAAATCATTAAAAGAGTTCAGAATGTGGATTAATCGGAGACGAGCTTCGTGGCCTAGTTGGTAAGACTCCAGTCTTCCGGCCCGTGGGCTCGATTCCCGTTAGTAATATTTGTTTTTCAAATAGGGTTTTAGTCTACTTTTCCTTAAACCCTACTTAACATATTTATAGTTGGTTGAAATATATTGTATCACGGCAATAGGCCGGCCAGGTTATATTGTAATCGACGAATTAGTAATATTATACAATTCTCTGGATTTCATGGTATCATCAAATCTTTGTAAACGAGGTACTACGCCGCGCCTACGTGAAAAAAGGGATCTTAAGTACCATAAAAAGTTGAAAGATTGCCTATCAGGGTTATAAATTGAAGGAAAAAATACCACTCCTGAAATTATTACTGATAAACAAAATCCAGGATCGATATCCAGACTTAGCAACATTCTCGAATGGACAGATATATATCCAAACAATCGAGGAGCTGTTCTGGTCCGCCGAAGACTTATTTCCCTAAAAGTGATCGCTAACTCCATGGAAACCAAATACGGTACATAAAGAGATTCTCTAACAATAGAGTATTAAATTTGCGGTAGTAAAAAATCTCAAGCACCGAAAAGACTACTTATTTTGTTCCGTCTAAAAAACCGTTCAAACAATTTGGGTAAACAATGACCAGAAAAAAAACGCTTAACTATATTACCTTTTATAATAATACACATTCAGTACGTTTGGAAGGAAATTAGCAATGATAAGTTGGTCATAACATCTATCCGAGAATAAAGAAAATGTTTTCCGGACAACCTATTATATACATATACGTGTATACAACACAATAATCGTTTTGGTCCATAACACTTGAAGTGATGTAATCAATCAGTCGCTGCCTTTACATAAAATACGAGTTCGCTTGAAATTCAAATAAATTAAATTTGTTGTGAAACGGCGAATTATTGCACACTTTTAACGTCGAGTTGTGAAACCGAATAAATTCATCGACAATTTGAATAATTCAAAATTTGCCCACTTGCCCAATTGCTTCGTAAATATACTACTTGGATTTCGTCAATCTCTTTGTAATGTTGAATAGTTGAATTATGAAATATATGTATTCGAGTGACAGAAAATTTCCCACTTGGAATAATAAAAATGTCTATATATATTAATTCAACATTTTCAGTAATTGGCATATTCTATCTGTCAAGGCAATTTGATATACTCGTAACTTGTTTTTTTTTAAATCAATTTTCGATTAATGCTATTTTTACTGTCTATTGTGGCAACCTGTATTGGTTTATTGTGGCAACCTAATGCACACATTCTTTACAAATCAAACCCAAAGTTCTGGTGGCAAGGATATAAAACTTTCAAAACTATCAGTATGTTTGATGTGCTGCATCCTCTCGTTAGTTTTTTAGCGTTATGATAATGTATAATAAAGATCATATAACATATATCATTTCAGATCTAAAACAGTCCAAGAGTAAAATAGTCCGATACTAAATAATATGTCAGGAATTGAACCTGAGGCACCCGCTAGCTTAGAGTGAATGCTAACCATTACACCATGGTCGTCGGCATACGAGATAATGAGTTTTGAAAAGTATTAATAAATTTTCATCTAAAATTAAAGAGATCAAAAATATTGTCTAAAACCGAGACAAGAAATAATTTTAACATAAAACAGAGTGAAAAACATAAAAACATGTATGACAATATTTATAAGATTTACAATAATAATCTTGTTTATCGATAGCGAAAACAGAGGAATACTAGGAAAAAATATACATTAATATAAGTATCACAAAATTCGTATAAGAAATATGGTCAATCAGATGATATCAAAAGGTTAAGCCTTATCATGTACGACCTTCCCGATTATGCGTCATCCTAGTGTATAGACAAGAAATCTGACCGGAGGCGCCATAGATGTTTTTTCCGCCCACATATTGTAGTCTTTACATTGTACAAAAAATGCACAAAGAAAAACATAAGAATAAAAGTACAATTTATATATTGCTGTTTAAAGAGCAAACTCTCAAGGGCGCTCTAATTCGCAATTCAAATCCACTAATATTAACAGATTAAAATTATTACAAAATAAATATTTATAAGTTGAGTGTAATTATAGCATGAGGTACTTGCCCCCGGTGGCTACATCCATTAGATTAGGTGCTTCCCCCCATCTGCATTTGTTTAGTCAAACATATTTGGTAAGAAAACAGAAAACTTTTATAAGGGAAGATGAACTACAAAGAAACCTTACTAGATATTTCCATATGTGATGAGTGTAGATCCCCCCCACCGAAATGGATTGTATTCAAGTACTTCTTAAAGCTGCACACATAAGTATTATGTATGATTTTTTTGAGTTTGTATACATCTATATTTTGTTTTTAACATGAATGCCAAGAGTGGCGCCTTTTTTAGTACAAAGAAGGCTGCCCGCCTGAAGACGGCCCCGTAATGTATTGATAATATGTATATTATTTAATTATTATTATTTTTGTTTGCTTTTCCCCCATCAAGAATGGTCTTCAGTATTATACAGACATATATGGAAATAAAACATGCAAATAACATTTGACATTTGAACACTTGTAAATAAACATAAGGATGTTTCTGTTATGTGCCACTGTGTAGTGCCTAGTTACCTTTACATAATGGATATTGTGGAGAATCCCAGCTGCGAGTGTTCTCTGGATGATGAAACTATAGACTATGTATTTTTCGGTTGTCCTTGGCGAGACATATTTGATTTACAAAAGATAGTATATTTGCCACGTCCAATGAATTATACATTTCTTCATTTCACTTATAGATCGATTGTTAATTTTTTTAAGCTTAATTATTGTAACTTTGAATGGTCTAGAATTGTAGTTTAAAAAAAAATGTTAAATTATATTGACTCATGTAATTGCATTACGACTTGAATTTGATGGCACATATCATTCTAGTTTGGGTGGATTGTCTAATAAAAAAATTAACATTAATGAATTATTTACATGAAATAAATGAAAATTAGACATGGAACATATGCACATTAAGGGATTAAATTAAGATATTAGTACAACGTAAAATAATTTTAAGCTTAACATTAAATTCAAGTATATTTTATCATGGAAAAAGTACTATATAACATATGTAGCGGAAGTTTGTAGTTAAGATTAGTTGTGTAATCTTCAAAATGTGAATATTAATTTACAAATTGGAATATTAAAACAGACTTAAAGAGTAAGATCATTAGTCCTTGGCATATTGTTATAACAAATATAAAACAGAAGATAATGTTTCATCTTCCAAAAAAATAACAGTTCAGGATACATTGGTACGTGTATCTTTTAAAATATGATGCATGAAAGTAACAATATATAGTACAACACGGAAAGTAAAAAAAAACTCTCTCAAGGGCAACGATCTGAAATATAACAACTTATGTATTAGTTATATAAGGTTTTTCGGAGTGTTCTACCGCGTGGTTTGAGTTATGATGCTGATGTTTCGGAGACGTTGCTGTTTTCTTCTTCAAGTTGATGATAAATACAACGTTTTCGCAAGAAATATTGAATATTGAGCCTGATACGAAGAAATGCGAAAGCGCCAAAACTTATATATTGTTTTTAAAAATATATGATTGTATATATTAAATTTATTTTTGTGTTTTACTATTTTTTTTGTAATAAATGAATCTCACTGCTTAGGGTTTAAATATTATTTCGGGTAAAATGAGGGTCGTGATCTGTGGAATGTTAATAGTACGGGTTGCGACGATAGGTCTCCAATATTCTCCGTCATTTGTATTTTGCATGGCAGTGTACAAGCTTCCCCCAGACAATTCTTTCACCTGATTACTCCATCTTGCTGGCGTTCCTCTTCTTCCTGGGACACTTCCAATGACCATGAACTTCTTCGGATTATCTGGTTTACGTCTGAAAATGTGCCCAGAAAACTGCTGAATGCACTGGAAGAATATTAATGATAATCGTATTGTCACATTTAACTCCTAGAGATTGGGGGCGTTCGTTTTTCAGGCGGTTCATAAGATTTTCAGCATCCGACGTCAACATTATATCTCAAAAGAATTGGATCTTACACGTTTTTTTGGCTTTTCTTTTTTGGCTTTTTTTTTACTTTTGACGTTCGATGTTCAACGTTATACAAGAATATTGAAAATACTAGGAGCTCCGCCCCTGGCCGCTCTGCGACCCTACCTGAACCTTTGGACTAGCTTTGTCTTGGTAGGAAAAAAAAAACGCCGATCTCTCTATACTTTTTCTCTCCTATTTTTATTCGCCTCTTTATTTCCTTTTCGCAACCGCCCTTTGAAGCAATCGATAAACCGAGGTATATAAAATCTTACACTACTTCTAAATCACTTAACCCACTCGACGGGTGTAGGGCATTAGCTCTGTCTACTATCACGTTATTTGTTTTGGTTCTATTTATTTCCAGCTCATATTTGCAACTCACTATTGCCACCCTTTCTTAAAAGGTTGGCAATAGTGAGTTGAATCATCTTAATGATCCAAGACATATTGTGCTAGAAGTGTGATCTAATCTGCAAATTAGAGGATGTTGAATAGATACCCACCAATTCTAATACATACTTCCCACTTGTCCAGAGCTCTGTTCTTGATGTGCTCACCATACAAGTTAAACAGTACTGGGAACAATATACTGGGAACAATATAGTACAGCCCTGACGAACTTCTTTTTGTATACTGAAGCTACTTGATAATGTATTTATTATCTATCCTCATGTTTGTTGTTTATTTGTTTGGATAAACCTGAGAATGTTTTGATATATTATACAATAAATGTTACCATATACAGTAAGGCTGAACAAATACTCTAGTAAACATGGAAATTCATATATATATATTTCTGCCATTATTCTAAACACGTTTTCATCGCATAAATAATTTTAAATCGTCCTTTGTCCCGCCCAACTCTCGTTGTTGAATATCCTTTCACGCTATTCAAATATTTTATTAACATATGATCTCTGTCTAGGGATTTCTCTTTTATTTTTTATTTGCCGTCTAAACCCTGATTAATGATAAACTAAAAATAAAACGTCTCCAACGTTATGTGATTTCTTTTATGGTTGGTTTTCTATTTTATATATCATTTTAAACATTATTTTTTTGTATCTAAAGTTATAGCTGTAAAAAGAGTTTGTGATCTATGGCTTAAGAAAGAAAACTGGAACAGTAAGATAAGTTATGTTATCTGGGCAGTATGTTTACATGTGATGGGCGAGTTGAAAGTGACATTGAGAGAAAAATAGCGATAGAATAAGGTAAACGGAGAACTTGACGTAATATGCAACAACTGCGTTAAAGCAAAATTAGTTAAAAATGACAATTTGTAATAATGTTTACCTACCTTACCTTGACGTATGGAAGTAAAGTTTTTAGGACCTGGCAGAGGAATGATAAAATTAAAATTAATACAGTGGAGGTGTGTGCACTAAGTAAAATTATAGTATCAATAATATACACGTATGAAAGAGAGCGGAACGTGTACATCAGAAATTGATAAATGGATTTGGTAAGATGATGAACGGAACATTGAGATGACTTGTATATACGAGTATATATAGAGATAATGTATGAATAAACGAGTATATAGGTATAAAGTGCAAATTGTGCGTGGAAGAAGTAGTGTAGACCGAGGTAAACGTGGTTGGATCAAGTGGGCCAGATTTTTTTAAAAGTTGAATTGAGTATGAAGAATGGAAGTTCGTGCATGTATGAATCTGGAAGAGGCGAAAGTTGTGTACAAATATAAAAGAATGCAGATCTACTATTTCTGGCTATCCCGCAAGGAATATTTGAGTAATACGTACGAGTATGTGTGTATTATTTTTTAGGCTGAGTAAAAATTTATATGTCATTATCATTACTATCTTATCCTTGGGTCGGGGTTTCAACGTCGCCAAGGTAGAACACTCTTTATTCCCTTGTCTCTCCTCACACAACCGCCTCATTTGCTTCCTCTAATGCTTCCTGGAACAAAGTTCTGTATTCTTCCTTATTATTATTTCCTTATATTATATTTGTTTACGAAGTTTGTAGGCGGAATACCGATAAACATTTAGCCCTTATTCGTAATATACCTTCTGGTTTATTTAATTATTAATAACAAACCTTCGTGGTATGTTGGTAACTTATACAATATCTTCGAATTCGGGAGTGTCGGACTGGATTCTCATTCGTATTTTTTTTTAAACAAGAGTTTTTTTAGAAAAAGTTTTTTTACTGACCATTTTACATGGATTTTTATACAAGAGCTCCTTTAGAAAAAGTTTTTTTACTGACCATTTTACATTGATTTTTATACTATACCAAGAGTATCTGATACTATTCAGTTTATTCGTAAAGAAGAATATCATCCAAGATTCTTAACATACTACTAAGTTAGATACTGACGCGAATATATCCTCAGTGTCGTTCAGTTGGTTGAACATCTTTATACCACACGTGACTGAGTGTTTAGCCATGATATTCATTCTATAAGTTAATATGTGGGACATATAGTGTTTGCTTGCACGGCTATATTATCGGAGACATACAAATTTAGTGCTTCTGGTATTACGGGCCATTCAAAACTACCTTGAAAAACGTCAGTTGAAATATCACAACAGAATCTTGCCTTCTTGTTTCGATGCTTCTAATATTTCACAAAATAGAAAGCATAACTTTTAGAAAACTCTTCGCGTATTCAAAATAAGCACTGACTTATTTCGTTGAAAAAAACAGTGGTTTACGACCTACGTTTGATCCCATTAATCACAATACAGCGCCTAAGTAATTGAATCGCGCTGAAAAGCATTTGGTGGCGCTCTGTGGAGATGTGGAGGGACAAATAATGGGCTAGTGCTGAGTAAAATTGGAATTTATTATTCAACATCCTGAGATGTGTCCCACAAGGGTCCATAAAGCTGAGCTTTGGGTCTGTTTCACCTTTATTTCTGATACATTTTTAAATCAGACAAAAATAGATCTTAAAGTACTAACCGAAAAATCAAATAGGTTTACCCATATCACGTAACCTTATCTCCAACGAACTCAGTGGTCTAGTTTTATATAGTAAATTTTTTGACAATATAAGTGAATTTTTAAAGAAAAGGTGATCACAAGTATCATTATCAAAATCTACAATTAAAAAAATAAAGTTTGAATCGTAATTTTCGGTATCGATTCCCGATGGTACCCAAATAAATAAATGGGCTACAAATCTAGTTTTTAGAAGAAATTGTCACATGACACAAAAATCAATTGTATACAATGAAATTGTAATACTATACAATACTGTCTTGTTCGAATATATACGTTATTCATTTTTTTTAAGAATAGCTTTGACCGAAGTCATAGGTATCCTTATACCCTCAAACACTAGGCGGAAAAAGTGCCTGTGTCGTTCGAGGGGAGTAGCACAGCGCTGGGTTCGAACCGACGACCTTCCGCACGGGAGTCCAGTGCGTTACCGCGCGGCCATTATACGAACATTTTTCACTTCTGACAGTGTCATAGTATTTAAAACGTGTGAGATGTAATTATTATATATTGTATATGATTATGAATGTTTCGATACTCAAAGTCATAATGATAGAAAAGTGTGATATCGATAATAAATGTGATATATGGGTGAGCAATGAAATACGAGAGCATGTTTAAGAATTCTGCTATTTGGATAGTATTTTCTTACGAGAGATATCGAACGGCGTATAGCGGTAAGTAACAGTCATTAAAACATACGTGTGTACTCGAATCGTATTGTATCAAAATTTGCTAAGATTATAGTCCACAACAGTATTTTAGTTCCAATCTTGATGGATGGAAATCTAATGGACGGGGAAAAAACACTAAAAAAAGCCGAATAAATACTGTAGAAACTCGTACACTGAGAATAATACATGGTGTGACTTTGTATGACATAATACGGAATAAAATGATTAATAATGAATGTTAACTTAAGGCTGATGTGTCGAGTAAGATGTAGAAGAGCACTCGTAGATGGTTTGGGCATGTAGAACGAATGAATGAAGAAAGGTTAACAAAAAAATATAAAGCGCAAATGTGAGGGGTTGGCGTGATAGAGGAATACCAAGGAAAGTGTGATTCGATCAAGCAAATTGTATTTTGATAGGAAGAAATGTAAAAAGTCATAGAAATCGTAAAGGTTTTATGAGGTGTATAAAAAAACGTGAAAGACGTGTGTCTTGATAGATAAATCTCCCGCTTTCTCCTCTCTGACTACTCCATCAGGGAAAGAGCGTGATGGTATGTACGTGTATACAGGGTGTCCCGTAACTCGATGTCAAGCCGGTATCGAGGAAAAGGCCAGCTTATGACGGTTCAGAATTTAAAAAAAATTCTTATGCATTAAATACATTAATTAATTATTTACTCTTTTAAAAATAATTTAAAAAAAAAATACTGTATTTAATTATGATACTTTTCAATGTAGCGTCATATAAACTTACGTCAAATGGTGACTATCTGTCTCACTGTAGTTCATGTCAAATGGCGACACTAGCTGTCTTACTCTAACTCGTTCATGCGCTGTATCGTTTGTCTCGCTTAAACGTGTTGAATTTGATCTTTGATTATTGAACAGTGTTATCATTGTACAGATATTATTTTTTTAAATTATTTTTAAAGGAGTATTAGGTATGTATTGTACCATTTTGAAATCCTGACTAAACAGGCCATCTTTTGATGTAACTTGCCTGGTTAGCGTAGTACATTATTTTTACGGTATGGTGAGTTAAAGTTAGCTGATATTCATTTTTATGATCGGACAAAAACAATTTTTTTTTTAACGTGAAAGTTTTTTTTGTTTTATATCGGACTACGACTAATATCTAGGATTGCGATACAACCATGAAAATCATAAAATATGGCAATTTGTAGTCACAGCAATCATATACACATTTGGCGCAGGGTAGCTACTATACTTTCACAATTTTAAAAAAATGCCTGTAACGCGAAAAGTATAAGGCTTTTGCAAGAATTTTTTTTTACTCATAAGCTGGCCTTTTTCTGTCCATACCGTCATAAGCTGGCCTTTTTCTCTATACCGGCTTGACATCGAGTTACGGGACATCCTGTATGTATAGTTATTTATTTTACCTCGAGATTACGAATTACTTAAATTAGATGTAGTCGTGCTTCCCCATTGAGAGAACAATATTTTTTCACAAATGTTTCATTGACTTACCCCTTCACTTTTGTTTGCGTCCTATAGCTTTTCCTGCCATCTGTGAATAATAAATGCTTGTTGAACTTGAACTTCCGACCTTAGTATTTTGAGTCTGATTTTTTTATGAGGAACAAGCTGCACGTGCTCTCGCTGTGCGAAAAGTCTGTCGGTAATTGCTTTTTTCTTTAATCACAAGTCGAGAAGCGATCAATAATGGGAACAATGATATTAAAACATTGATTTCTGGTGCGCTTTCGCATGTTAACATTATTAAATTATCAAGAATGCAGTGATGCATTTTTACTAGATATGTACGAATGCATTCATAACGTAAATATAAAATTTTTCACGGTCAATTATTTTACCGCACCGATAAATATATTAACAACTAGTACAATGCGCCATTGATAAGTTGGAAAGTAAATAAGATAAGATAATACACACCGTATCCCCATTTTCCTGTCGGTTTAGGCACAAAGGATAGAGCGACAGATGTTTATATTTCGACACACATCCTTCACCTCTTCTATATTCACACACCTCATGCAACCCCTAAAATGAACTACGTTACCTCAGGGCTGCATTTTTTATTGAAAATAAATAATATTTTTAGGGTTCCAATTTTTTCATCAAAGTGCAGAGGGTTCCGCGATCAATAAATCTATGTAGCCGCTGATGTTAAACGCTGAAATTTCCAGCCATTTGATGAGACAAAAGGATTACCTACCATTGGTTGTATCATCGTCATGTCTTACGGTTAGCATTCACAATAAGCAAGCGGTCCTCGTGTTCGATTCCTGGCGAATTTCTCTCTAGACTGGTTTTACTCTTAGCTAATTTTACATTTGAATTTATTTTTTTGCAATTTATGTGCTACATATAATAAATTCTTATTGCGGTACTAAGTAACACAAAAGTACCGCTTTATAAAAATCTTAACGAAACACTATAGCAGTTTAAAACGTGTTGATTGTCTTTAAAGTTAAATCATCTTACTATCAGAATTTTGAATATGATCTGTTAAGACTGTGTGCTTGCTGGAGTTCAACAGTTTACATAAAATAAATACTACACGCACGGGAGCCTTCCATTTACAGAATAGCTGATAATCGTCCTCGATCATGAGAGATTGCCTATCATTATGCTGATTCACGAATTAACATCACTCGTGAGGCCCCAAGACACGAAACGGTTTTATTGTGTTGGATGTCAAAAATAACGCTATACACCAAACTATTTTTCCCCTCAACAATCGACCTAGTGTAACCCCACAGTGTGGTTGTGAATTTAAAAATTTCAAGAGGGCAAGGGAACGTGAGCTTACTAACAAGCGCGGCCTATGGATGACGTGAATTTAAAATTTTTAAACGCACTTGCCATAAAAGCCCAAGATTAAAAAAAATGTTTATAGTCGAAACTGTGGTTTATATAATGTCAGTTGTTATAAATGTATAGGTTTAATTTGTTTTTAAAAGTGTTCACGTTAGTTATTTTAGTTTTTTTTAAATACGAACATATTTGTAAATAAACAACGTGTAAATATACTAATTTTTTAAGGAAATAAATAGCTTTGTTGAATTTTTTTTTGTAAAGTGATCTTACTTTTGATTAATCGATGAGTTGAGGTTTAAACCAATTAAGTGGTAATATTTTTTATGGTTTAAATGTTATCAGTTGATCATACACCAAAACATTGAAAGCTTATCTTTTAAATGTAATTTCTGTTATTTATCTAGAGATGTGATTTGGATTGTACAATAATTAAATATGTAACTATATACTATGGTATTGTAACGATGGTCGCTATCAGTGTAGCATGTGTCCTATTAGGACGTGCTGATGATTTTGATATCGACATCGTTATCTTCGTTTTAGTTGATTCTGCGTTACTTCTCGTACAGAATCATCAATATAGCGGATTGCTTACTTTGATACGCGTGATGATCTTGATTTGTAGTCAATGAGTACAGACTCAGGAATGCGGATATAAATCGATAAATGGACCGTGGGTAAATAAATAATACAAGTCTTGACAGTTGAATGAATGACAATACTAATATGTTTATTTCTCGGCGTCCGAGTAATTTATACCAATGAGTAAATACATTCGCGATATATATCTGCCTTGCTCTAACGCATGGACTGGCGGTAGGTTAATTATTTATATTTGGAGATGGCTAGCCAATTTGCAGACGCTGTAAATAGTAAATATTGTCGTTGTTCGTAGTGTGTAACAATCATTGAATTCTTCATCGGTCATTGCCCCTGTATGTTTACTATCTGACAATAATTAATTTAAATAATTGTGTTTAACAATTATTTATTTATTCATTCATTTAGGTAGGTATTCCTACAGTATGTTGCTATCAATAAACCTATATTTATTTGTTTAAAAAAGTATGTTATTAAAGCGTTATCGAAAAAAATTGTGAATTAGACGAATTGTACATTATATCGCATCCTTTTTTAAAATTGTTTATAATTTTTTTTTCTTGGAGCACCTTTTTATCTACCAAACCAACTAAGTATTTTCCATTACACTTGTGAGTTTCAAAATCTTAGAGAGTTTAAATGTGTACGATGTCTTCCAACAAAGGAAATAAAACTCATATTAATGAATTTTTTATCTGGCGTCTGGATTATTGTAACTCGATTTACTCTGGTTTGCATGATTCACAAATTTCTATACTCCAGTCTGTTTTCAATGCAGCTGCTAGGCTGATATATGGTAGTCATAAATATTGCCATATTGGTCTGCTTCTAAAAATTCTACATTGGCTTGAGTGTCACGAACGGATTGTTTTCAAACTTTGTCTCTTTGTATTCAAGTCTTTTGATGAGATGTTTCCATTGTATCTTTTGTAACTATGGCTGAGAAATGTTCCTTCGAAGAAAAGTAGAAATTTGAGGTCTATTTGTTCTTCAGCTAATAAATTGGTGGTTCAAAATCAATCCAATGGAGTGGGGTATTATAATAAAGCTTTTGCCGTTACTGGTCCTGTGGTGTGGATTGGTCTGCGTTCTAATATCAGATATGGATGACATCTACACCTTTAGAAAGCACTTAAATACTATCCTTTTTGGGAGTTTTATCAATATTTATGAGTGGGTTTGAATCTTGAGCTAGAGCGCCCTTTAGTGGAGTTTTCTCTCTAAACAGTGCTATATAAATTGTAATTTTATTATTATTATTTAAGCAGAAATGTGTGAATTAAGCCTTAAGTGAAAACCTTTTAAACTGACTAACAAACTTTTAAAAACAACTGGATACCAACATGGATCGAACCGCAACTCCCTGGTTGGAAGACAAGCGCCTTACCAACCAGACTACATAAGAAACAAGTGTAATATACGAGTACGTAGAAATTGTATGATAAAATGTATGGGATGTGGCGGAGACGAAAGATATGTGTCGAGATAGGAAATTCTGGAGCTCTGTACTCTCTACCTATCCCGACAGGGAAACGTGACGGTATGTTTATTTCAAACAGGCTTTAAACAAATCATTTCCCACATAATAATTTCCTACCTAACAGTGTTTTGGCAATGGTTTTTGCTACTTCAAACTAAATATAATAATTTTATCAAAGGTTTTTCGGCTTCAACTTTGTCGAATATCATATTAGAATATTTAACAATATATACTAATATATTATTCCAGTAATAACATTAATTTCCGCTACATGGATTTTTACCTCATATCCAGAGGCACTCACTTCCGCCTGCAGGGAGCTTCGGGATATAAGGTAGAAATCGTGTAGCGGGGATTAATATACACGTAATTACCTCATATCCAGAGGCACTCACTTCCGCCTGCAGGGAGCTTCGGGATATAAGGTAGAAATCGTGTAGCGGGGATTAATATACACGTAATTACCTCATATCCAGAGGCACTCACTTCCGCCTGCAGGGAGCTTCGGGATATAAGATAGAAATCGTGTAGCGGGGATTAATATACACG
This sequence comes from Odontocerum albicorne, assembly GCA_949825065.1. Classification (NCBI taxonomy): domain Eukaryota; kingdom Metazoa; phylum Arthropoda; class Insecta; order Trichoptera; family Odontoceridae; genus Odontocerum; species Odontocerum albicorne. The sequence continues at coordinate 16,733,670 of OX463857.1, forward strand.
TAATTACCTCATATCCAGAGGCACTCACTTCCGCCTGCAGGGAGCTTCGGCATATAAGGTAGAAATCGTGTAGCGGGGATTAATATACACGTAATTACCTCATATCCAGAGGCACTCACTTCCGCCTGCAGGGAGCTTCGGGATATAAGGTAGAAATCGTGTAGCGGGGATTAATATACACGTAATTACCTCATATCCAGAGGCACTCACTTCCGCCTGCAGGGAGCTTCGGGATATAAGGTAGAAATCGTGTAGCGGGGATTAATATACACGTAATTACCTCATATCCAGAGGCACTCACTTCCGCCTGCAGGGAGCTTCGGGATATAAGATAGAAATCGTGTAGCGGGGATTAATATACACGTAATTACCTCATATCCAGAGGCACTCACTTCCGCCTGCAGGGAGCTTCGGCATATAAGGTAGAAATCGTGTAGCGGGGATTAATATACACGTAATTACCTCATATCCAGAGGCACTCACTTCCGCCTGCAGGGAGCTTCGGGATATAAGGTAGAAATCGTGTAGCGGGGATTAATATACACGTAATTACCTCATATCCAGAGGCACTCACTTCCGCCTGCAGGGAGCTTCGGGATATAAGGTAGAAATCGTGTAGCGGGGATTAATATACACGTAATTACCTCATATCCAGAGGCACTCACTTCCGCCTGCAGGGAGCTTCGGGATATAAGGTAGAAATCGTGTAGCGGGGATTAATATACACGTAATTAATGAAAAAACAAAGTAATTATTTCAGTATTCAAAATTTAACAACTATTATATTGTACTCGTATATTAACGGTATCGAAGGAAATATTATCTACCGATATGACCTTCTAACCACGCTCTTCAACATGCCCACTACACTGATGCAAACTATACAATATGTGTGTTTTAAATGTTTTGTTTGGTGTTATTTATAGTTGAGGCATTAACACTGTGGAGATTAAAATACACTGTAATTTGTTTTTATCAGTAGTATCAGAAATAAATTGGATAGATTAGAGGCCCTAGAAATATCCAAGTCAGTGCATTGGTATGAACACCTATGTTATACTGCCCTCATAAGCAAAAACGCAGCTAAGGGGGAAAAAACTGAAATTTAACTAAGTATGAGGCAATATCTCATATCAAATTCTGAACCATAATCCATAAAAAAATACAGAAAACCATTTATTTCAATACAAAAATCGACATAATGTCTTCTTTAATTTTACAAAATGCTAGGTTTTTCTAAGCAAAAAAGCAGTAAAATGTAATTCATAAGCAAAAAGACAGCAAGTGCCTATGCGTTTTTGCTTATGAATCACATTTTACTGCTTTTTTGTTTACAAATCACGACATTTTTAAGCAGTAATGAAAAACATGAAAGTGCAGTTTTCTCAAAACTTAACTTTTGCGTTTTTGTTTATGAAGGCAGTATGATATAAACATGTATAATATATTCCCAAGATCTCACCGCTGCTTGCTCAAGTTGTCTCCTGCCTCCCTCGACCCACAATCCCCAACCCGGTGTTTTACTGTTAGAAGCGCGTATTTCGGTACCATTTCGAACAAAATTCAGTCTTGTTTGTGCTCTCCTGATGATGAATCGAAACCCTTGAAACCGGTAGGGATATACCGTTATATAAAGTGGAATAAACAGTGTTGGACTAAATAAATTATTTGATTGGTATTTGTAATGTCTCCCTTTCAAGGGACATTTTAATATCTTGAAAAAACTTGCTCCAAACGTTCGGCCGAATCCGTTACAAGTTCCCAAGTTATAATAATTATTAATCAAATAATTACATATGGAAGTTATTTTTTGTTTATATACTCGTAACTTAACATAATACAGGATTTAACTCATTTCTCTGAATAAGGCTCAGAGGATCAGGACCCTATCATTCTTGCTCGTGTTTCCTGCCAGCCAATTTTCCGGTCTCTGATCTTAATTAAGTTTTCGCTTATTCCTATTTGGGTTATGTTTCATGTTTTCTCTCTGTGATGATTATAATAATAATGTTTTCGATTCATTTGTACTTTAATGAACTTTGAAATAAGTCTTTGTATCAACTACGACGACCTTCGTAGCCTAGTTGGTAAGACTCCTGTCTTCCAACCAGAATATAGCGGGTTTGATTCCCGTTAAAACCCAGGTTATTTTCAAAAATATTCCAATCTAGTTTTCAATGAAAGCCTCATTCACATCTTTCTGGTTGGTTGGAAGAGTTTTTGTCACATAGCAATGAACCCACCAGTTTTTTTCTGTATATTCATAAAACAAATCCAAAGAATAAGCATTAGATACCGTATTTATTTTCGCTTGTTAATTTGATGAGAATTAGTCTTTATCGTCGTATTTATTGAAATGTGAAATATGATCCGGTATTCCATATTGTATTGTATTACTTTTTGGTTTTGTATACACATACAATAAGGAAACAGTAATATAATAAAATACGGAATACTGGACCATATTTTACATTTCAATAAATACGATGATTACCATAAGCCCACTTTTGAGTCTTATCAATTTAACAAGCGAAAATAAATAAGGTGTCTAATGCTTATTCTTGTGTTTTTTTTTATGAACATATGCCAGTGTTCTTTATGAACATGAACATATGACACTCCTGCTGCCTGTTTATGGTGATAAAAATGACATAAAACTATAACAGACGACGAGAGTTTGTATGTTTAAAATCGTATTCGATGGAAAATCAGTTATTAAATTTCGTCGGAAGCTGTTACGTCAGAAGCTTTATGCCAGATTTTAATTCATTTCTGAGGCAACACATGTGGCGAATACATGAGCGTATAGTACGAACTGGCAACTTCTTGATTCGAGTTATCGCAAGTCAACAATATACGCTGAACCAATGGAGAATACGGTTAGCACCTTTTTTTAAAATTATTATTTAATAAAGTGATCTATAATACAAACATTTGCCAAAGGTTATACCTATGTATATACAAATTTATATCTTAATAACTTATGTAATTTATATATTGTACCTGTACTGCACTGGTACAAAGATGGTAAAATAGGTGGATGGCTGCCACGCAATACTCGGAGATTTCGGTTTGCTTCTTGCGTTGTCGTAAGCCTAAAATCGCTCATCGTAAGCCCCTTTATTCGTCCGTGTATGCCGTCACGGCTTGCTAGATACCATGTTTACTGCGCGCTCTCTGCGTGCATGAACTGACCGATTATTTATAGTGATCATTACGAAGGCCACGTATAAGGAACATTTCATTACAATAGGTACATATATACAGCAACTACTCTACAATGTTTACAATTCTTATAGACAATTAGTAACAACTAATATCATATATTTAGGTGACACGTACGTCCGATACAATATATTTAAACTAACTTTATTTTAATTTCCTTCATGTAATTGTATTTTCCATAATCTCAATATTTAATTTGTTATAAATAGTTTAACACTTACATACTTATAACTAGAAAACAATTCTTACAACGAATTATTTCAATATACGGTTAGCACCTAGATAAATAAATGTTTTGTGTACTTATTTAATGTTTTCATAAAATTTGCTGAACTCTTTTTTTATTGTTTATATATTTTATGTTATATGGCTTGTGTTGCATTTGCACACTTGCTGGCTCAAATTATTTATACTTAATTTTCTTTTTGAATGGATGATTTTGGGAATTTAATACGTGTCTATCCAGTAAAAAGGGAGTAGTTAATATGAAAATATAAAAGAACGAAAACGAAAAAAAATATGTAAGTGGGGCCTTTTTAACGATAAAAGAAATTCTTGACGAATATAAGCAGAACTTATTATATATTTGTATCTCGATTTGCAAAGTTTTTTATTGCTTCACGTCTAAGTGTGAAATTTAAAAAAAAATTATAGGACAATTTATACAACGCCGTTTAGAAAGCAGACTCTCTTCAAGAGCGCTCTAACTTGGAATTCGATTCCTCAATTATTGACAGATTAAAACTATTACAAAATAATTATTAATAAGTCGAGTATAAAGACAGGAAGGTGGTGGTTGCAGCCATTATTTTAGGTACTTCACCGCACCTTTTTATGCTTATAAAAACATATTTATTAAGAAAACCGCAGAAAACTTACCAAGGGAAGACGAACTACAAAGAAATCTTTTGTAGATTTTCTTATATGTAATAGTATATTATGGGATGAACAAGTTTGGTCTTTCTGGAGTGATGATGTGTGAAGAGTTTGATTCCGCATGATGTTTCCAGTTGTAATTGAGTGTCACTGTTTGTCAGGTTGATGAGAATGTGCAACGGGGTTTTGTTTTTGTGTAATCAAATATCGGAAAGAAGTATCGATTTATTTTTTCATGCTAAATAACCTCAGTGAGATACAGGCAAAAACCTAGTTTACTAGGGATACGACAAATGAAAGGCGACTAACCCAGATCAATTAAAATAATGTATGTCTAAATTAAATTACCTGTTGTTTTTTCGCAAATTATATATATTTCTTGTCATGTGTAATAATAAATAAATAAATAGTAACACATTCAGCTTTAGGTGGAGTGTAATGTGTAGAGTTCATAGATTTTTATTAGACTTCCCAAAATGTTTGTTATATATGGTATCAGGGATGGTCAACAGGTCGATTGCGATGCAGTTTTTGGTCGATCGTAGCTTTCTTCGTAATTTACAATATGGCGTACGATGTTACCAAATCAATTATCTTTTTTAAATTAAATAACATTCATTTATTGTCTACTACAAATGTTATTAACATTTATGTATAAATTTTCTTTTACTTAATGATTATTTTAACGAAGTAATTTCCGCTCCTACTTATTATCCAACTTTAAGTTATTGTCTATCCTTTTTTAACATGTGTGTTCATCTCGGGAATTTGATAGGTAGATCGCAAGAATTTTTATTGTAAAAAATCGATCGCGACTATTTTTTTTACGTAAATCATCGACCGCGGCAATTTTTTTACGTAAAAAGTCGATCGCGACAACAAACAAATTGACCACCAATGTTATATATGATATAATCTTCTATGACAACTTCGCTGTATATAAAAATGTATATTATATATAAAAAAAAACATTAGTTTATTTCTGTGTAGTATAAAGTCTCTTTACGTTATTTTGAAATTGTTTTTGCAATCTAAACGCACCTTTAGTTCAGTCATGGATTAGTACACAGCGCAATCTCAGTTGTTAATTTAATTCTCGCGATTTCCCAGTTGAGTTATTTCCTCAGCTGGTATTTGCCGTTTTCATCTATTCTGCGTTATATAAACCCCCTTAACCTTATTTTCTCTCGGTGGGAAAACAAAGAGCACCAGATAGAAGAGGTAATCAGCGGAACGTCAAGTCGAAATAATCGTGAAAACTTTTTTATTTCCCGCCATTTTTAGTCGTAGGTAGCCATTTAAATTAAAATTGCGGGGGCACGTTACTTTTTCACGTCGTTACTAGTGTCATTTTACGTGGAAACACTTTTATGAGGCGTTGTATGTGCGATGAGTTAGCATCATGTTTTTTTTCTTTTATGTTGAAACTTTTATGCTTACGAGTATTTTGTAAAAGGGTGCGCCCGCATACGAGACACATTTCGAATTTTTTTAACTGTTATTTGAATTTTGTGTATGATGTTTTTTACTTCCGCGAATATCTGCCTCGGGTAGATAGTTATTATTCTAAAAGTTCGAGCGTTTACAATAAATATAGGAAGTAAATTATTCATAGATAATATCGATGGCCTAGCGCACAAACGTGTTAAGTGAAAAATTGCTTAATTAGAGTAAATGCAACTAAAAACGCAGACTTTTCATTTTATATCTGTTCAGAACACTATATGTTAAATTACGATAATGGATATTATAACATATAGTGATATAATATGGATGTAATTGTTTTAACCAATAATTGTCATTATGAAGTAAACTTTAAGATTGCATTTACTAACTGAGCAATCTTGCACTTAACACGTTTGCACGCTAGGCCATCGATATGAAAGTAAATATCTTCTAACATGGCCTTTTAAAATCCATGCATACATACCATCACGCCATTTCCCTGACGGGATTGGTATGTAACATAGAACAAAGCGCTAGATCCCTATCTCGACACAAATCCTTCGACTCTTCTACATCTATACATCTTCTCATAGAACTCCTTCGATTTCTCTGACGTTTCCTGCAATATAAATATAACTCACTTGATTCAACAATACTTTCTTTGGTCTCCCTCTCTCACACTTGCCTACTCGTATTTGTATAGGAAGATAAGAATGAGCGCCATACTTTCCTACCTCGATGCATATTTTTCGCATTTTTATATACGTCCACCTTATGCGACTCCTACACCGTACACCTTAACATATACCCTTCGCTTAAAATTTTACAAAATAATTGTTTAGTTACTCGTAGTCGGAAGAGATTGTCGCATGGCAATAAACCCGTCACACTGTACACTGTACAATTGAGTATTAAATAAATAAAGAGACAGCACGATCAAAGATTGCATGCAATATTTAGAACAATGTGTACAGTTTTTAAAAAACGTAGGTACTAATATTTACTCGATCATTTCATTAATGGTCGATCCTGATTTAAAATAATTTTTAACACTTTTTAAAGCAATCATTCAATGAAATTGAAACTGTCAAAAACATAAATTTATGTAATATACAGACGGCCTCTGACCTACTTGGTAATACAACTGTCTTCTAGCCCTAAGGCTGCTATTTCTATAGCAGTTTTTTTAAAAGGGTTCCAATCTGATTTTCACTTAAAGGCCTACTAAACATATTTTTGGTTGGTTGAAAAAGATTGCCACATGCCAATAAGCTCACCAGGTTAAATTGTATTTAAAGAAAATGTTATACAATATAACATCATATCTAGCGGACATTCATTTGCATAAACTTCTGACAATCAACTTATTAATTTGTTATTTAAAATCATCTGCAGCCAAGAAATGTAAGGGCACAACTGAAACCGGTTTAAGGTACCGAAAATTGGAGGTTTTTAATTTTTTTATTTAAATTTTGAACGAAAACCGGTCGGCAACCTCCGGATTGGAGATATGATTGTCAAAACATTGGCATTGCTCAATATCTTGACGAGTCAATGACCCTATACTACAGTCACACCTGAGCCAATCGTTTGTTGGCAATCAATTTTGGTCAGATCAGATTATGAAAGAGTTAAGAGAGATTTCGAACGGCGTGTAGCGTTAGGAAACAAAGTCAATGAGGCACTTAAACATATATACTCGAGCCGGACAGTATCAACATCTGCTAAGATTTTAGTTCACTATAGTATTTTTGTGACAATTTTAATATATTATAGTGAAACTTTAACGTGGAAAAAGTCTGAGAGGAGCCTAATAAATGCTGTAGAGATGCCTGCATTGAGAAGAATACATGGAGTGACAATGTATTACAGAATACAAAATGGAGTGATATGGGATGAATGTTAACTTAAGGCTGATGTGTTAAGTAAGATGAATAAGAATACGTTGAGATTGGTTTGGGTATGTAGAACAAATGAATGAAGAAAGACAAATGAATGTAGAACAAATGAATGAAGAAAGACAAATGAATGTAGAACAAATGAATGAAGAAAAATATACAGTGCATATATTAATTAGTAAAAGGCGTGTGAGAAGAAGATCAAGCAAAATATGGTTGAATAGGGTGAGTGATATTCTGAAAAAAGGAAACGTAGAAAGTTAGAGAAATCATAGAGTTTGTATGAGAAGGTGTATGTATGTGGAAGAGGCTAAGGATATGTGTCGGGTTAGGAAAGTATGGCGCTCTGTCCTCGTGCTCTCTGCCTACCCCGACAAGTAAATGACGTGATGTTATGTACGAGGCATATCCAGAAACTAAGTGTACTGAATTTTTGTAGGTTACAATTTTTTTTACTTAAACAAAAAAATTACGTGGTTACCGTAGTACATATGTAAGCTATTTTTCGACATAGTTGCCATTCCTCTCAATGCAGGTGGTGAAGCGGGGTATCAACTTTTAAGCGGGGTAACAACGCTACACGGAAGTGTAGCCAACATGTCGAAAATAAAATCCATCCGGTCGTGAGAGCTTCAGTACACTTACTTTCTGGATACGCCTCGTATGTATGTTTTACGAATTGACATCAAATTGTTGCTTTAATAACTTATCATTCAATTTATGGTATATATTAAATTATAAATTAGTGAAGTAATCCATAAATTAATTTTGTTTTTCTTGAATTAATTTTGTTTAATTGTTTGATTAAAAAAATAATTCAAGAAAAGCTCACAGAAAAAAAAACCCGGATATTATAGTGATTCCATATTAGGAGAAACTATGATTTATTCATGTCTGAAATAAATTCATTTCAATTTTATCTTATTCTTTATGTATTTAAGTACTCTTCTCTAATTTGTCTTCTTGCGATTTTACTGAAGTTCGATTATTAATAAAGTAATTAGATAAATAATATTTTATATCCCGTACCCGAAAAGAAATTTAAAAAATGTTTCCAGTGTGATAACACAGTTCTTCTCGTAATACGATTATGAGTGTTGTCTCTTCACGTGCTTTAGTGTCGCCAACATACACAATGCAGAACCGTGCCTACTCTATTGGTTCTAAACATCAACACTCTTTAATATATCTCAATCACCAATTCGTATTTAACGTTTATCATACGAAATAATGAATATTTATTTCACTGTATCGAGAGGAGCGACTGTTATATTCCCCATATCCTCGTGTGCGTACGATATTATGTAACAGTTTTCAGTGTCAAGTGTATAGTGTGATATTATTGAATCACTGGGTACAATAACAATACAGTTTTATCTCTCCACAGTGCATTTTATCTGGAGTAACAATACAAAACAATTTTATATTGTTATTAGTATACAATGAACTTTTTAGTGTACATGAATGAAATAAGTGATCCGGTATTGTACCTTTCTCAGTATGACGTATGTATTTTATCCATATTATTATCATGTAGGTCATATTGGGAATCCTCGTGAACTTGACCCCGGTCATATAAATACATTAATTATTGAATACAGGTTTATTAATAGCAACTTGATATGTATGTACATATATCCTGAAATTTCATGTACCATAAATTTCAAGATAAAGGCGAAGAAAATACATTTAAGAGATAAGCTATCACTAGGTCTGGGATCATCTCAAAACATCCCCCAGTCGAGATACACCCCAACCAATGGAGGGCGAGCCCGACCACAAGGATATCACGAGCTTGCGTGGTTGAATTTGTGTAATTAGTGTAATACATACATACTTATTTATTTATTTTTTAATAAACGGCACAATGTACCTTATAACAAAGCTATAAAAATAGTAGCAAGTAGTGAGTGCTTCATACATTAAAAAAAATTAAATATTCAAAACAGATATAAATGCATACACTATAGGGGCTGTCAAAGGTAAACAGCCCATACTGCACTAAACCGGGCGTCACTCTTTTTTTGTTTTGTTTGGGCAATTCACTATGCTTCGAGTGCTTCTGCCTTTTGGATGATTTTCATAAATGTAGATTTTTTTATTTTTGTTAATTGTATTTTAGATATTAATACCATTATTAGAAACACATTTTGAAAATACGTCCAAATAAAATTATTCACTGTTCCCCGCTCAAAATTGCAGATATGCAATTTTGAGCGGGGAACAGTGAATAATTTTAACAAGGATATTGTACATGTTGCTTAAAGAGGAGTGTTTTGGAATACATGTTATAGGGAAATACAGATGCGTACAAACTAAAATAATGTGCATACCACAAACGCAACCAAAAGTCAAATTCGTTCCCACAACACTTAATGTCTGAAGATGCGCTAATGTATAACTTTTAATCAAATTGAAAAAAAAAACACAAAAGACCGACAATTGAAAAAATATGAAAACAAAATATAAAGGACGGAATCAGACAGCTGTATGTTAGTTCTTTCTGCGTCATATGATAAATAAAGATTTCGATATTTTAGTGGTGATCGCGCTGAATGGGAATTTATTTTACTCCTGTTATGTGATGGACGGATATCCTGTTTATTATTCATGGCCCATTGGCCCTCTCAACAGTCCCCCCCCCCACCATCAACTCTTTTATCAACAGGATCTATAAACTACCAGTATACGTTTAGAAACGTAACACTGCTCATGTCGGCCATTTAAGATTTCAATTAAATATTTAATCGTTGTCTTAATACATTCGATGAAACGTTCCCACCTGAGAGATAAGTGGATCGTAGGAAAAGTAGTTTTAATTTCTTGAACCGAAATATATTTTCTCTGACCACATGTACCATTTATTTCTACACTCTCGATTGAAAATATATGAATATATCTCTTTCACCAAAATGGGTATATTAAGGGTCCATAAGGCCCAATTACATTAGGGAGGAACGAGGTCACTATGACGTTCCATCCCGTAAATATATATATCCGTGAAATAATGCATTGTAATTCATTGCACAAGTCACTTGAATACATTTTTTAAGATAGTGCGTTTTTTTCACCATCACCATATATCCCCGATTTCTGACATAACACCCCCCTCCCCCACAAAATCGTGAATGATTGTGGGATCTAGTCGGTTGGAAGATATTGCTACATGGCCAGATTATACTGTGAACATCGCAAAAATAATACAATTCATATATTTCGCTTCTGGTATGTCCATACACCTCGTCATACAAAGGATTAAACCCACATTTTACAAGGTTTTTGATAATTGGGATAAAATAACATCGCTTTGTATAGGTTTGAATGGTATAAAAATATGGAAATTTAAAAATGAAATTTATTTTTACTAGCTTGATATTTTTGCACAAAATGTTTAATCGATATTTAAAATGAACCACTCGTACGAGTTTGACCTTTTTTACGTAAACACATCCATATTTAGTTACATAGCCTGTGTTGAGCATTTGATTAATTATTGGTTTTCGTTTCATTTATTTTTTAACAAAATGCTTTTACATTGTTATACTTCCTCATGCATATTAACTTAGGATCAGCAGTTCTCAACATTTGTTTACAAAATAATATATTCAAGATTATCAACAATTTACTTTTTTTTAAGAGTAACGCGAGATATCGAACTGTGTGGAGCGATCTAAAAACAAAATTAATGGGCCCTTAAACATATATATTTGATCAGGACAGTATCAAAATCTACTAAGATGATAGTTTACAACAGTATTTTACTGCCAACTTTGATATATGGGAGAAAAAAACGTGGACGTGAAACAAGATTGAAAGGAGCTGAATAAATACTTGAAATGAAAACAATATGTTACATGGGAGGATAATGTATTACAAAAAAACAGAATGAGGGGATTAGGAATGTGAATTTAAGGCTGATGTGTGGAGTAAGATAAATGAGTACTCTGAGATGGTTTGGACATGTAGAACGAATGAGTGAGGAAATACTTACAAAACAAAAATGTGAGTGGAAGGCTTTGTAGAGGAAGACCAAGTAAATTGTGGTTAGACCAAGTGAATGATATTTTGAATGAAGGAAACGTAGAAAATCAGAGAAATCGTAAGAGTTGTATGTCTGTCTTTCAGTGAGATACAGGCAAAAGCCTAGTTTACTGGGGACACGACAAATGAAAGGCAACAAACCCAGATCCATTAAAAGTGTGTCCAAATTAAATTACCTATTGTTCTTTCGTAAATTGTGTATTTATAGATTTCTTGTCATGTGTAAATAAAATTAAACAAAATAAAGTATGAGAATGTGTATGAATATAGAAGAGGTGAAGATGCGTGTCGAGAAAGGAAAGTTTGGCGTTGTGTCATCTCTGCCTACCCCGACAGGGAAATCACGTAATGGTATGTATTATATTTACCTTTTTCGAGTCCAAATGATAATTGAATATAATAGGCATGTCATTAAAAGGAATAAAATCAACACATTTTCTTTTGTATATATATCACTGTTTTTATTGAGTTATCCATTGGTTTCGAAGAACTCTGACTTCTTCGTAAGGTAATGAGAAAGATGTTATCTCAAAGGCAATTATTCCAAATGAATCCACACGAGAAATAATAATATTGTAATAAATGTATTTTGCAAATTTAATACAATATTTTCGGAAATAATTTGAATTGTTAATATTCAGAGCAAAATATTATTATCATAACACGAGCATAGCACATTAAATTTATTCGAAATGTACTTGATATTTGGCTCGTTGATTTCAACATTAATATTTAAGAACGCGCAGACTCGACCGACTGGGAAATAATGGCCCTTGGTAACAAAATGTTTAGATAATGAGCAACTTTGAGGAATCAAAATTAATAAAAACAGATATACAAAGAAACTTTTCGAAAACCAACGTAATTCAATGTCAAACTTTCATCCAACGTTTGGAAAAAGAGAGAATGCGAGCCAGAGATTGAAGCGCATTTAAAGAAGCTTCGGGAGGTTTAGAATTGAATGCAACAAAAAAACAGTGAAATCCGCTGATGATGAAGTGAAAACCTTTAAACCGGTAGGGTTATACCGTTAAATAAAGTGGAATAAACAGTGTTTGAATGAACGAATAGCAATGAATTTAAACATCCACAGTGTTAATGCCTTAACTATAAATAATATATAAATTATTAATAACATATGTCTACATAATATTACAATATTAAAAACAGTTTGCTGTGTGTATTATTGTAAGAATCACGAAGTCGTGTCAGTCAATCAAGAAGTCTAATTGTTAAGACTTCTACCCGGAGGATCTGGTAAAATTTTCGATGGTACTCGAAAATATATTTTTTAAAGTTACCAGTATGGTAACAAAATCTTTATCTTCGGTAGTATTGCCAACACATGCGATAACTTCTCCAGTAATTATAAACCCTTAATGTTCGATAAGAGGTCGTATACAATGTATCTCTAGACCAGGGATGTCCAACAGGTCGATCGCGGCCGTCTTTGTAACTTATGCGTGCGATGTTGTTAAATTTAATGACGCGCATACACTTGTCAACGTAGTCAATTAGTTATCATTTTTTTAATATGTAGATATGTCCACTCCAAATAAATGTATGTATGTCATTTCATATGTAATATATATATAAGTTTTCTTTTCCATTATATTTTTTAGCGAAGTTCATTCAGCTCATACTTATTGGTAAACTTTTAGTTACAAATTGTCCTTTTTTAATACGTGTGTTGTGTCAATGTGTTAAATCTCGCGAATTTTATTGGTAGATCGCTACTATTTTTTTTACGTGAAAAGTCGATCGCGACAATAAACAAGTTGGCCACCCCTGCTCTATACGACGTTCTTCAATATGTCTATCACCAGTTCGGGCGGGCTTAGAGGCAGCATACAAATATACTAATACATTTTAAGAATTAGAGCGTCTTGTTCAATATCTTACGATTAAATCACATGTGATAAATTGCATGCAATATTTCGATTTAGATCATGTTTAGCGGACTTCGATGGGAGAAAATTTAAATTCTTCAGTGAAAGAAAATTTAAAATCACTATTTTTACGCTCTGCCATTCCGGACAATGACTCCATTCCTCAAGATAACGCGCCCCCGCTGATTTCTATCAAATTTCACATAAACGTTTATATTCAAATTTGCACCATTCAGCTGCTTTTGGCCTCCCATTACACCTAAAATGTTGTCTTTTTCTACCTGGAGCTATTTCTACTCATGCCTTTCGTATTCTAGTTCATAGCTTCTCAATCAGTGTACCGCGGCACACTGATGTGTAGCGAGCGATTGGGAATCGTGCTGAAAGATATTGCGTACACTAAAATTCAAACTTCTATTTGACCTCGCGCGGTTCAGTTTTGAATTATGTTTTACTATACTTCTAAAATAAACTAATAAGCGTTAATTAATTAATGCTTATTAGTTTAATAAATTAATCCACCGCAACATTATTGATTGTTATGGAACATGTCTATCGACATGCAATTTTTATATATGTATACATACCATCACGCCGTTTCCTTTCCGAGGCAGGCAGAAAGGATAGAGTGCCAGATTTTCTTATCTGACACACATATTTCACCTCTTCCACACCTATACAGCTCCTATGATTTATCTTCCTTACATTTCCTTATTTCAAAATATCTTTCACTTGATCCAACCACAATTTCCTTGGTCTTCCTGTACCACAGGTTTTACTCACATTTGCACTATAAATTTGTATAATTTTCATCTAATATATTGATATAATGATATTACGAAAAATATCCATTATAAAGATTGGCATCTGGTTATATTTAGGTGAAATATGCAAAATATATATATATATATATATATATATATATATATATATATATATATATATATATATATATATATATATATATATATATATATATATATATATATATATATAAAATTTAAAAAATATATATATTTATGTAAGTATTCTTCAGTCTGCTACGAAAATTTAAATAGTGTGCCGTGACTTGACAAAGGTTGGGAAGCACTGTTCTAGTTGATGTCGTTTGCTTAAATGGCTTAAATTTGAATTTTTTTACGATAAAATGTATTTTCTTGTATTAAAATGAGATTTAGATTATTCCACTGGACATATTTAAAAATAATATTTTCTTTATATGATATGATATCTATGGGTATATTTTATGTTACATCACATAGTTGTAAAGTTCTATAAATTATTGTACAAAGCGCAAACTGTTTTGCGCAACATGGTAGAAGAGCGAGAATAATAAATATATACGAAATGTTTTTCTTTTTGGAAAATGTACAGCCTTTTTAGTAAGTTATGTTAACTACCTGCCCTAAGACAGGTTTACGCCTAGTTAGGCAGCAGAGTGCTTTGTATAATATATTGCATTGTTAAAAATTAAAAAGAATAAATAATTTAAAAATAAACTATCTTGTGTAGTATAACACTTTCGTTTTATACAATACGACCTGGTTGGTCCTTCCGTGGTTGCAGTCCTAAGACTGGTTTGCAGCAATTTGAACTCTTCTCCTCCATTCCCCCCTGTCGTGTGTGGCTCTTTTTAAGTCTGTATATGTTGAGCAGCGCACGTCCACCAACAGGTCCTCCAGGTACTCTCGGCGTGGGCGTCCCCTAGAGTTTGTCCCCTCGATCATACCCTCCATTATGGCATGCAAGAGGCCCTCTTGTCGTATTATATGACCGATCCATCTTGCACGCCTTTCGGACAGGATCCTGAGCAGGTGCCTTCCTCCTTCGATTCGTTGGAGAACCTCTTCATTTGTGATGCGGTCTCTCCAGGAAATTCCTAATAGTCTTCTATAGGACCACATCTCAAAAGCCTCTAGTTTTCGTCTATCTCTTTCGGATAGGCACCATGTCTCGCAGTTGGTATAAATGTTGAATAGCTGAGGTGAGAGTATACGTCCTTGTCGAACTACTTTAGCAATAATAAACCTGACAGGGCTAATATAATTAATTCTCACGGCAACTGAGTTTGTTTTGTACAATTATCGTACTAAGCCACAACACGTTAAGTGGTACTCCCATTCCTAACAGGATCTCCCACGTTTTAGGCAATATAAGGCTTTTTATAATCAATAAAACGCAACACAGCTGGCGGCACATGGTATTCTCGGCACATTTCAATTAACTGCCTAATATTAAGGATTTTTCACGAGTTCCTCTACCTTTGATAAGCTGCTTGTTCAACAGGAATCTGGTATAATATGTAATGCTTGTCTCTGTGCTATTATTTCTAATACAGGCACCGCAAACTCCAAATTTGTATACAGAAACTCAAATTGAACTTGATAATACTCGAACTTGTGAATTTTGAAATGTAATATTGTATAAATGCTATATAACAAAGCAGCAGCTGGTAGAATATGTTCCAGATAATCTGTCACTGCTTTAATATCCGCTATCTTAACGGCTGTATATACAGACGCTGGCCGCATTTGCTGTACCATTTCGGATAGAATATTAATATACTAGTACGATATGAAACATCAATCTGGTGTGCATTTGTTAATTTTTCATTTTATACTTGATAAACTTTTTTACAATACGTTGACTATTATTTATATTCGGAATTTCAATAAATCGAACATTTTTTTAGCATTTTTTTATTAAATAAAGTACCTAATATATAAATACAAACATATACCAAAGACTATACCTATATTTAATTTTATTTCTTAAGAACTAATCTAATTTATATATTATAAGTATAAACTAACTTAATTTAGATTTTCTACGTGTCGTTTTACTTTTAATTATCTAAATATTTCATTTCTTAGAAATAGTTAACACGTATTGTACATACTAACTTAATATTCTTGATACAGAACAAAGAGAGATTACCCAAAATATGCTCACCATGTCGAACTTCTCGCGGTGTGTAACTATAGAAGCATCGAAACAAGAAGGCAAGAATCCATTGCGATATTCCGACTAAAGGTTTTTCAAGGTTGCTTTAACTGTCCCGCGATTCTAGAAGCACTATGTTTGTATATAACTAATAAATATAGCCGTGCAAGGAATCACCCTCTGTTCGACATACCAATTTACAGGGTGAATATCATGGCTAAACACTCAGTCACGCGTGGTATAGAGATATTGAACCAACTGAATGACACTGTGGATATATTCTCGGCACCGACTAGCAGTATGATAAGAATTCTGGCTGATATTCTTCCTAACGAATAAGCTAACTCTAGAAACAGACCCACTTTGTGTAACAGGAGAAATCCGTGCAAATTGGATAAATAAAATAAAAACTAATTATTAACATTTATTCGTAATAATTTGGAAGGATAGATATAACTAAATACTTACATGTTAAAAACTGATGTGTTAAATAGATGGGTATGGGAAAACTAACTTAACAAATTTATATTGCAAACATTAGGGGAGGTATTGGCTGAGGAAAGTAGGGTTGGACCAAGTGGATGAAATTTTGAAAGAAGGAATGGTAAAAATAAAAAATAAAGGTAGAGTGAGAGAAACAAAAGGAACTTATATGAGAAGATAGTCCATAATAATAAATCTGTAATACTTGATATTAAAACTTTATCTTGCAGAAAAAACACTTGTTTTTTAAAGTTATTTTTTAACAAAATCATGAATTGAATGCGTTTCCGGAGTGAAACTTGAAATCCTTAATGATGTAACATTTTAATGAAACCAAACTCAGAACAGAGCATAAATCTTACTGTCAGAAAACATTATATAAACTATTAACAACCATCATTAATTTATTTGCGTAGCAACAGTATAAAGTGTAAATATAATAATTTAGTGTTAATATAATGAACGTTAGAAGAATCAAGCAGTCTTACTCATTATTAACTGCTTTATTATTTTAATATCAACATCTTTCTGTTAAGCAGTCAAGTAATCTCTTCTAAATAAAGACATTATTTTCCATTGTATTATAATCATATCAGAAAGTAGCAACTGTCAAATAATATGTATTTAAAATATTTAAATGAAATAAACGTTAAAATTATTTTAAGCAATTAAATAATAACTATTAATCCTTAATTATGACAACGCCTATCAAACAAACGTAAGTACAATTGATTTTGTATTGTTTGATGATTGAAGTACATAAAAATCTACTGAATATAAAAAAATACAAATAAAAATTTATTTGAAGTAAGAAAGAATAACAAATAAATTTAAATATAGATTGACATTCATTATACATTAAGATTTAGTGGGAGGAGTCTGGATAAAGTACCATATTTCACTCAACCTCTGTGCTTGATGTACAATCCGCCAGATAATATTTGCATGAAAGTGAAAAATAAATAAATAAAACATGTGTTTTCGTCATGAAAATGAAAATTTTAAATTACAAAGGCATAATATTGTAGCTTGAATTTGCCATCTCATGAATTATTACAGTTAATGGACATTTTTAAAAGCATTTTGTTTTCAGTCCACGTTCCACGAAAGTAATTTTGGCTGAATTTATCTTGGAGAAACGGTGTTTTGTTAACCATTGCGGGATTTTTATTCTATAAAAACTCGGCCTATATTTAGGTGAACAAAATAATTTGCTCCTCCCGCTTGTAAAATGGATGTTTCTTTACCCTATATCAGGCATGGTCAACCGTTTTTAAAACTGAAATTCAAAAAGTAAAAAAAATGATAATAATTTCAGTATTATTGTATTACATTTATGATGTATACAGTACAACCTAGCAAGTTTATTGACTAATGGTGATTTATTTATAATTTAAAAAAAATCAAACTTCAAAATACATGTAATTTAATCAAGATATTTTTCCTTTAAAATTGTATACCAACTAGCGAAAATATTTCGATATATCATTGACCCAACTTTAGGAATAAAAAAACGCGTTGAATGCATTTTCAGTTAAGAAATAGATTTTCAAAATTCTTATTTATTTATTTGACACTTCACTGTAAAAACAATCTGGTGGGTTTATTGCCAGGTGGCAATCTCTTCTAAACGCATAGTCGCAAAAAATTTCAAACTATTATTCTATTATTTATATTTTAGGCATTAACATTGTGGAGGTTTAAAGACATTGTAGTTTGTTTTTATCAAACACTGTTTATTCCACTTTTTATAACGTTATAACCTTACCGGTTTCAAGGTTTTCACCTCATCATCGGGGGAGCACAAACAAAACTCCCCTGATGATGAGGTGAAATCCTTGAAACCGGCAGGGTTATTCCATTATAAAAAGTGGAATAAACAGTGTTTGATAAAAACAAATTACAAACTATTTTTCACCTTTACTAAATACCATGTATATGAGCAATACACATAGTAATAGTGAGATATCATCAATCAAAGAAAAAAGAAGGTATGGTTGTATTGTATTACACTTTCGTTGTATACAGTACAACCTGGAGGGCGTATTGCCATTTGGCAATCTCTTGCAACCAGCCAGAAAGCTAGTAAAGAAGCCTTAATTGAAAACAAGACTTTTTTTTTAAATCTGGGTTTCAGCGGGATTTAAACCCGCAATCGTCGGGTCGGGAAATAGACATCTTACCAACTAGGCCACGGAGGTCGTCGATGATAGAGAGGAAAGAAAAAATAGGAATGAAGCACATTATAATACTGACTTGAATTAAGTTTTTCAGTCGCTTCTTAAAGCATGCCAAATACGGAGCAATTCTTCTACTCTCGGAAAGAACGATTATATTAAATTTGTAGTTTCTTTATGAGGCTATTAACGATATCATTGATAGCCCCGATATATATTATATTACCTCAAATTGGTATCCAGACTCCTGCTAGAAACACGCGGAACCTTTTACGAATCAAATGTGTCAATAGCAATTATTTAACAAGAGTTGCACGTTGTAAGAGTCGCATATTTTTTCAATAAATTATGCGATACATTGCATCTTCTAGTGTATATTAGATCGCGCAAAAGGGATCATCGTTTTTATCCCTAATCAAGACAGTGGTTGTAAGGAATCGAACTGAACTGGAAAGTGCCGTATGTTGTCAACTCCTGACTCTTAAAGCTGGCGAGCTTTCCACCAGAATGTTGCAGCTTCCAGCTTCCTTTCAAGTGCTCCTACGTAACCGAGTTTCCGCGCCTCGCTGCTTTTTTATTTTGATTTCTGCACTATTCCTTTACAAGGTTGAAACTAACTTGCATTTGTTAACATTCAACGCGAATATTTTCATTCCTAAAGTTAGGTTTCCACTTGTATTCTTTTACTCGTTATTATACGTTTTTAAAGACAAATATGTACACTCTGTTTGACAAGAACGATTTCTCTGACTTTCTATTTTATGTAAGTTTACTAACTTAAGAAGTAGTTTAAAAAGGTTCGTTAATAGACTAGAATTAAAGTTGTAGGTAAGCGCTGCGTGTGCGAGACTTTCTTGAGTTCGATGACTTCTCATTAGCCTCGGGGCAAATGAAATGGATCCATTGATTAATTAATTGGGTTCTAATTAATTTAAGTTGGCGATTGGTTTGAATTCAAAATTTAACATTTCTTTTTACTTTCTTGTTTTCTTGCCGTTCTCCCCTCAAGCGTGTTGTTCGGTGTTACACAGCAATGAATAAATACTAAAAAAAAATACATTTGAAAATTGAACACGTATGAATAAACATTAATGAATTATTTTCTCTTATTACATGAAGAATAGAAATTTAGATATTAAACATATGTTATGTACGTTAAAGAATCCAATTAAAATATATGTATACTTAATGTAAAACAAATTTGACGAATATATTACATTCATATTTATTTTACGAGGAAAGATCAATAAATTCGCGAAATGAAGGGGTTAAGGGAGGGGGCGGTAGTGCGCATGTGCATGTTTCGATAATATGACTCTTAGTATATTCACCAAGTTTTAGTCTAATTTTGACAGTAATGTTTAAGATACCGTCGGGAGAGTATGTCAAACGTTAATAACATCCCTATGATGTATATATTGAAAAGGAAATATAATAAATGGTTTGTCCCCTTCATTCGGCGAATTTATTGACCTCCCCTCGTATCATTGAAAAGAATATTGTTTTATATATTATTTATATCATAGTTAAGGCATTAACATTGTGGGGGTTTAAAGACATTGTAATTTATTTTATCAAACACTGTTTATTCCACTTTTTGTGATAGTGTTTGATAAAACAAATTACAAAATATTGTTTCAGGTTTGGATTTTATAAAATCTTCAATATGTATTTGCAAATTGGAATATTTAAGTAGGCTAATAAAGTCAATATATTAATTTAACAGTAGAATAAAGAACAACCTGTTCGGCTTATTATTACATACATACATACCATCATGCCATTTCCCTGTCACGATAGGTAGAGAAGACAGAGCGCCATACTTTCCTAGCTCGAGACACATCTTTAGCCTCTTCCACATCCATGCAACCTCTACTATTTATCTGACTTTCTACTTTTCCTTCTTTCATAATATCGTTCATTTGATCCAACCATACTATTCTTGGTCTTCCTCTTATACGCCTTTCACTCACATCTGCACTGTATATCTGTTTTGTTAGTCTTTAAACATCGACTTATTTTTAGCATAAACCTCGGATAATACCTCGGATTGTTATTACCATGTAAAAAATTCTGACAGCCAACTAGGAAACCTCGAATTGGAAAATAACAGACTGGGTACTTTTTTGTTTCATCGCATCAAGATAATTATATAAATGTGTATTAAAAAAGATTGCGACATTTCACCACCGAAAACAGATTTTTTCTGTGTATTTTTTTCATTGCTTATTCTGAAAGTTTAAAAAAATAAGACATCGTCGTTTTTTCAGTAACTTTACCCTTAAAAATATTACAATAATGTAAACACTAACAAAACAAATATACAATGTAAACGTGAGTGAAAGGCTTGGTGGAGGAAGACCGATGAAAGTTTAATTGTATAAAGTGTATGATATTTTGAAAGAAGGAAATGTAAAATGTCAGAGAAATCGTAGTAGTTGTATGAAAAAGTGTATACATGTAGAAGATGCGAAAAATGTGCTTCGCGATAAAAAAAATCTGGCGCTCTCTCGTCTCGGCCTATCCCTGCAGGGAAACGGCGTCATAGTATGTATGATGTATGTAACATATTACAGTCGAAAACGTGCGCACGTAACGTATACTCTGCTAGCTCTGCTTTTTGAATAACTGAAATAGTGCGTTTGACAAAATGTATAGACGTCGTATATTCGAAAGACAAATGCAGTGAAATGGATATATATTCTCTCAGGCTACCCGATAGGGACACATGACGTGATGTTAGTTATGATGATGATGATATTTTGTAAATACAAACGTACCATCATGGCTTGTCTATGTTGAAGTAGGCGTATAGGATAGATATCTACGCTTTACTTTCTATGCACGCAGTTCTAACCTCGTGTTTCTTACTAATCTTTTCCTCAGTAAAAAAATCGGATTATCTATTCATCAAAAAATAAACTTGACGCGAGGTTTTTTAGTGGAATAAATGTCGCATCGTTATTTCCGAAAGAAAAAAACAATGTCTCTAATTAATTTGTTAGTTTAATTAATTTGTTAGAAAAACATTTTTTGGCCTATTGTTCTCCGCGAAACCATTCGAAACTATAAACGCAATGCTTGTATTCGGTGTTTTTTTTTCGTTACATTAATTTACATGTCCACCGTAAATAAAGAATTTGTTTTCAGTTCTTCGGAAAAAACACTGAAATGTTTTCACGGACCCAATTGTGGGATAGAATGCTGGTATATTGTATATTCTATAGTATCTCCACCTACGACATCTAACTAAATTGAAATCGTGTTTCCACGGACCCAATTGTGGGATAGAATGCTGGTATATTGTATATTCTATAGTATCTCCACCTACGACATCTAACTAAATTGAAATCGTGTTTCCACGGACCCAATTGTGGGATAGAATGCTGGTATATTGTATATTCTATAGTATCTCCACCCACGACATCTAACTAAATTGAAATCGTGTTTTTTATTATTTTTGTATCCTTTCTTGACCCATTTAAATTTGTGTCGAAACGTTTTTTTTTTTAAATATAATTTTGTATAGCGCTGTTTACCGATCATTATGATCGTCAAGAGCGCTTCCAAATTAGCTCAACAAAAAATAAGGACGGTCAATGAACATCAATACCCCTAACAATAGTCAGAGGAATCTAACCTGGGACGCCCGCTTGCTTAGCATGAATACTAATCGTTAGACTACGGCCGCTGACAAATACGAATATATATATTATATATATATGTAGTTAACTTCTATCAAACTGTAATAAATAATGAATATTTGTTTCACTTTTAATCTTCTTACTTAACATAGGTATTTCAGCTTTTTGAATAATGGCAGCTCCACACGACGTTGCTGTATTCCAAACAATTGATGTTTTTACAGACCTTTTACTTGACGATTCTAACGATTCCCGTAGTCTAGTTGGTAAGACGCCTGTCTCCCAGCCTGAAAGTTGCAGGTTCAAATCCCATTGGAACCCATATTTAAAGAAACTTTAAAACTTACTTAATTTAAACTTAAATAACTTAAAAACTTGTTTTCACTTAAGGCTTCTTTAACATCTTTCTGGTTGGTTGGAAGAGATTGCCGTGATTAAAATTGTCCGTGGTCTTCTGACGATCTTATATCGATCTATCTCTTATCTAACTGGTTTACGTTTCATCTTTACTTTTGATTTCCCAGTTACAATAGTTTCATCCCCTGACGGTCTAAAGTTGACGTCATCGACCGTAATCCACGCAAAATGGTCTAAGTATATGACAATGTGTAGAAAGCGTTTAAATATGACGTGATGAGACACCGCTTCGGTAAAATGTACCTGCTTTTTCCCTCGGTATTTTTAGGGGTAAATTACCGCCCGTAATTCCGCTAGATTAGTTCGCAATCCATTTAGCCGCAGCTACCTGCAGGCTGCGAGGCCATTAGCCATTAGCGGGTAGTTTGCCAAAGGTGTTACTTACGGTTTGGATGGAACTCCGGACGTGTAAACGCATTAAACTGTTCAACAATATTTTTTTTTACAGAAACAATGGTTGCCATTCTTTATTGATTTTGGGGTGCTAAATTTGAAAACGATTTTGTTTTCATGTTACGTAAATAAATTTAACTGAAACCACTCGGAAATGCTATAACGTATATTCTATAGGTTGTCTCAGATTTTTTACACACGTTTACACTGCCGTTTACTTGAACTTGCTGTAGTACTTTTTCATACCACACATTCATTAGGAGTTTAGGGATGAGGATTTTTACTTCCAGCCTTCCAGCTTCTAAATATTTACTTCCAGCAAGGTGGTGTACCTCCCTACTACCATCGTGACGTAAGGACCTTTTTTGATGATAATTGAATACACCCGTGCTCTTCAGACCTCACGCCAATAGACTGTTTTTATGAGGACTCGTCAAAAATAAAGTTTATGACACAAAACCGGTAGCAACAAATTCTATGTTATCTGTAGTGCATGGTCGAGAACGGTCATTAATTTAAGCACTTTCTGTAGCTTAAAAAATCTATGTTTGTTTTCTTTAATTTGGAGTTCGAATCTGAGATACGCCTTCATAAATACTGAATTTATAATCTTTCTGTGTTTGGGACGTCCTGTATATGTGATTTGAAACGAATTAGAAAATTTTATACCGTTATTGCAATAAATATTAAACGTATTATAAGCAGTATGCGCTAAGGGAACCATTAATGATTGATTTGTGATGATAGAGAGTCATCGCGATAATACTTGGTACACCAAATACTGTTACTTTATATTGTATGTGAGTTAGGAATAACCCACTAAGCGAAGAAATGGTACTTTTTGATTTCCAGTAAAATTTTGCATCCATTAGTATATCAGTTTGGGAGACGCATGCCACACGTGGCAACTGATCAAATGTTCACCATCCCTCGAGTTAAAACATATTTTTTTCATAAAGCCAATATGCCTATTTAGTTCCCATGATATGCGTTCCCATGACATGACAAAGGCAAAAGAGGACAAAATCAGTCGATTGGAGTGTGGTTGTTATTGTGACAGGAGTTGGAATACTTGCGCTTGCAGAAGCAATGACTTGAATCAAAGGTTTGTGTGAACTTTCGAGTATGACATGTTTTTGATGATTATGTGCATTATGGGATGAACTTTTCGGTCTGTCTAGAGTGATGAAGTGTGATGGTTTTGGTTAGCGTGATATATACATAACATATGTAATTGTGTGTTACTGTTTATCGATTCGATGAGAGTATGTAACGGGGCATTGTATAGTCGAAAATCGGAAAGAAATATCAATTTATTTTTCATGTTATATAGTATGTCCTCAGTAAGATACAGGCAAAAGCATAGTTTACTGGGAACACGGCAAACGAAAGACAATAAACCCTGCTCCATGAAAATTGTGTGTCCACATTAAATTACTTCACAAATTATGTTTTTATAAAATGTATTGTCATATATAAATAAATAAATACAATTAATTAAAACACATGAATCAGCGTGTCATGAAAGCATTTGTAAAAGCAATTTACATGGATGGATGGTCGAAGATTTCAGTACAGAAATGTTAGATTTTGTTTCTAAACCGAAGATAATCCATAGTTTTTATTGTTGTTTTCGAATTCAGCGACCCAAAATCTATAAATTAAATATTCTTTTATTTTTGTAAAAATAAAAAGTTGAACATTATTGAGTAGTGCTATCAGCAATGCAAGATGTCAATAGGGTTTATTTTTGGATATGTTTTAATGAAGGAATCAATCTCCTATGTCAGAGATCGTAAATATGATTTGATCAACGTGCCGAAATACGCAGAAATAAAATTTGACAAAATTTGCGTGTATAGACACATCTAAATATTATAATTCATTTGTAAAATTCGTTATCGCTAGAAGTTAGCCACATACATTATAGCTAACATTATAGCGTACCAGACCAGCGTACCATAAAGACATACAACCAGAAATGCACAATGAACCTGACAGTTAAATAGTGTTCAAGATCGGAGCATTGCTCCCTAAAAATACATCGAAACTGATAATAACACTAGTTAACAAATTAACTTTTTGTCTGTAACAGAGATTAAATTAGCTGATTCTTATTAAATCGACCCTGCTGATTACGAAAATCACAGTGAAAAGTTTGTAACACGTAACATTTTTGTGTAACAGAAGGGGGCGTGTTTTAATAAAATAAGTACGTTTTTATGCATTTCAAAAGTCGTAATTACAACAATGAAAATAAATAAATTCCTGAAGTAATAAATTTAGACACAGAATACAACGTTGTTACATAGGAAAATAAAAAAAGTAGAATAAAAAATAATTACCATAAGAAAAATTGACCTTATGTACCAATTTTTTATTAAAAAAATAGCCTTTTTTATAAAGTTGATCGAATAAACTTAGAGATTGTATATTAAATTGAATGAAAACTCAAATTAGATAACTTAGAAGACCCTACATTACAGTAAACAGCCATAAACAGATTACACTAGCAACATTTTTTTGTTAAAATATGAAATACATTTTTTGTTAAAATATTGAAATACGTGTCAACTTCTCTATAAAAAAACCAACAGTAGTCCCCTATCATATTAGAATCCCACCTTCCTTGATATCATTGTTTCATTCTGTGAATATCCTGATGGAATATTCCCCCTTGTTTATCACTTAGAGCTCCTAAGTTCTCTGGGCAAAAGTCTAGATGGGAATGCGGGAAGTGTATTTTCAGTGACATTCGACATTCTAGATTCTGGTAACTGCAAAAGTTCTTGTACAAGCTGTTCGTAATTGTCAGCTTTATTATTACCTAGGAAACCACTAACAACTCTTCCAAAGGCTTTCCAAGTTTCTAGTTCTTGAACACTCAATTTTTTTTTCGAATTTTTCTTATTTCAAAAGTTTCAGTCAAAAACTAATTTCAGGTTTTTCTCTTAAAAGGTACGTGATGGAACATTTTTAAGTTCATGTTCATTATTAGCACACGCAAATTGACCTAAAATGTCTGTTTTCACCCTTTTAACAATCCGTTTTCACCCTTGTTCGAACTTTTCATCTTTCAAATGTTTCAGTTTCAGTCAAAAACTAATTTCAGGTTTTTCTCTTAAAAGGTACGTGAAGGAACATTTTCAAGTTCATATTCGTTATCAGCACATAAAATTTGGCCTAAAATGGCCGTTTTCACCCTTGTTACAAAAACCTTGTTAACTAGTATTACAAAAACACCCTTGTTACAAAAACCTTGTTAACTTGTTAATTTTTCAAAATGGCAATGATTGAAGGGAGACATTTGAGCAAAACAATGTTCTTAGTTGTGAATCTTGCCATACTCCTCTTACGAAATTTAATTAAATATTATCTTTAAAAAATAACAATACCTACATTTCAAAAGATATTTTCAAATAATAATAAAAAACTAAAAAACAGTTAAAATAAATTCTTCGCCGTCTAGTCAAAAATCTCTAACGAGCCAGACCTAGTGCACCGAGATGACTTACGGCTGTAGAACGTATGGATGAAGAAAGATAAACAAATGTGAGTGGAAGGCGTGGTAGAGGTTAACGAAGTATGGTTGGGTCAAGTGAAAGATATTTTGAAAGAACGAAACATTAACAGTCAGAAATTGTAGGAGTTGTATGAGAAAGTGTATGGATGTAGAAGAGGCGAAATATTTGTTTTATATAGAAATATGTCTGGCGCTCCATCCTCTCTGCCTACCCCAACAGGAATACGGTGTGATAGTATGTATTTGTGTAAAATTAGCAAAAGAAACATAGTGTTTTATGACTTCGAGGTATAAATATATACGTTCCTTTTATAATATGTATTTTTATACTATTCCGTTCTAGTTTCGATATTTTTGTTGGAAAACTCAATTTGTAAATTCTGACTAGGATAGAAATAATAAAGTGGTTTTCAACAAGTGTCCTTGCCAAACTTTTTGACTTTATAACCAAACTCCACGAGTGTATGTTTCAAATAATCAATACAAACCATGGAGGCTGTTACCAAAATTCGTTTACCGTGTGAAACCTCAAAACTTCGTAATGAGACTTCGTTAGTGCTGGAGACGCAGACTCGAACTTCCACGGAGGAACGTGAGCACTCAATTCGTTGTGTAATTTGATGAGGAAAATTCATCCCCTGCTCTAAAAATGTTATTAACATTCAAGCGAATGCTTTAAAAATAAAATATAAAAAATTGCTGGAGAATAATTTCGTATTTTTTGGTAAAATTCAAACGCAAAATAGCACCTTATGTTCGTGCACAGTGGGTTTTAGTATCTTATCAATCTCTCGTGTTGAACGCTGGTCATTCTCGATCAAAGCCTTGTATTGGTCGTAATCAGTGGTTATCGATCTTCCAGAGCGGGCACCATTTTCGAGTGTCGTATCGCCATTTAGGATTTTTTTTAAACCACGTGCATTTATTTTAGTTTGTGTCGCGGCATCGAATAAAAGTATCAGGCATCGAAAAACAAATTATTTTGTTCCATCTTCAAAATGACAAAAACACTGCTCAAGCAAGTTGGATCAACAATGGCGGAAAATATGCACAACTGTTACCTTTTATAATTATATTTATTCAGCACTTTTGGAATTAAGTAAATAAAGAAAAATATACCCTTTCGACATCTACCTTAATGCACAACTACGAGTATTACCTTTTATAATAATGTACATTCATCACGTTTGGAATGGAGTTAGCAAAGGGCATCGAAATACAAGTTATTTGGTTTCATCTTCAAAATGAAATTAAAAATCGCTCTAGCAAGTTGGAGTAAGCAAAGAAAAATATGTTATACCCTTTCGACATCTATCTTCTTTATATAGTATACTCGTATTTTGCAATAATACGAGTATATGTATATATTTCTTTTGTATTTTATTATTCAGTAATAATGGATTCAAATTCTGAGCTAGAGCGCCCTTTAGGACAGTTTGCTCTCTAAACAGCACTATAATATAAGTTGTCCTTTTTTTTAAATTATATTCTTAAAGGTATATATTTCGCTTTATATCAGTCGGCACTTTCCTACGGTATATCGGTTTGTGGGAATGCACCTTAACACAGAATCACGTACAGCAGGTTTCCCAAAAAAATATTATACAAATAATTAAGTAACTTCGTGCCCGGTATCCCACAGCACAGCCTTTCAGGGAGTGTCGAGTCCTTAACGTATCCAACTTACACTTCAAATGCATTATCTGGCACTATCAAGAATCAAAAAAAAAATGCAAGCTCAACAAAGATATTGTAATTTATTTTTATCAAACACTGTCGGTGCCAGTTCGAACAGCATATCGGTACCTATTCGAATAGCATTTAGTCTTGTTTCGCTCCCCTGAAGATGAGGTGAAAGCCTTGAAACCGGTAGGGTTATACCGTCACAAAAAAGTGGAATAAACAGTGTTTGATAAAAATAAATTACAATGTCTTTAAACCTCCACAACGTTAATGCCTTAACTATAAACAACACATCAACAAAGATACATGACACGCATGGCAACTGATGAAATCTTCACCATCCCCAGAGCTGGATCATCTTTTGCCTCAAGGCAATATTTGACTTACATGACATACAATGAATTTAATAAAGGCAAAAGGGGGCAATTATTTAGGCAGTCGATGGGAGCGTGGTTGATATTGCGAGAGGAATACTTAGGCTTGCAGGAGGAATGGCATAACAAAGGTTTGTGTGATCTTGAGTGTGGTGTGTTTTTGGTGATTATGTGCGGCACTTGATGGGGTGTACTTTTTTGTCTGTCCGGAGTGATGCAGTGTGAGGGATTTGATTCGCGTGATATATACATATGCAATTGAGTCTCACTGTTTATTAAGTTGATAGGAGTGTGCAGCGAGGTATTGTATAATCAATAATCGAAAATAAATATCAATTTATTTTTCCATGTTATATGTCCTCAGTAAGATATACCATAGATAGGCAAAAACCTAGTTTACTGAAGATACGAAAAATGAAAGGTAACATACCCAGATCCATAAAAATTATGTCCACATTAAATGGCCTGTTGTTTTTCAACAAATTATGTATATATAAGATTTTTTGTCATATATAAATAAAAAAATATATTCTTATCTATCCGAGAAATGCGAAACTTATTTCCACGCAACCCAATATTTTATAACCGCGTTTCGTTTTCCACTTGTATTTTTCACACACACTTTTCCTTCGCCTCTCAGTAATCATACATACATATGTTAACCTTCGATTTTTCAATATTCGTACTTCGGTCCATTTGATTCATACCGTGAGTTGTATAGAAAACCCAACTGAGATCGTTTTACCTTAGCTATATTCTCGGCATTACCAATACTGATAGCTACTATTGTAAAACGGTTTTATGAAACATTACCAATACTGGAATAAAATTATTATGGCAATGGGCTGTTCCATGTGCAATCAACCAAGAAAACAAAATTGGAATTTGATGTCAAAATTTTGGCTAAAGAATAGGATACCACCTGTTGGCCAATAGATGTATTTAAAAAAAAAAAAAATATCGTATATGGTCAATTTAAAAATAAAATTGGAAAAAAGGGGCAAAATATTTTAACCCATGTTATATATTGTCCTAAAAGTCACCTAGGCATTTGAAATGCATGTTATATATTGTCCCGAAAGTCACCTAGGCATTTGAAAATCTTTTATTTACAACTTTTTTTACTATTCATAAATTTTTATACAGAACCAACACTTTTCATGCGTCATTTTCATGGGTATTTTCCAAAACTTTCCATTGATAATTACACTGTGTTATAAAAGTTCTGAAAAAAAGAGAATTATGGAGAATCTGATATGTTTTAAATTGTTAAATTTCTAGATGACTTCGGAATTCTGTATATAAAGAGTTACGAGATTTATCGAAGGATATGAAACAAAGTTAATGGGGGGCTAAAACATACACATACCTATATACACTCGAACTGGACGTTATCAATATCTGCTAAGTTAGAGAAAGTCAGAGAAATCGTAAAAGTTGTTGAGAAGGTACATGAATGTAGAAGAAGTCAAGAATGTTTGTCGAGATTCTGGCGCTCTGTCATGTATGCTTACCCCGACAGGGAAATACTGTACGTATGTTATATTTCAAATGAAAGCCCTTTTTGCTAATGGGTCTCGAGTAAATTGCATTTTAAGTTTGGGTAGCGATAAGTTTTGGGGAAATGTTGGCAGTTTCGAAAATTGAAAATCTAAAAATTGGCGACAGGAAATAATAAAAAAAAATCAAATGATAAGAAACTAATATCTTTAAGATGATCCAATTCCGTGACATCGATGAGGATAGATAGAGTGGTTGATTTGACATAGAATGCTTCCTGTCCAATTCATTCATATTGCTTCGTATTACTGATTTACGATATGAAATTCGCGCAGCTCTGTCACAAAGAGAATTCGGTATCTCGATAGATTTTGATGGATCGAGAGGTTGGAATGGATACCTTTTGAGTGCTCGAAATGTTATCAGTTATCCAACAATATAAATCGGCGCCATCGATCATTGCGTTATGAGTTATTGGAGTAAAATCGGTCTTTTTTTTCTGTATGCAACCTCTTCACCGATTTTGAAATATAAAAATCTGTATACGTTGTAAGTTGCCTTAATTAAGGTGGTCTAGCGACGGTTTTTGAGTTTATATCACAGGAAGTTGTTAAATGTCCTTGAGTCATATACATATGTAGATATATTAAATTAATAGCCTTTTTTCGAAGTTTAATCGCTTGAGACTCGTAGGCGTGCTTTTGATATTGTTATACTTCCCTTGGTGTTCCTCACATCTGCACTGTATATATGTTTTGTTAGTCTTTCTTTGTTCATTCGTTTTACATGCCCAAGCCATCTCAACGTACTTTTATTCATCTTACTTAACCCATCAGCCTTAAGTGCACATGCATCCCTTATAACTTCATTCCGTATTCTGTCACATAGTGTCACTTTATATATTCTTCTCTATGCACGCTTAAAATATCAATGGGTGCGATGATCAAGCCAACCATTGCTTGTTCGTATTAAACGATTTTTTTTTCGATTGTATAACAAACACTGCTTACGTGTAAATGTTGAATTATATTTATTTGTTTAATATTTTGTATTAAAAAGCTGATTCTAACATTAAAATAAAATGAAATTTCAATGGGTACGATGATCAAGCCAACACTCGCTACTCATTAAATTGACAAGCAAAGTAGATAAGGTGTCCAATATTGTATTGTATGCTAATGTATACTCGTATATGACGTTAATCTCTTCAATATTCGATAAAAGGTGAGTGGCTTAATGTCTCATAAAGTTACCCTGAATGGAGCTCAGGATAATATTAAACCTCTCTTACACGTTCGTTACAGTTATGACGCGAGTTCATGACATTCAACCCGTGTCTGGCGTGCTTCTGTTGGCTCGGTCGAACAACTCAATTACGGTTGATTAAACGCGACGAGACCAAAATAGCAACCGTGCAACGCGCGACACGTTTTTTTTTTTCATTAAAAATAATTAACCTTTGATAATATCGACGAATCTTGCGACTATTTATAAAGCCTGAAAGGTTCCCTCAGTAGGCAACAAGTTCCAACTGTTGCTTTTTAGGCATACTTTACGTTACGCATCCTACTGTAATCTTGGATCAAATGTGCCAGTAACTATGACAGTGGACTAAGTCATATTGTATTTCGACTTTTTCATGTTCGTATTGTATTTCGACTTTTGCGTTTGTGTGTAATAAAAATATTTTTCAAAGTCCTGACTGTTACGAGTATACTGTAAATCTGCTATTTATTATGAATTTTTACAAGTATCATTTTAAAAAATATGTGTTTTTTGATACTTCATATGGTTTGTAGACTATTTTTATAATTATTCAAACATCTTAAAAATTACTGATAATAAAAAATATTTCGGTTTTATTTTAAAAAGGACGCTATAAACAACAGTATTCACTTACATTTGGTAATTATAATCATGTTAACTTAATTTAGAATTATACTAGAGATTTCTTTTTCTTTAGTAACGGTATTTTCTGTTTGTGATGTTCTGATAGTGCGAAAATATTGATGGAAAATTGGTGTTATATAAGGTAACAGATTCATTATATCCTTACGTTTTTCATACAAAGGGATCTTCATGAATAATATAGTTTAAGCGGTCCTCATCGAAGTCCACTGGTCGTCCGGAACGCTCCATGTCTTTCAGGTCGAAATTACCGTCTTTGAAAAGCAAAAACCATCGACGAGCTGCCCTTTTATTCATATCATCTTCACCGTACACTTCGCAAATATCGCGAGCAGCTTTGGCAGCTTTATTCCCTCGATTGAACGCGAACAGAAGGAGGTGTCGAAAATGCTCACTTTCGCCTACTTGACATTCCATTTTGAAGGCTTGTAATCAAATAAAATAATATATGTAACGTAAAAGCAACACACAATATCTTGTAGAGCAGAACATTTTCTTTCGAATGATGTATAACATTTACTATTTTGTTTTACTTTTGGTGCTCATTTTTAAATTGAAATAAAACGGACACAACTTATGTTAACACCCAATATTTCATTGTTCACTGACTGGAAAAACCATAATAAAACATAACCATTCCCTTTTGGGGTAGGCAGACAGAACAGAACTCCAGACTTTCCTGGGTCGATACACATCCTTCGCCTCTTCTATAATCTATAAACTTTCTCATACAACTGTTACGATTTATCTAACTTTTACGTCTCCTGTACTCAAAATGAAGTTCAGGTGATCCGACCATACTTTGCTTGGTATATTTCTCTACCATGTGTTCCACTCACATTTGCACGATATATATAATATTTGTTTTGTTAGTCTTTCTTTATTCATTCGTTCTACATGCTCAAACCATCTTAGAGTGCTCTTCATTATCTTGCTAAGCACATCAGCCTTACGTATACATTTGCCACAAATCACTTTAGTCCGAATTCTGTCATACATTGTTATCCCGTGTATTCTTCTCAATGTTCGCATTTCTACATTCGACTCCTTTTAGTATATTTTTTCCATGTTCATGTTTCACTAACAGGAGGTGTCTAAAACAATTGTGGGTTATCATCTTAACAGATTTTGAAACTCTCCGGTTCGAGTATACTCGTATCATATATGTTATGTTGAAGCGCCCCATTGACTTTATTTCCTATCGCTACACGCCTTTCGATATCTCACGGAACTCTTCCTGAGAACATACTACCCAAATAACAGAATTTCTCAACTTACTCCAATTTCCCTTTCATTTTTCATCCATACATCGCACTTAATTTTCTTTTCACATTTTTCTGTCACTATGACTTTGAATTTTGCAACATTCATTCTCAGGTCTATCTCTTCGAATTTCTCATACAATTTACTTATCAAACTCTGTAATTCATCTTCATTTTCCTTTTACACACTACCGTGTAATTGATTGAACGTACAATTGTCTCGTGTCTTATGAATTTCGAAATCATTCATTTAATTCTGTCAAAACCATTCATTCAATTCTCTCAAAAACTGATTTATTTTTCTGTATGAAATTCACACTTGGTTTTTTTTATAAATCCTCATTCAAATCCCCAAACACATCTGGATATACATTTTTGTTTCATCTTTTTCATACGTTTGCTTTTTTGAAAAAGTATCATGAAATCGTCCCTCATCACGCGTGCCATCAATCATATTATTACCCGGCTTTGAGAAGATTGGACTCAAGATGTTACTCCACTATAGGATGGGTTTCCAATCCACTTTGACGTGGAGCGGTTCGCCACTCTCGAAATATATCTTATATCTAAAAAAATATTAACTTTAGGGCCACAATCTCTCAAAATATTTTCGCGATTTCTGAAGAATAGATATTCAATATTGTCAAGTTGAATATTTTAGCGAGAAGCGGTTTCATTTAAATGAAACCTTTTATAAGTGGAGGTCTGAGCTTGGAATTAAAAATGCATGTGCTGACATCTCAATTCGCTGTTACATCTTAATTATCGTCTATAGAATGGATGTGTGGACACTGAACCAAAAATCATCACGTAGAATCGAGACTTGAGATGTGAATCTACAGACTATGCTCAAGATTTCCTGGACAGATCGTGTTGCAAATATGTTTGCGCCTATGCATAGAACTACTTTAATCTGAAGATTCGCAAGTTGCAATGATTACATACTGAAAAGCACAATATACATTTACGAAAGATACAATGGATTGTCTCCAATGTATCTTTCTAATCTGTGTCTAAAATATGTTCCTTCGAAGGGAAGTAGAACATTGAGGTCGATTTCGTGGTCATCGTATAAATATCATGATTGTTTAGAATCGATCTAATAGGGTGGGGTATTTATGATAGAGTTTTGACATTGCTGGTCCTATAGCTTAAGATGGTCTGATTAAGTGTTAGAGATGGCGGGTGGATGGCGGGTGTAGCTTTAAAAAGTACTTGAAGATTACCATTTTTAGGAAGTTTAATCGAAATTGATGATTATTACGCCAAATATATCACATATCGAAAGATCTACAACGGTTTTTGTGTTGTTCGTCTTCCCTCTGTTTTCTGCAGTGTTCTTACCAAATTTATTTTTCTAAATATATTTAGATGTGTAGAAGTACCTAATCTAATGGCCGCAGCCACCTCCTTTCTATCCTTACACTCTAATTATATATATTTATTTTGTAATATTGTTTATGTCTCTAATGGTGGGTTCAAATCCCGAGTTAGAACACCTTGGGGACAGTTTGCGCTTTAAATGGCGCTGTATAAATTGTCATTTTATTATTATTAATTGAGACAGAGGCAGGTGCTGCATCGCTAGGTCTTAAGAACATCCAATTATTCTTTTCTTGGCCTTTCTCTACCACGCCTTCCACTCACATTAGCACTTTACGTTTATTTTATTAGTCTTCATGCATTCTTCGTTTTCATCATCTTACTTAACACATCAGCCTTAAGTTCACATTTTTATCTAACCACTTCATTCCGTATTGTGCCATACATTGTCATCAGATGTATTCTTCTCAGTATCTACAGCATTTATTCGGCTACTTTCAGTCTTTCCACGTTTCACTCCGATACATCAAAGTTGGTACTAAAATACTGTTGTGGGCTATCATCTTAGCAGACTTTGATACTGTCAGGATAGAATATGTATGTGTAAAACCTGAACCCGACATATTCGTGAATCTTTAAAATCTTTGTGCTGTATTATTTAGAATTAATTTACTATTTACACTCTCAACTACTGAGGCAACTATACCATGTACTCATCATTCTTTCTTTCCAGCATTTTAATACCACACCAAGTGTACATATATGGTTAAAATCGAAGCATTCCACGCTGAGACAAAATCACTAGGTGTCCTCCAAAGCTGTACGGCAGACAGAAGACGGAGGTAGCCAATACCCTTATATGACAAAACTTGTCGGGTTCTATCAATGCACCCGGTGAACAAACGTGAAACCGCGAGTGATAGTCATAGGGGTGCCCTCACTCAGTAATGGGTAGAAAAGGGCATATAAAGATAAAGATATATATGTTTAAGTGGTCCATTGACTTTGTTTCCTAACGCTACACGCCGTTCGATATCCCTCTTATGTGCATGATAAAAATAATGTGCAATAAAATACCAAAATAATAAAAACATTTAAAAATGAAACATGGTCGTCGATGGCTAAGAGAAAGAAAAGGACATTGGAAAGTAGGATAGTGAAAACCCAAAAAAAATGTTATGTCACTGAAGCGAAATGTAACGTTTTTTTATTTTGCTTTTTGAAGCGTAAATGATTAGAAGAGGAAAGGGAAATTGGAAAGAAAGATTATGGAAATCCAAATACAAACACGCTATCTCATTGAAGGGAGAAATTTTTCTTTTGCTTTTTGAAGTACGTCAACGATGTTGCGAGTCTTATGTTATTATCGATAAAAATATGAAAAGATACCTAAAGGGTTTCTTGTTAAATTCAACAGACTTAAATATGTTCCACGTCTTTCTCCCTTTTTAAGTATTTGCAAGAACAAAGGGGCTTGAGCACGCGTTGAACCGTTCATAACAATCCTCGCCTTTTTATTCCCACTCTAATAAGAACAATGTGGAGCTTTGGTTGGATGCTGTTGCCCCAGATCTTAGGAAGATTTATGCGGAGATGTGAAACTGGTATCTCTATATCCAGGGAGTTCATTTCCGCTCTATGTGAGAAAAGTAAGGATGTTGCAGTTCGTTTTTCTCCCGAAGGGAAATATCTTAATGGAATGACGAAAATATAGTTAGTTTGATTTTTGGTCAAGATACTATAGTATCCATTTTTGTTCATTTCTGGTCAAAATGTTATCCATTTTAATTCATTTTTGGTCGAGATAGTATCCATTTTTGGTCAAGATAGTATCCATTTTTGTTCATTTTTGATCAATATATAGTACTCGTAGTATCAATTTTTGGTCAAGGTAGTATCCATTTTTGGTCAAGATAGTGTCCATTTTTGTTCATTTTTCAACGTCGACGTTTCTAACAAAACATTAAAAGGCAAAACATAGAGGGTTATGTTAGCGGAGAATGAAGAAGATTTAGAGAGTTTGATAAGTAAAATGTATGAGAGATGCGAAGAGAAAGAGTGAAAATCGGAAAATGAATGTTGCGAAATACAAATCATGTTGATAGAAAACTGGAAGAAAATGTGATATACGGGTGAACAATGAAATATTGGGGTAAGTTTAGGGATTCTATTATTTGAGTAATATTTTTTTCAGTTGATGGCAGAGTCCATCAATAAAAAAATAGGCGACAGGAAACAAAGTCAACGGGGCACTAAAATAAATATACTCGAACCGAACATTATCAAAATCTGCTAAATAATTAACAACAGTAGTTAAGTACTAACTTTGATGTATGGGAGTGAAACGTGGACGTGGAAAGAGACGAAAAAAAACGAATAAATGCTGTAAAAATGCGTGCACTTAGACGAATACATAGGGTGACAATGTATGATAGAATACGGAATAAAATTGTTCGAGATGAATGTGAACTTAAGGCTTTATGTTAGTAAGATGATGAATAGCAGTTTCAGAAAGGGGATGTGATTTGGGTAGAGGAAGAACAAGGAAAGTATTGTTATATCAAGTGAATGATATTTTGAAAGAAGGAAAAGTAAGAAATAAAATAAATCGTAGGAGATGTATGAGAAGGCTTATGAATAGGGAAAAGGCGAAATATGTGTATCGAGATAAGAAAGTCTGGTTTTCTGTCCTATTTATCTACCCCAGGAGGGAAATGGCGTGATGGT
This sequence comes from Odontocerum albicorne, assembly GCA_949825065.1. Lineage (NCBI taxonomy): Eukaryota > Metazoa > Arthropoda > Insecta > Trichoptera > Odontoceridae > Odontocerum > Odontocerum albicorne. The sequence goes on from OX463857.1 coordinate 16,771,402, forward strand.
ATGTATATGTATGTTTTATATAAAAAATGGGTTATTATTATGAGGTCAGCATCGACCGTATATAAAATAAAAATATATAAATGATCACATTTTCAACGAAAATGTACTCGTATGATACAAATTATTTGGAAATGTTAAGCGTGTCTAGTGGCCATTAGAGTAAATATATTTATTATAGAAGGGTCGGTAACCCATTACACAAGGCCTACTACGTTGCCTTGTCCCGCGCCAACTCGGTTAATGTGCTATATTCCAGGCCCAACTTATCTCCACAGTGTGTTTAATATGCTTTCTTCTATACCTAGGGCAACCCACAGAACGCTTCCCATACGAAGTCGCTGAAATAATTTGCTTAGGCAGTGGTTTTCAACTATTTTCATTGCAACGATTTTTCACGCAAAAACACTTACCAATTAGTGAGATGGGTAGGCCTGTTGTTCACCATACATTTTCTCAAATCCTGGAATCAAATTGTTGTAGATACATTTATCCTCATTTTCTGTTTGCCTTGTTCCGTGCCAATTCGGTTATTGTGCTATATTGCAGACCCAACTTATATCCACACTGTTTCCGTTCGGTGTTTCGGTAAATGTATCTACAATAGTTTGATTCCAAGTTTTGAGATAATGTATGGTGAACAACAGGCTTACCCATCTCATCAATTGGTAAGTGTATTTGGGTGCGCGTGAAAAATTAGATTCCAAGATTTGAGCTCATTTTCTGTTCCACGTTGAGTTTTGAACGATATTCGCTACCGCTGGAAACCTAAGTTCGCAGAGGCAAGCCGTCGCAAATGGAACCCGGATTCGCCAAGCTTTCGCGTTCAGCAAAGAATATTCATCCTTCGCTGATGTCCGAAACTCAACAAGTTCCATACCGAGAAAATGTTTTTCAGCATACTTTAGTATAGATTGCCTGGATTTACTAGGATTTTCGAATATCTCGCAACGTCCCTGGGAATCGATCGCGGTGCTCCAGGGAGCCGAAGCACACACTTTGAAAACCTTTGTGCTAAGGCATTCGAATATTCAAGACAACTAATCTGCGACCTCCAATAACATTATTAGTGATTTTTTTACAATTTTAGAACTGCCGCATAAGGAAAAGGAAAATGTGATATTTGGGTTAACGATAAAAAAATTTAATGAGCTAGAGAATTTCACTATTTATATTCTCAGGCGACTGATGGTGAGAAATATTGAACAGCGAGTTGCAATAGGAAACAAAGTAAATGGGTCACTAAAAAAAATATCCAAAACATGCAATATCAAGATCTGCCGAAATGATGGTTCACAACAGCATCTGCCGAAATAATAGTTCACGAAAACCTCCTTGGCCTAGTTGGTAGGACGCTTGTCTCCCAATCCGGAGGTTGCAGGTTCGATTCCCGTTGGAAGTCTGATTATTTAAAAAGGATTGCAGTCGGATTTTAACTTAAGGCTTCTTTGATATATTTGCGGTTGATTGGAAAACTCACGTGGCACTAAACCGCTAGGTTGTACTGTATACAACGAAAGTGTGATACGATACATCGTTGGAAGTGAAACGTTGACGTGGAAAACGAATGAAAGGAGCCAAGTAAATATGGTGGGAATGCGCATACTGAGAAAGAATGTGTCATGTGTCGGTGTATGATGGAATAATAAGTATAATATTTATATTAAGGTTGAATGTAAGCTATAAACTGATCTGTTAACTAGGGTGGAAAGAGCACGTTAACGTGGTTTGGACATATTAAACGAGTGGGTGACGAAAGACTGACTAAACAAATTTACAATGCATGCATGAATGTAAATCGTGGTAGAGTATGACCGTGAAAAGTATAATCGGACCAAGTGAATTACGTTTTGAAAGAAGGAAAGGCAAGAAGTAAGAGAAACAGAAGGAACTGTGTGAGAAAATATATGGATGTAGAGGAGGCGAAGGAAGTATGTCGTGATAGGAGAGTTTGGCGCTCTGTCCTCTCAGCCTACCTCGACAGGGAAATGGTACATGTGTACTATCGTATACTTATCGTTGTTTTTATGATTTGTCCCTCAATAATTAAACTTCTCTTCAGTAGCATGGCGTTTCCTGGTTCCCCTATTAATGTTATTCTCTTTATCGCCTCCTATCTCCTAGCCGTGGATGAAACTTATATTCAAATTCTCAAATGAATATTTCTGTTATCTTTTTGTTTAATATTTCTGATTTTTTATCCTTTTATTTTCATCGAATAAAGGTTAAATGTAAATCTTTCATCCAATACTGAAAACATAATTGTTCAACAGATTTGATTTATTTATTGAAGACTTTATTGTAAATCAATCTGGCGGGCAAATCGCCAGGTAGTAATCTCTTCCAACCAATCGGATAATAGTAAAAACAAGGGTGTGGGTTGAAAAACATCTGATGTCCTCGTGGCCGGGCTCGCCCTGTATTGGTGGTGGTGGTGTATCTCGACTGGAGGAATGTTATGAAATGAGCCCAGACCTTTTGATAGCTTCTCTCTTAAATGTATTTGCTTCGACATTATCATGAAATAATTTCAGGATATATGATATTTACTCGTACATACTGTGTTGCTATCAATAAACCCATATTTATTTATTTGTATAAAATAAGTTACATGATCGCAAAAACATATTCGATTCATTATTCACTTGTACAAAATACGTTATAAAAATAAAAGTGAGATATCTTGAAAGGACAAAGGGAAGGAAAATTGGGGATTAAATTAAATCTTGCAATTAAAAGTTTTTTTGTCGATTTTTAAACAAACCAATGACGGAGCGAGTCTTACATTAGATGTTAACTGGTTTCATAGTCTCACTGCTTGGACAGTCAAGGAATACGTTGAAAAAACCGGTGAACTGGGAAAGCCAATGAACAATCTCTGCTTGAGTGTAGCACAAGTCCATGGTCGAAAAGACGCTGAATTTTTTTGGAGAGATAAGAGGGGGTGGCGGAACAGTATTTAGATAGGATATTATACAATAGTGGCAATAGATGAATTTCGCGTCTATTTGTCACGTTCAACCAGTTCAGTTCCCTCCGATACCAAGTGACCTTATGTACTTTTTTAGGTCTAAAATAAATCTCAGACAGTTTTTCTGATTGGTTGAAAATCGTAGATTGTACAATGAAATGTAAAAGTAAAGAAATGAATTATTAAATTACTCTTGATCATTTCCTTTGTTGTACTAGAACTGTAAGGCTCTGTTTCGTGTTTTATATTTTATAAAAGGGACATTGGAATTCTTGAATCAAGCCAGGAATTTCATTTTGCTCTGGATTGTCCGCGTGGCGCATTTAATAGCGTGGACGATGGCGAAAATAATTGGAATAGCGAGGATATTGTTTTCCTGTCATTACTAAGTCCCGCTTCAACCCTTAAACGGAGGGCTTGATGAAAGGTAAATTGCTATCCGCCTGCCGTACGCATCAACTATTTTTCATTTATTATCTGTTAATTTGATTTGATAGATGAAAGCACAGATACAGGCAATTTCATACATAGCAAACGTCCTAAATGTACAGTTGCCTTTCAATTCACGCGGATAATTGATTCCAGGAACTGACGCATAAATGGATACCGCTTAAATGGAGTCATTGAACGTTATGTTCTCATAAATAGGTGATCTTTTACATATTTTGAGATATTCTATTCTTGCTGAGTAAAAAACGCTTTGGGTATTTTGTAATAAATGTTTGTAAGTGATTATTGATAACCAATAAGATATTATACATTACAACAGTATTTTAGTACCAACTTGGATGTATTGAAGTGAAACATGGACGTGGAAATAGACTGTTAGGCGGCGAATAAATTCTTTAAAAATGCATGCACTGAGAAAAGTACATGGGGTAGCATGAATGACAAATTACGGAATTAAGTGATTAGGGACAAATGTGAATGAAGGCTGATGTGTTGAGTAAGATGAAAAAAAGCTTTCTGAGATGGTTTGGGCATGTAGAACGAATGAATGAAGAAATACTAACAAAATTAATATATACGAGTACTTAGCGCAATTGCGAGTGGAAATCGTGAAAGAGGAAGATTAAGGAAAATATGCTTGGGTCAAGTGAATGATATTTCGAAACGAAGGGACGTAGAAAGTCACAGAAATCGTAGGAGTTTTATGAGGGGTATGGATATAGAAAAGCAAAGAATGTGTGTCGAAATAGGAAAGTCTGGCGTTCTGCCCTCTCTGCCTGCATCGACTGAGAAATAGCGTGATTATATATTTGTATAGTTGAATATTACAAAAGGGGTGAAGCAAGGATGTGTATGTCACCCTGGTCATTCAATATGTATATAGAATCGTGTATTCGGGATCTCGAAAGGTTATTTAAAAACTAAGCAATTAAAATTTATTGTTAAATTGAAATTGTTTAGTAAATTTGATCGAACAATTGCAATTAAACAAATTGTAATATAAATATAATTTTAATGGGAGACAAAAATATTGAACGCAAATATATGTATGTAGACTGCTGTGTTAACGGAGAATGGAAATGAATCACGGTGTATAAGTTAATTGCACAAGACATGTGTAGAAAAAAAGACCTTTTCACCTTCACTGAACATATTCTACCTTTTTATAACACAATTTTCATAAGTTATGTTTTCAATGTTTATAATAGTCGACTATACTAAAATTTACACAGTGTTTTCCGTTTTATGTTAAAAAGTTACTCAAGAGGTTTGTGTGTGAGAAAATACAACAGTTAATAATGTAAACCCGCGTGTATTGTGTTACAGCAAAAAAAAACTTTTTCTTCTAATACCTGCGGGGCTATAAACAAGGAAAAATTTTACCTCGATTTTCAAGAAAATCGCCGCCACACGTCACCACTTCACATTTTTACCTTAAAAAGATACCTCTGCGTACTTCTACCTTGACACTCATTTCCCCCTTTTTCCTTTTTTTTTCATTTTTTATACCTCTGCCGTCGCTGCCATGTTGAACATATTTCCTTTCTCGATTATTTTTTTTCATTATATGTTCTTGTATTTTCCCATGCATTGGTATGTTTTTTTTTCACTTTTAATTAAATCACTGTCTAGGAGCTGTGGTGTTTGAATGTTTTGTGGTTGTTTTTCTGTATTGGTGTAGGCATACAAGACAAAGCGCTAACATTTTAGTTGGTTAAATAATAGTAAACGTGAAATAATATTTAATAAACTTTTTTGTATTATTTTGTATGTTATGGAGTTCCTCCAAGAGTAGTCAGAAGAGAAGCTTTTAATAATTGCAGTGTGCTTGATTTTTGGTGGTATGCATAGCTTCGTGTACAGTGCGCTGTATTACCCTTAGCTGGTCACTATAGTGAATTGGTGACTAATCTTGATTTTTTTTGTGATTCATACTTCCAGTTAACATACGAGTACAATAAAACACGTTTCAGGTGTTTTTCAACACATTGGCTAATTAAAACTTTTTCTGGTCGGAACATATTTTTAAGACTTAAAACAAATATTCCAATAAGATTTTTTTTCATTTAATAAAAGAAGGTTCGAGTCTCTAGTTGGAGCGTCACTGAGGAGAATTTGCTCTCTAAACGGCGCTTTATTCATTGTCCTTTTTTAATTATTATTATTTTCTATAAGACCTACTCTTATTCCATATACTATACCTCTTTAAACAGCTTCTTGAATTTCTCCTTACATTTCGTATTTTCAAACTCTAATCGTTGTTACTGGACTTCGTAGTCGACAATCCCCCTCGCCATTCCGACATCAATTCAGTTGGAAGACAAATCTGTACAGTGGAGCTTTTTTCCTTTAATACGTGAGTGAGCCGTTGCACACCAGCAAACTCACCGGCCACAACGCATCGTGATTATCAAACACTCGCCCACGAAGAGTCCAAAACGCCTAGAAAGCTGCGCTTAATGTATTTTGAATCTCGTCATCTATGTTTGCTTTGTGATTTATAATGCTACCCTCAGCGTTTAGTTTGAAGATGAAGTGTTGGCTATTTGACGCCTACATCTTTCGTATTTTCTTGTCATGTTTCCAAGGACCAGGAAGTCTTCTCAGTTTTGATAACATATGTCTTAGGAGGATGATGGGTGGTGCGACATCGTGACGAATGAGGCGATTCAACATCGGATGCCGCACAACCTTTAAGCACCACATTAACCTTTCCTTCCCGGTGTTGGGTATCTTCTACACGTTGCTTCAAATAACCATCAATATCTCTATAAATATAATAAATACAAGGTTAAGATTCTAGGTATTCCTCCATATTATATTTACGCATTGATTTAAAAAATAATATTAATAATAATCAGAATTTATCGACTACATCGTAAGTATTTTCTGAATATCGGAAACAAATTCGCATTTAAACGCTGTGAGTGCCTCGATCTTGGGTCTTGACGATAGGTGAAAAGTATGCGGGAAGCGCGACACTATATTCGCATCTCACTTTTGCATACGTCACTGAATAGCGAGGAGCGCAATTGTCTCCACCTCGCAAGTGTAAGCGACGCCCGAGTTAGCCCCCAACCCTGCCGCGCTGCAGTAGCTGTTGAGCTGGCAACGAGACTAGACCTACGCCCGTTCCGTGAGCGGTGCCAGATGGTTTTTTAATGTTTTCAGGAAATAAATCTCAATTATTATAATTTTTAACTTCAATTATAATTAATTAAGGGGATTATCTATGAATGTTCTTATTTTTCCGATTTAAAATCGCTAAATTTTGATCGCGTACTCACTACCCAACACCGGAACACGCGTTTCATTTTTATCACCGTAAGGGAAGGGTTAAAGGTGAGGCGCTGAAGGTGGTTAGGTCTTGTATTAAAGATGCTTCCTGGTAGCTAGACAAGAGCTGCGCTGTTGTATCGTATTTAAGGGACTCATTGAATCAGACACCCATCCTACATTATACACCAGTTCAGGTTCCGAGTTGAATTGAGATAATCTGCTCTACTAGCAATTACCTAATTGCTTATTTGTTTTTCGACTTCATTTTATTTGACGTATTTCAGTTAAACAAACGTTTACAATACTGTTTAATCATTCAGTTAAATTTATTTAACATTTTTTTTATTGTATTTATTCTTTATATGTTCAACGAATGTTTTTAGTTAGGAGTCACATACTTCATTTGCTGTCTTACTGATGGATATATTGTATTTATTCATCGAAGTGTTTGGATCTTGGTGGTGAGGATCTTAGTCTGTTGTGTGACTTTTTGTTTCATTCCTTTTTTTTATTCAAGGCTCTATTTGATATTTTTTAAAACCTGATTTATAATGGAGGAAAACTCGTACAAATCACCCCCTGCCGAAAGAGCTTGCTTGAATGATTTTGTATTGTATTGGTAGTTTCAAACCGTACATTTACGCACATGTATGCTCGCACACTCCCAAGGGGATGATTTTCACATCCAAAATAGAAAATGGCCAAATGTGTTGAAAGCAAAATGTGTTAAACTTAATAAACATGACCTTAGTATAAATTTAGAACTGAAAAATTAGGTATGTTATACGAATATGGTGCATGTCAATATATTGTAGTAGCTTTTAGTAACAAGATTACTGTTAATCGAGAATTTAAAAAAATATATATTCACAGTTACGGCCTGACTATGAGTGCCGGAATATGAACCGACTTGAATGGGGTCGTTTTATGGCATCCTTGTGTTCCTGATACAATGTATATAGATAGGGTGATGATTTTTGTTACGTATTTTTATATACGGACATAACACACATTCTGTACGATTTTCCGATATCCGTAACATCGTTTGGTATTCCCGTTTCTTCGGCTTTCCAGCGGGCATGAAGTTATTTTATCCTCTTCCGCTTCCCTTTGTTCCCCCGTTCCTGTATTATGTGCAGAAATGTGATACTCGATCTCCGAGCCACCAAATGTTTCCGACAAACTCTACAGTATATTGTGTGTCTCTTGAAATATCAATAAATAATTTAAAGTGCCTCTATTTTACAAAAGAAAATTTTGACAAAATATTATCAACAAAAAACTTAGTTTATATAAAAATACTCGTATATCAAATTATGTTTTATGTTGTAACCTTAATATAAACAAATATATTAATCTGTAGTGTAGTGATGTTCAAACTGAGTTCCGCAGAACGTTTTCAGGGGCTCCGTATTTTTTTTATTGTATAAAAAATTCGATTTTTTTGTTATATCATTTTCTAAGGCTTTTATATATTTTTTTTTCATTTAAACATTTCCATGACGGAATTAATAATACGGGTTAGCCGGTACTCCGTCGGTACCCGGTCGGTACGAGCCGAATAAATACTGTTGAAGGTGTAAGGATGTAGAAAAGGCAAAATATGTGTGTTGGGAGAGAAACATCTGCCGTTGTGTCTTATCTGCCTAATCCAGATAAGACACAACGGCAGATGTTTCTCCTATAGGGAAATAGTGTGATGGTATACATGTTAATTTTTTAATAATTGAAAATATCTTTTTTACGTGTATCTATAAAATTTTGTTAAAAAATGGAGGGCTCGTGACTATGTGAAAGGATATGTAAAAATGTGCATTTTTGCCGTACGTGGTAACGCACGATTTATACGCGTGTTACACCACAGGGGTTGAAAATTACAAATAATACAAATATACAATATAAAAAAAATAATACACTCAGATATAAAATAGCAATAGTAAATATCTAAACTTTCATTTAAAAACGTTTGTCCTTAAAATTTAAAAAAATGTCTGCGATGCATTTTTTGTATTAAGGTTACAAAGAAATAACATTCAATGCGCAGGGGTTCCGAAGCTGAAAGTAGTATTGTACTTATATGTCGCTTCTGAAAAATTGGATCGGTTGGCATTTCGAAGGGTCGCGAAGTTTTCGAAATATTTTAATATTTTTGCGTAATAACATACCATATGTTACAAATGTACAAAAATCATTTTGGAAACCTTCCAACGCTGCGTGTCGAAAGTAACAACAGCTTATTGATGTTCACAATTCACGGGAACTTATCAGATCCCGAGCCGAATTTAGAAGTTAATGACTTTCATGAATATTTTGTCAATATTCATAACCTACAAAAGCAACTAATGAAAATACAAACTAACAATACACTTCGCTACATTTTTATCAAAAGCACCAAGTTTTTAGATGCATTCTGATTGAAATTAAAAACGAAAAGCCAACATTAGTAAACGAAGCGCTGAAAGAATTGTATAATTTACATAAAAGGAAAAAATAAGTAAAATAAAAAACTTATCTTATATTTTTGTGTTCACCACAGGTTTAATTTAGGTTCACAACTAGTTTCGAAGACCACCATCTTTTTCGTCAGGTGAATATAAACTAAGTTGCTAAAATATATTCTGTACAAGTGTAAATAACCTAATATAAAAGAGATGAGGTAGGGGAAGTGAAGTGGGGAGAAATGGCATACAATGGTGAATGGGACGGGAAAAAAATATGTGAAAGTGAATGTGAATCTTTAAGACAGGGGAGGATTTTAAATTGGGAACATATTAAGCAGAGGGCTATTATGAAAATTGGTTTGGTTATTGATGATATTGAAACTAAATTTTATAGATTTTTTAATCTCGAGAATTTCCAAATTGTCAAGCTGCAATCCCCCTCGGTTTATATGTAGAATCCTCAAACCACGATTAATATCGAACGAATGGTTGTTTTCAATTAGGTGGTTAGCGAACTCTGAAAAACTATTGTTGTTCAGGCATCTTAAATATTCCTTAACTCGTTTTTCGAAATTTATTTTCGTCTTGCCGATATAAAAACATGAACAATCATTACATTGTAATTTGTAAACTCCGGATTGAGTAAGTTTACTTTCCATGTCTCTATTGTTCATAATTTTATTTTTAAATTTATTGGATGTATAAAAAAAATTAAACCTGCGGTGAACACAAAAATATAAAATAAGTTTTTTATTTTACTTATTTTTTCCTTATATATTAGGTCCTTACATATGAAATTGGCGTTTTGCCGTACTGGCAACTTTGATCTCAAATATCTTCTCTTTGGTTAGGAATTCCAAATTAAAATTTATAAAGCTATTTACTCAAGTATTTGTGTTTCGAAAATCATAATTCATTTGTTTTTTCCTCAATTGTTTTTTTTCTTTGCGTCACTCAGTTTACAAAATGGAAAACTTGAAATATCGCGTTATTTACGAGTACGAGTTCCACCGTGGCACCAGTGCTGCAGAAACGGCTCGAAGGATTAATGATGTGTATGGCGACGGTGCCGCAAAAGAAAACACAGTGCGTTTTTGGTTCCAACGTTTTCGTTCTGGAAATTTCGACCTGCAGAACAAGCCCCGTGGACGGCCGGAGACCAAAGTTGATAATGAAGAATTGAAGGCTATTGTGGAAGCGGATCCATCGCAAACCACGTCCGAGTTAGCTGCAGGCTGCGGTGTTAGTGATAAAACTGTTTTAATCCACTTGAAGCAAATTGGGAAGGTGAAAAAGCTTGAAAGGTGGGTACCTCACGAATTGAGTGAAGCAAATCAACAAACGCGCGTTGACTGCTGCGTTGCATTACTCAACCGGCACAATAATGAAGGGATTTTGAATCGAATTATTACCTGTGATGAAAAGTGGATCCTGTATGATAATCGGAAGCGCTCATCGCAATGGCTGAACCCTGCCGAACCAGCCAAACCATGCCCCAAGCGAAAATTGACTCCAAAAAAGTTACTTGTGAGCGTTTGGTGGACTAGTGCTGGTGTCGTTCACTACAGCTTTCTTAAATCTGGCCAGACGATTACGGCAGATGTCTATTGTCAGCAACTGCAAACCATGATGGAAAAGCTAGCTGCTAAACAACCGAGGCTGGTTAATCGCTCTAGGCCACTGCTGCTTCATGATAACGCTAGACCACACACTGCACAACAGACGGCTACCAAATTAGAAGAGCTTCAATTGAAATGTCTAAGAGATCCACCGTACTCTCCGGACCTTGCCCCAACAGATTACTATTTTTTTCGAAATTTGGATAACTTCTTGCAAGGGAAAAAATTCAACTCCGATGGGGCAGTCCAAACCGACTTCAAAGATTTTATTGATTCCCGTCCGAATGGTTTTTTTAGTAAAGGGATCGATGAACTACCTATGAGATGGCAAAAGTGCATAGATAGCAATGGTACATACTTTGATTAAATAAATATATTATATTAAAAAAAAATCAACTTTATGTTCCTCCCAAACAAAACGCCAATTTCATATGTAAGGACCTAATATAAAAAATGTGCACCACAAAGTGAAACTATAGTATTTTCGAAGATTCCAGAAATTATATAATTGATTTTTCCCCGTGCTGAAAAGTATTTGAAGTTGCACCTGTCTGAATCCGTTTTTTATACTTTGTTGTCAATTTGTATTTTGTTTTTCAATTATTTACCCCTGTGTACGGCCCCGTATTGTGCTGGTAACATGTGATTTTGTTCGATTTGATACATGTTTCTTTGTTGTAATTGTGTAAATAAAATTATATTTTTATAAATTCTTTCAACCTTAGCGTGTTGAGCACTTACCATATACTCTTTTATGTTTTCTTATAAGGTACATTGTACCGTTTATTTACATAAATAAACAATACTGCTGCCCTTCAAAACTTCAGCTTCGGTAGATAACAGGTAGGGTAAATGACTTATTTCTCCTTTTTTTAATTTTTTTTTTCTTCGTGGTAATAAACTGACATCTTACTACGAATGCGTCGACAGCGCAATTTAAGATAATCGTGTCTTAATTTATCAAATAAAGTTCAAATTTCCTCAGAGCCTTTGTTTTTTTGTGTCTGTATACATTCTCCCCTTGAATAGTTTTCAGGCAATTTTATTTCTGTAGAGTTTTACATGTAAATTATTTCGTGAATTTTACGACTTTCCCTTTTTTTCTAAGCAAATGTAGATCTCGAGGGATGATTGGGTTTGCGGGAAGGGTGGGAATTTCGAGGTACGTAAGTTCATACGAATTCAAATATAGGCTTCAGGGAGTAAAAAGGATACGTGAGAGATCAGTTGTTCATCTTGACCCAAAAGCTTTACCTCATTAGTTGTTTATTTGTTTTTATTTTGTTTTTGTTATAAAAATGTCTCCAACGTCCAACATTTTAACATGTTACATTTGAACACGACGCTTAACAAAGTTCGAGTTTGAAATTGACGCGTGAAGTTTTTAAAACACTTACAAATTTTTGGCCAAAGATGAAGCGTAAAAGGAAGATAAACCCTTTACTGAGCAACATCTCTCTAAAAATACAAAAAGTTGGAGTATTTTATTACAAGTGCTTATTTTTTTAGCTTCTTTATTTTTCTTTAAATGTAGAAAATATCAAAGCAAAGAGTAAAGAAACTATAATGTAAATACTTGTAATTAAATACTTGAAATGTATATATCTTCAGAAATACATAAATACCATCGCGCCGTTTTACTCTTGGGGTAGGCAAAGAGAACAGAACGTCATACTTTCCTATTTCATTCCATATATTTTGCCTCTTCTACACCCATAAACTTGCTCATACAACTCCTACTATTTAAATTTCCTTCTTTCATATAATATCATTCACTTGGTCTAACCATAATTTTCTCGGTCTTCCTCTATCATGCTTTCCACTCACATTTGTACTGTATTTTTATTTTGTTAACCTCTATTCATTCGTTGTACATGTCCAAACCATCTCAGAGTACTTTTCTTCATTAAACTTAATAAGTCAGTTTTAAGTTTACATTTAGCCTTAGTAACATTATTCTAAATAAATATATATTTATTGATAGCAACACAGTATGTACATATGTATAGTATATATCCTGAAATTACACATATACATTTATTAAGGCAATGTAAAACGAAATACAATAAAGACAGTTGCTATCAAATGGTTTGGGCTTATCTCATTACATCCAATCGAGATATATCCCCACCAATAGAAGGCGATTTTGACCGCATTCCTTATAACATCAAACATTGCTACCCCGTGTATTCTCCTCAGTGCGCGAATTTTTACAAATTGTCCCAACAAAACACGGACAAAGCGTTATTTGTTACGTCTTGAATAAATTGAGGTTGTTTTGCAACGTATATATACTCGTATATGTAAAAAACATATATTTGCCGCTATAAAACATTGTTCTTGTGCACTAATAAATAGATAAAATGAAGAACGGAAAGGGTAAGCACAAAATAAAAGAGAATATGGGAAGTTTGAACGAGCAGAATATTTGAAGAAAACAGCAGATGGACCAATTTTGTCTTCATTTTCTTACTTCTCCACTCTGTCTCGAGAAACTTCCCTGAATTACTGAATTACAAAAGAAAATTGTTTCCTCGGCATTAATCATTGGCTTCATATCAAACTTCAGATCAGTTTCCTTACTAAACTTTACCATTAAATCATTTTACCCTGGATTTAATAAGATACAGTGATAAATGTTCAAAGAAAGATGGAGCCAATTACAGGAATGCTCTTCACTCGTATATTTGTTTATTTACGTTGATAAATAAAGGTGGTATATAGAAACAAAAAGAGGCTAAGAATACATAAAATATTGTATTATGCAATTGAAATTGAAATCAGGAATATGTTAAATCTTTCAATGTGGCTCCTTTCATTCATTTTCCGCGCTCACGTTTCACTCTCATATATCAATGCTTAGTTGGAATATGTGTCTTTTGGTGTCCCATTGACTGTTTTCTGTTCCAGCTAACCGTTCAATATCTCGTTCCACTTTTTCGTCGTCTAAGAGCATACTTCCCAAGTTCAATAACAGAGTTTTTCATTATTTTTTGTTAACTATGTTTATTTTAATTTTAAATTAATCGTTATGGATTTAAAATTGTTTCTAATTAAAAATCGCTATTATAATTTTTATTTTTTACGTACTTGTGCCTTGATTTTTTTTCTGTTTTGTACGAGTATATATATCATAATGTGTACATAAATGTTTTTCCATTTTAATTGTGTTCATATTTCGACGTTTTTCTCTTGTATTGCATTTTCGTTTTAAATATTTTGAGGCTTGTTGGATTGCTGTTGTTATTTGAATTTCGTTTTGTTTTTTATGTGTTTTTGTAATAATTTTTTTCCACTGTAGTTTTTATTCCAATTTGGGATGTTTGAACTTCAGGCCTTAAGCCGCGTTACTGCTAATTTTCCTTCCCCTGTGATGTCTTTTTCCTTCTCCTGTGATACCTTAAGTTCGTCGTTGCTACTTCTTTTCACATTCAGGATGTCGCCACCGGAGAAGTTATCCATTTGGACAATTCCTTCTTTGTAACTTAGTGATGTTGCGGTCTTAATAAATGAAGAAGCTTTCTGTCTTCTAGTGCTAAAAGTGGATGGATTTATATAATTTTGAACGACAATTACTAACGAATCTTTGAATCTGTAACCCAGTAACACCAATAACACAAAATATATATTTTTTTGAGTTACGAACACCAGGAACTAAAAATATTTTTATAGTATTTTTCACTCATTAAGATTAACACATAAAATAGCTTAGTTTATGTATACAAGTAGAACACATTTCTACATTTGAAAATGAATGTTTCGAAATCTAAAGTCATGGAGATAGAAAAATGTGTATGGAAAAATAAATGCGATATATGGGTAAGCAATGAAAGATTAGAGCATGTTAAGGAATTCTCCTATTTGGGTAGTATTTTAAGGATTAGTATTAGTATTTTAAAGATATATTTATTTTAGTATTTTAAAGATGTTAAGGAATTCTCCTATTTAGGTAGTATTTTTTCAGATTGAGGAGTTGCACAAGATATATTGAACGGCGTATAGCGATAGGAAGCAAAGTCAACGGGGCACCAAAACATATACACTTGAACCAGATAATATCAAAATCTGCTAAGATGATATTCCACAACAGTATTTTAGTACTAACTTTGATAAATGGAAGGGAAACATGGGCGTGAGAAAGGTTTGAAAGAAATGCACGCACTGAGAATAATTTATAGGGTGACGATGGATGACAGAATACGTATTGGGATCAGGGATGAATGTAAACTTAAGGCTGATGTATTAAGTAAGATAAAAGAGAGCACTTTGAGATGGCTTGGACATGTAGAATGAATGAATGAAAAAAGACTAACACAACAAATATATAGTGCAAATCTGAGTGGAAGGCGTGTAAGAGAAAGACGAAAGAAAGTATAGTTAGATCAAGTATTTGATATTTTGAAAGAAGGAAATGTAAAACGTCAGAAATCGTAGGAGCTATATGAAAAGGTGTAGAAGATGTATGGATGTAGAAGATGCAAAGATGTGTCCCAATAGGAAGTCTGGCGCTCTCTCCTCTCTGTCTACTTCAATAAGGAAAGAACATTATGGTATGTATGTAATAGAGTAATTTTTATAACGCTTGGACGCTTCTTTGGTCAATTTGAAATGTAAAGAATTGATATGTCCAGCTCACACCAGGGATAATTTCATCGACTCGTGAGATTGTGGTTTCTTTAAAAATGCGTTTGTAAAAGAATAGCCTACTCCTGATCTTTAAAATCAATAGAATGTTGATTGCTCATGAAGATCCGTTTCTTTGCTTTCAGCTGGAAAATGTTCGGATGCTGGACAAGTATGCCAAAACCCCGTCGAAAGGGACTCTCTACCTGACAGCCACACATCTCATCTTCGTGGACCACGACCTCAAGAAAGAAACATGGGTAAGCCAATTCATTTGACAGTTCTTTTTCTTTTAATATGTCAGAATCAACCTCAAATTATGCCTTAGTGTATCTGACAATCTAAATAGAATTTCACCCTTGTTTATTTCAACCTGTCAAAATAAATTTGCTTTGCAAAATACATTTACGGGCATGGTAATTCTTTATAAAGGCTGATATACATTTTAGGGAAAGGGTTAAAGAGATGGTCAAGGATTTGAATAAGGTGAAACTAAACAATTTAAAGTTAAAGTATTTGATCTACTCATTCAATTACTTGGAAAATATTCATTTGCAAATCTGTATATAGAGCCTCGCAGATTTATTCTAGTAGAAAATAGAATTGTATATCTATTTCAAAGTCAGTATTTATATGCAGTATGTTATGCGATAATTTGCATTAGAATTATATTGTAGGTTCTCGATGGATGAATAAATATACATATTTAAGTTCTATTTTTACTCAAGAATGATTAAGCGATTGTCAGAAATGCAAGGTGTGCATGAAAAAAGCACGCCGAGGAAAACGTGACTGGAGACTGAAAGAAGTCGAATACATGTTGTAGAAATGCGTGTACTGCGAAGAATATATGGGGTGAAAATGTACAACAGAATACGGATAAAGTGATTAGGTATGAATGTGAACTTGAGGCTGGTGTGTTGAGTAAGATGAAAAAGAGCACTGTGAGATGGTTTCGGCATGTAGAACGAATGACTGAAGAAAAACTAACGAAACAAATACTATATATAGTGCAAATGGGAGTGGGAAGATGTGGTAGAGAAAAACCAACTATGGTTGGGTCAAATTAATGATATTTTGAAAGAAGGAAATGTAAACAGTCAGATAAATTTTAGGAGTTATATGAAAAAGGTGTATGGATGTGAAAGAGGCGAAATATATGTGTTGAAATATGATGTCTGGCGCTTTGTCCTCTATGCCTATCCCGACAGGGAAATGGCGTGATTGTATGCATGTTTTTTTCTGTATATATTCACGTTCTTTTAAATTCGAGGTTCTCAATGGACTGATAAATATGCATATGACAATTCGATTTTTAATCAAGAATCACTAAGCGAGTATAAAATTCAGATGTATTGGGTGTTAACATAAGTTGTGTCCGTTTTTTTTTCAATTTAAAAATGAGCACCAAAAGTAAAACAAAATGGTAAAGGTTATACGTCCTTCGAAAGAACATTTTCTGCTCTACAAGATAGTGTGTTTGCTTTTACGTTACATATATTATTTTATTTGATGACAAGCCTTCAAAATGGGATGTCAAGTAGACGAAAGGGAGCATTTTCGACACCTCCTTCTGTTCGCATTCAATCGAGGGAATAAAGCTGCCAAAAAAAATTGATTCGCAAATATCGCGAGTAGCTTTGGCAGCTTTATTCTTTCGATTTAACGCGAACAGAAGGATGTGTCGAAAATGCTCACTTTCGTCTACTTGACATTCCATTTTGAAGGCTTGTGATCAAATAAAATAATATACTCGTATGTAACGTAAAAGCAAACACAATATCTTGTAGAGCAGAAAATTTTATTTCGAATGACATATAACCTTTCCCATTTTGTTTTACTTTTGGTGCTCATTTTTAAATTGAAAAAAAAAACGGACACAACTTATGTTAACACCTAATACATGGTTGCATAGAAAAGGCAGAACGAGGAAAACGTGGCTGGATCAAATGGACCATATTTTGAAACACCAAGAATTTATTACTGAAGCTTCTTGAAGGTATAGTGCAATAATCTATACAATTTACAATGAATTCAGTATCATCCATCCTGTCGTGTAGCTCATGACTGAACATCGTGACTCCCTGATTAACCCTTGACGACTCTTGTCCATCCATCCCTACACTCCGCGATTCGAAGAGCGGTTGTTAAGGAAAGTATTGTTGCGCTTCTCACTTGTTCAGTCCAACGCATTGGGGCTCTTTCTTTTGTGCGTCGTCCTTCCATACTTTGATGACTCTCCAAACTGTCTAATGACTCTCCAAACTGTCTCCATGACCACGAAAAATGTGACCAAAGAATCGGAGGACTCGTAGGCACATTGTCGACATTATTTCGGCGACTCTCAATTCTTCGAGGATGGACGTATTAGTTCGCTTTGTTTGCCATTGAACTTGTAATACCCTTCTCCAGCATCGTTTTTCAAATGGATCTATTCAACGTCTCTCGCTTGCTCTCAGACTCCACGTCTCCGCACCGTAAATAAATATTGAAAAGACAAGAAATTTTGACACATTTTCGTCTTGTTGGAGATGGTTGTGCCCTTCCATATATTTTTCAGCTTTTTGCCATTCCGGTTCTTGTTTTCACCTCAGCCTCACATTCTCCATTGTTGGAGCCTAAGTAACATACCATATACTACGAATAAGTGAGTAACCACTTTTATATCATAATTCACATTATTTGATGGCATTTTGTGATTGCGGCCTATTATCATCAACTTGGTTATATGGTAGACATCCTACATAACATAAGTAGACGATCTCCATTGCTTAGTTAGTAAGACGCTCCACTTTCACCCGGGGGTTTCGGCTTCGATTCCCGATGGTACCCGAGAAAAGGAATTAGAAGTGAAAAGTGATGCTATCGAAACATACTTCGAGTGTCACGGATTGACTAAGTCCGGAATAATAATACCTTGAAACGAATGAATAAAGATAGAGAAATATTATCCACCATCAAAAGGAGGAAGTTTTAGTACTTTGGACATGTTTGTTATTCCGTCGTCAATTCAATTGATACTGGAGGGGGAATTTCAAGGCAAAAGAAGTGTTGGAAGAATGCATCTCCTGGTTGAACAACTTACCTGGGAATCTGAGATGCACGCCTGCGCTGTAACGAATGTGAGGTGCATGGCCGTGCAGTAAAACACTGGGCTTCCGTGCGGAAGGTCGTCGGTTCGAACCCCGCGCTGTGCTACTCCCCTCGAACGACACAAGCACTTTTTCCGCCTAGTGTTTGAGGGTATAAGGATATCTATGACTTCGGTCATATATATTCTTTTTTTTTAAATGATTTTGTGATACCTTTGCTCAGAACTGCTGCCTCAAATGTCATAATGTCATGATGATCACCAACCTCCGAAGAGAATGAAAAAGATCCGAAAAAAGGGTCCCAGTATTGCAAAATTTGCGAAAAATATTTGTTTGTAGAAAACTAACATATTTTGTCAAGATAATGGGATTTTAGATTGTTTAAAATGTAAAAATATTTGTTTGTAGAAAACTAACATATTTGGTCAAGAAAATGGGATTTTATATTGTTTAAAATGTAAAAATATTTGTTTGTAGAAAACTAACATATTTGGTCAAGAAAATGGGATTTTATATTGTTTAAAATGTAAAAAAACTCTCCCCTCCGAGCGTATTTACTGACAAAACTTAAGGTTGTATGTACAATATAAGTCCAGAGGCTTAAAAGAACTCCAATTATGGTATGTATAAGAATGCATACTGAATAATATTTAAAATGCTAAGATATTGTGGTGCTTCAGAGATGTTTGCTCAGGGTCATCTGTCAGGTTTTGATGCACTTCCAAGGCAACACATATAGAAAATACATAATCCAAACTGACAACTCATTACTTAGAATTATTGTCGACAAATTATGCTGTGCCATTGGAGAATGCGGTTAGGAAAATAGATAAATGTTTATTGTTGCAATAAATGAACAGTCGAAACATTCTTATTTGTTTTTATTTTAATTTATATTTAAAAAATAAGTTTTTTTATTTATATTTATTTTTTATATTGGTTGTGTTACATTGCATACCCCGTTGCACACTTGCAATTATATTTGACATATTAGTATTGCGTTTTATATCTCCTATAAATATACTTAATTTTTTTTTTTTTATTCCAGATTCTCCTGTCGCACATATCCGCAACGGAGCGATTACCTCTATCGACGACGGGCTCCCCTCTCCTGGTGCGGACCAAGACCTTCCAGTCTGTAACCTTCGTCATTCCCCGGGAGAGGGACTGTCATGAGATGCACACCTCTCTGCTGCAGATGAGCCAGCCAGGTAATGTTGATGATGCTATTTTATATAGCTGAATATTGTGATTCTTGTACCGTCTTATACATCTTTTGAATACGGCACATACACTGTAAATACGAGTATATTGTATGGTCTTTACGGATCTTATAATTTAATCTATAACTATCATCTAACCCTATCTAATCCAGTATGTAGAACTAATCTCCATATTGAATGTCATGTTGAGATAAATGGTGTATTGAAATATATGTACTTGAAGATATCAATGGCAAAACTTGTCAACACAATGATATCAAATAGTATTTTGAAGACATCGATGGCAAAACTTGTCAACACAATGATATCAAATAGTATTTTGAAGACATCGATGGCAAAACTTGTCAACACAATGATATCAAATAGTATTTTGAAGACATCGATGTCAAAACTTAACACAATGATATCAAATAGTATTTTGAAGACATCGATGTCAAAACTTGTCAACACAATTATATCAAATAGTATTTTGAAGACATCGATGGCAAAACTTGTCAACACAATTATATCAAATAGTATTTTGAAGACATCAATGGCAAAACTTGTCAACACAATGATATCAAATAGTATTTTAGTACCAACTATGTTAGCGAAATATGATTGGGAAAAAAGAATGAAAGTAGCCCAAATAAATGCTGTTGAAATAAAGCACATATGAAATCGAAACCTCGGAAAATAACACCTCAAATAGAATGGTGGAATTAAATAACTTTTAATTAGCGCTATAGTTTAATAGTTATCTAAATCTATCCGAAACGCTCTGAAGTTCGTACGAAGTTAAAAAGATGTGGCCCAAATAACAATATTGTCGATAATTTAAATAATTCTCATTTGTAATAACAATGTTGACCGTGAATTTTGAAAACTTGTGGACCTTGAGGCAAGCGATCAACAGTTGCACTTGAATCATTTGCACATTCCGTTGATTTTGAATCATTTGCACATTCCGATTCAATTCTGAATAACGACGATTTTGATCACATTCTCTCTCAGCAGCGAGCCTTCGCTCACGCTGTTCTGAAGTTTCTCCTGATCGTCGATTTTTTTGACGTTCTTTTTCAGACGCAAGCCTCTGCTCAAGCTGTTCTGGAGTTTCTCCAGATCGTCGATTTTGTCGACGTTCTCTTTCAGCAACAAGCCTTTGCTCACCTGGAGTTTCTAAAGATCGTCGATTTCGCTTACGTTCTCTTTCAGTAGCAAGCCTCTGCTCACGCTGTTCTGGGGTTTCATCTGCACGACGATTTCTCGTATGTTCTCTAGCAGCAGCTCGCCTTCGCTCACGTTGTTCTTCAATTTGGTAATTTTGCTCCATTTTTTTCGCACAATAGTGCCAATTTATTGGTAGTATATATCGAGTTTTGAAAAAACTACATCTGCGACGAATATCTGGTTGGTTGGAAGAGATTGCCACCTGGCAATAAGCCCGCCAGATTGTATTGCAATAAAAGTGTTAAATAAATAAATATAAATAAATATCGAGTTTTGATAAAACTTTAAGATTAAGCTACTCTTTTAACATTGAATTAATCGAGTTTTGGTAGATTTTTTTTTACAGAAAGGTGTATCTAGAGGTAGAGAGAAACTTTGCATCAAAAAGTCATTTTGCACAAAATGTGCATTCATCGAATTTTGAAAAAACGCTCCTCAATTTAGGATTGACAAATCAAACTATATTGTGTTGCTCGGTTTTTATTTCAGTTTAAACCAAAGAAACGATATTTATATCTTATTTTTTAATGTCAATTCCTATTAATTATTGTTCTTTTAACTTTTAATGTAAATCTTTTTTTTTCACACGCGTTAAAAATTTCACAATTAACTCAACACCAAATCGTTCTCCTTTTGTTTTTTTACACTACTGTCATACAACAAGAATTAGAACAAAATTCAAAATAATCCAAAAACCTTCTCAGGCATGCGCACAACAACTCTTTTTGGTCTGCATTAAAAAAAAGCATAAGATAAACACAAGTAATTATAAGGTTCAGTATAGTAGGAAATAAATGAATTATTTAATGAATTACAATTCAAAATAAATTTGCATCGTCCCCTTTTACACCGGTTCAAAAGTTGTTAGCTAGGTATTTAAAATTCGTTCAGTATAATTTCAATCTGTTCATTTATCATGGACCCACTGAGATTCAAAGTATTCCTCTCTCGCTCTCTTGTATTCAAAATTCAATTCTCGTATTCTTTCTTTGGCGACAACCGTTGTACGGGTTTTGGCCTATTTATACTATGACTAGTTGCAACCCGTGAAATATTCACGGAAGTAAAACAAATTCTACATTTATGAAAATATATATTCATAAATATAAAATTTGTTTATATATATCATTTAAACATCATCCCCTTTTACATCGGTTCAAAAATTGTTAGCTAGGCATTTAAAATTCGTTCAGTTATCACGGACCCACCGAGATTCAAATTTCGAATTACTTTCGGAGAGAATCCAAGTATTCCTCTCTCGCTCTCTTGCATTCAAAATTCAATTCTCGTGTTCTTTCTTTGGCGACAACCGTTGTACGGGTTTTGGCCTATTTATATTATGATGTGTTTGTAGGAGTAGTATGAGTAAGTAGTTAATTAGAACATGGACATCTTACCAACTGGACCATTCAATAACAAATATTAAAAATAGACAAATTTTATAAGTTAAATTGAGTATTTTTCTTTGCAGTACACATGGAGGACTTATACTGCTTTCACTACACTTCAAGCGCAGACGAAGTGTCTAAATCTTCTGGATGGGACATGTTTTTCCTCCGGGATGAATACAAAAGAATGAGAGTACCTAACGACCAGTGGGTCCTGTGCACGGCTAATAAAGATTATGAGGTAATGTTGCATTTTCATTTTACATTTTTCTCACAAATGGAGATTTCATTGATAAAATTTAAAAAAAAACGTAATGGGGGTGTTGACAAATCCAATGTACTGTATCATCATCATCACAATCACACCATATCCCTATTTTGGTACAGATTTCCCCTTTATTCTATTCTGGCACACTGACACTTACTTTTGGCACATCTATACACATCATCTTACATACTCTCTTATTATAAAGGATTTTACTCTTACCATTTCAAAATTAGATTTTTTGGTCGTGTGATTTTTTTCTACGTCTTCCTTCCCAAATTTCTCGTACTTCCTGTACTACTCGTAAATACTCGTATTAATTTTGTAAATCTTTTATTCTTCATTCTTTAAATGTGGTCAAACCATTTGATTGCTCCTTTTTTCATTTGAAAAACAGCATCTTTTAATTATTTTCCTTTTCTGTTGCATTTATTGTACTTTTATCACTTTTTTGCCATGTCCAAGTGTTGCTCGCATATCCTGAGGTTGGGACCAGTTTCTCATTACGAGCAGCCAGGTTTGCTCCTTTTGAAATGCTCCAATTGGTAAGCATACTGTAAAGCACTGTTCACTTTATTTCTTGCAGGCTACTCTTTCAATATCACACTTGGATGAAATTTTCTCAACTTATTCTGATGTTTCGTATTTCACTTTTTTCGTACACTCTTATTTTTCTGCACTTCAACCATTGCTATTCTATTGTAACTATATTTAATAGTCAGTGATCCTCGAAGTACCAAGCCACCCTAGCAGATTTGTCTTCTCTGCAAACACCAATAAGTCTGTTAGTCAGCATCCTGTCAAGTCGAAAAACTCCAAGTATGGGGACTTAAGTTTGGAGTTAAGTAATGCTGCGAGGCCATCAAATCTACATAGTATGTGCAGTGACATTTCCTCTTCTCAGCGGCACCTTCTGCGCCTGGGTTTATTCATGAACCATGATATGTCTGTACCTTTCAAAGGAACAAAGGTCGACCTCCATGGATCAGTTGAAAAGACGCCTGTTTTCTAGCATGAGGGTTGCGAGTTCAACTCCTTAACTCTGAGAGCGCTACGAGAAAAAAATATAATTGTCTATCTAGTGCTGAGATATATTTACGATTCGGACGTTCGTGATAAATATTTATTTTAAACAACAAAAAAACAAATATTTTTACAACATAAATATATTTTAGAATATGTATCCTTGTATTCTAAATGAATGATATTCATTTAGAATACAAGGGTAGAACAAATTTCTTCCACTGCTATAGCAGTGCGCCGATCTCTCAGGGTTAAGACCTCTTTAACACATTTCAGATTGATTGCAAGATTTTGCCACATGGTGATTAACCATGGTTGTATTATAAACCAAATTATATTGTAAGCAATAAAAGTATAGTACTTGGCTTGGCTTCGATAAGTTAATGCTATTATGTTATATGATATACACATCTCTTTAAATGTCCAGTTTTGGAAAGCTCAGCATCTTTTGAGAAGTTTTAATCCCCCAACACTGGAGATCCAATACCCCTTAAAATAAATCCCATATTTATATTGCAGCTGTGTGACACATACCCTCGTGACTTATACGTGCCAGCATCGGCCAGCACCTCGGTGCTGCTGGGCAGCTCACGGTTTCGTTCCAGGGGCCGACTGCCAGTGCTGTCCTACCTCCACCACAACAAGGCGGCCATAGCCAGGTGTTCTCAGCCACTAAGTGGATTCAGTGCAAGGTGTGCTAGAATTCTTTCAGTTTTTACATATATTTTGTACTTGATTATTGAAATAAGCATGTATTGTAGGATAAAAATAATGGCCTTCTACATTTTATCTTCATCGTCAATAAGATCAAATATTTGCAAATAAAATTAAGACCGCAGATAGATAGTTTAGCTTCACATCACTCAAAACTAGTCAAGCATTGAAATCCACCATCTCAGTTATGAACTGGATCATCGAGCCAAACAGGGTTATTAATTCAACAGTCTTCTTATGAAGTTACGCAGAGAGAAGAACAGACTCAGAAGAAAATTAAAAATAGTTTTTTATTCAACAGTACTAAGAACTTAATCATTGTCATCACATTTAAATGCAGGAAGTTGAGGAACTGTTCTGTCAGGCTCAGAATATAGAAGCTTTTGTTTTGGTACCATTAATCAGGAAGATTTGATATGGCATGGGTAAAACATAGAAAGCATCAAAAGACTTTAAAATCAAATGACAAAGTATGTGCTGCAGGAATTGGACTGTTCTCCCACAAGAAGTCTCATATCAGATGGGGAGCAGTTCAATTATGTCCCCCTGTGGGTTCCCACTGGTTCAGATGAGATGGTTGCTAATTTTAGAAAATATAGAAAAAAATTACTGTCAATTTATTTCTGAAATTTTGGGAAACTCCTGTTTGTTTTATATTAATAATCTCTGTATTTCGAGAGTTGAATATGTGTGAGTGGAAGGCGTTGTAGAGGAAGACCAAGGAAAGTATGGTTGGATCAAGTGTATGATATTTTGAAACAAGGAAATGTGAAAAAATCAGAGGAATCGTAGGAGCTATATGAGAATGTGTATGGGTGTAGAAAAAGCAAAAGACATGTGTCACGATAGCAAAGTCTGGTACCCTCTTCTTTCTGCCTACTCTATAGGGAAACGGCATCATTATATTATTAACACTCTTTGGTATGAAAAGTACAAAAAAGTCAGAAGTTGCACTTTTTTGCCCTAAATGTTTTTTTTTTAAAGTAAGTACACATTATTAACATCACAAAATAGTCCTAAAGGCAAAAAAAAACATCAACATGGTCTTTGTGATCCTGAAAGCACTGAGCTTTGGAAAGTTGCACTTGGGTCCTAAAAGCACATTAGTGTGAAAAATCGCCTTTTCTGGTCGTAAAAAATGACACTTTTCCTTGTCTATTAATTATTGGATATTTAATCTTCTTTTCAGATGCGATGAAGATGAACAAATGCTCGACTGTATTAGGCGGACCAACCCCAATTGTGACCACATGTTTGTTGTAGACACAAGGCCTAGGGTAAGTTTCAGTTTATTCAGCCAAAAATGTTATGATATAATTGATAAACATAAATTTATTTTAGATTTTTTCTAATATTGTATTTAATTACAGATAAATGCCATGGCTAACCGTGCTGCTGGGAAGGGATATGAGAATGAAGCATTCTATGAAAACATTAAATTCCAATTCCTCGGAATAGAAAATATTCATGTTATGCGGAGCAGCCTACAGAAAGTTATCGAAAGTAAGTTTTTTCTGAAATGAAAATTATATTAGCTTTTTAATTAATGACAAATGTTAAAATACGAGGGTGGTCCGATAAGTACTTAGCCTACAAAAGAATAACAAAAATTTTGGAAAAGTGGCGATTTATTTCTCAACATAATCTCCTTTGCGTTCGATACACTTGACCCAGCGATGCTCCAACTTCTTTAACCCGTCTGAAAAATACGTTTTCTGGAGGTCTGCAAAGTAGGCCTCCGTGGCGGCGATAACCTCCTCATTCGACTCAAATTTCTGCCCGGCGAGTGACTTTTTCAAATTTGGAAACAAAAAGAAGTCGCACGGGGCCAAATCCGGAGAATACGGTGGATGGGGCAGCAGTTCGTAGCCTAATTTTACCAATTTGGCCGTGGCGACGGCGGAGGTGTGAGCCGGTGCGTTGTCATGATGGAAGAGCACTTTTTTCTTTGCCAAATGGGGCCGTTTTTTCTGCAATTCGGCGTCGAATCGGCCCAATAATTCGGCATAGTAGAGCCTTATGACCGTTTTGCCCTTCTCCAAGAAGTCGATGTAGATCACACCTTTTGAATCCCAGAAAACGGTGGCCATCACCTTTCCGGCCGATAGGACAGTCTTCGCCTTCTTCGGAGCACGTTCGCCGGGTGAAGTCCACTGTTTCGACTGTTCCTTGGTCTTGAGTGTGTACCAGTGTATCCATGTTTCGTCGACGGTCACGAAACGACGCAGAAACTCCTTCGGATTGCACTTAAACATCGTCAAACACTGCTCTGAAGTGGTCTAACGGTTGCGCTTGTTGTCCGGAGTGAGCAAACGCGGCACCCATCGCGCCGACAGCTTTCTCATGCCCAATACTTCATGCAGGATATGACCCACGCGGTCTTTTGAGATGCCTACTGTCTCGGCTATCTCGCGCACCTTCAATTGGCGGTCTGCCAATACGATCGTGGATTTTTGTCACGTTATCCTCCGTGGTAGCCGTTTTCGGGGCACCTGGGCGTGGTTCATCAAAAACCGACGTGTGAACACGTTGAAACTCGTTAAACCAATTTTTGACGGTCGCCATCGAAGGAGAAGAGTCACTGTACACAGCATCCAAGCGCTCTTTGATTTCGCTGCGCGATTTCCCTTTCAAAAACAAGAATCGAATCACCGACCGATATTGCTCTTTTTCCATTTTTCTCAAATCCACGGACACGCTCGCTTCCACACGCGGTCAAAACAAAACTACGCGTCCGATTCGGCTGAAATTTTGACAGTAGCTGTCAACGAAAATGTACTACGCGATAAAAAATTGCTCTTGCGATAGTGGTGCCATCGGGCGGTGAGGCTAAGTACTTATCGGACCGCCCTCGTATGTAGTTATTAAATGACATTACAGACCAGGCACGGGCAAATATTTTGGCTGAAGGGACGCATTGAAAATTTAAATATAATCTCAATTGGATGTCAAGAAATAAATTTAAATTAAATCCAAGTAAAACGGAATTTCTCTAGGTGGATTCACCATGTAGACAACACCTTGATGGGGGTGCTTTATCAGTTATGTGTGGTAATATCTTTCCAAAAGATAGCATCAAACTCTTGGTCTCGATAAAAGCTCTGTCTATCTTGAAAGTTTCTTCACATTGACTTGTCTGTCTCGAAAGTTATCCGTCGATAGACAAATTGCTTATACGGTGTCTTCAGGATTCTATAGTCTTAGAGAGTTAAAATTTTGTACATCGATGTCTTCCAACAAGAGAAATGAAAAACCTTATTAATTAAATTGTTGTGTTAGGTTTGGATTATTGTGACTCTATTTATTCTGGTTCACAAATTTTTAGACCCCAGTTTATTTTCAATGCAGCTGCTAGGCTGATATATGGTAGTCATAAATATTGGTCCGCTTTTAAAAAGTCTACATTGGCTTGAGTGTCACGAGCGGATTGATTTCAAACTTTGTCTCGTTGTATTCAAGTCCTTTAATGAGATGTCTCCATTGTATCTTTCGAATCGTGTGTCTGAGAGATGTTCCTTCGAAGATAATTGGGATATGAGGTTGATTTGTTCTTAATTTAATAATACAGAATCTCCGAAGATTGAGTGACAACTATCCATCTTTGTATCGGTGCTGTACACAATAATAAAAAAATATAAACCTATTATATAAACATTTATACTTGTATGTATACCTATATATAAACATACACATACCATACTTCAATACATGTAGAGACACAAACAAAAATGCAACAGTAGGGGGGGTGACCAGAGTTGTATAGAGCATATTGTTTTTTATTGCCGTGATCTATTCATATTGCTTTTAACTGTCCTGTTTTATTTTCATACCTTTTTTATTGAGATGATAGCTAAGAGTATTTTTTATATATTTGTTAACCAAACAGCTCTATTATAAGTAATTAGTTTTTGTTTTAATAATATTAGACATCTTTCAATTACAGCATGCGAACAGAAATCCCAGTCAATGTCCGCCTTCTTGAGTGGCCTGGAGTCTTCTCAGTGGCTGCGGCACGTGCGTTGCGTGCTGGAGACATCCTGTATCGTGGCAGGGGCCATAGCTCGCGGTGTCTCCGTGGTGGTGCACTGCAGCGACGGATGGGACAGGACAGCGCAGGTTTGCTCCCTGGCCTCCATCATGCTGGACCCCTATTACAGAACTGTTAAAGGCTTCCAGGTATGTATTACTTTTCTTATATAGAAAAAAGCGGTTGAAATTATAACAGGGTTTTTTTACATCTATTGCAGTCTCTTGGTGTGTCCTTAACGTCCTCTTATACCAAAGCACTTTAATAAGGTGTTTTCTAGCTTGATTCTCGACTTTTTCCAAGATCTTTTCTATAGATTTATGTTCTGATCAGGGATATAGAATCGAAGTCAGTTGGTTTTTTGTGAGGTCAGTCATGAGATGTTATTCTAAACTCGACTCCGACTTCAAATTTTTTAAAACTTATCGGCTGCGTAAATTATATTATAAAATCATGAACGATATGAAATCTAGTACAAACAGTGTGTACTATGATGAGGCATCTCCGCATTTCGCTTAAACGTGTTGAATTTGATTTTTGATTATTGAAAAGTTGTACAAATATTATTTTTTTTTAAATTATTTTTAAAGGAGTATTAGGTATCTGGGTCATTATCTGAAAATTTGTACATTTGAAAAAAAAAATTTTTTTTTTTTTGTGTCCCGATTTCGTTCAGGATTTTAATTTAATATTGTCATTATTTTAAGGACACGATTTCAGTGGCAGCAGCGAATGTTTGCTATTATCTTGCAAGTTATTTAAAAAATTGTTGCATAAACTCCTAATTTATGTCACCTACGTTACCATAGAAAAAAATTTGATATCTATAGTATAATTTAAAAAAATTATATTTGTTCTTACATTTCCTTTTAAAAGATTTAATTGCAGATTTAATTACAATTAATAGATAAAATAAACTAAAATTTATCGATAAAATTTGGAATATTTGTCAACTGTGTTACCAAGATTGCGTTTTTGAAATTTTCTATTTAAAATAATTCAAAGAAATGTAAAGTTTTAAAAACGACTCAAACGAAAAACATAAGTAGATATGTTTCTATTTTGAATATTGCGTTTAAAACCACAATTAGAAAATCAATTATTTAGAAAAAAAATTATAATTGAAAATAATACTTGGGACAAAAAAGTAACGCAGTGGAGAAAGAAGTAACGCAATTGACATAAGTTTGTAAAACAGTTCATTTATTGATTGATTTATCAAAAGTTACATAAGTCCATTCATTATCTGAAAAATTTAAGTAAAGTATATAACATAAAAATAAAATAACATCAGTTCATTTGTTATTATAAAACATAAAAATATAAAAAAACATAAAAAAAAGTAACATAAGAATATAAAAAAAATTATAACAAAAATAAGTCCTTTTCTACAAGAAAATTAATCTTTCCTGCATATGGTTTTAAGCTTCCTCAAGCACATCAATATAATTTGGAAACTCGTAATAAATTCGACTTCCTTTTAAAGTTATCACAGGATTAACAAGTGTTGTTATTATATCATGCGAGTGGATATCAACTACATCATTCTTATCAATTTTAAATTTGTTTTTTTCTGGATTAACTGATACTAAAAAGATCACTTTAATTTCATTTTCATCATCAATTTCTGCCTGAGCAATGGCCACGTATCTGAAATTGATCCTTTTTCGTTTATTCTCGCTATTTATGTTTATGAGCAGGTAACTGCCACATGAAATGTTGGTGGGCAAAGTTTCAGCATCCTGTTGGCTATCTCCTTCAGCGTCACTTGAATCCGGAGAATAGACTGAGTTATATACGCTTATTCTCTTCTGAACACATCAATATTGTTTCGGCTCATAACAATCAGAAAAACCTTTACCAACATTATTATTTGCGCAAAAGCAGCTAATGTTGCAGCAGAAAAAGCAGAAAGCTCTTATGAAGTAAGGCCTTTACCTTAGATAATGGTGTCGATGATAATTGGTTTTGTTTGTCATTTAACCTCTGTGCTCTTTTTTTATAATTTTCAACACTTCGTTTTAATTTTTGGTTTTGGTCCTTCAATGCTATATTTTCTCTGAACATTTTTGTCCTGTCCCTTCTTACTTTTTTTCGTCCCTGACAAACCCTTGGACTCGGTACACATCTATTATCGGGGGATGATGGTGGTGTGCCATTCAATGCAGCAGCCAAACGTTGTTCTTTAATTCTTTCATTCGCTTTGTAGGACCTCCATTTTCGCCTGGTAATTCGCTGTTCCCTTGGTGTTTTCTCTGCTATTAATGTTTTTTTTTTGTGATAGTGGGCTCTTGCTTTTTGTTTTTGTTCCTCTTCTTTTTCCTTGTTGTCCTTCAACCGTTGCCGATACCGCTGCTTTGCTTTTTACCTACCTTTGCTTCTCCGCTGGTGTTAGTGGCATATTGATATTAACCTAAATCCAAATTAAAAACTATGAAAACTATTCATTGTAACTCATTTCAATAACATAAAGTCAACTATGTTACTTTTTTATCAGTTTCGTTACCAAATATGAGTAACGTAGCTGACCGGTAACGCAGTTGACATTTATTGCATAAATGAGCTGCCAACAATTAATGTACACTATTTCGAAAATTCTTTCTATATTATATTATGTTTGCTAAACTATTATGTTAACTAAACTATAAGTTTTAGCGAAATATTATAAAAAAAATTTGGTAACACAGTTGACAAATAATAAAAATACATACCTCCGCTGTAACTACACACTGAATACTGCAGAACACTGACACTTTTTCAACCGACTCAGGGGAACTAAACAAAACTAAGCGACATGTCTGAACACGTTCATCTTCGTTCATCGAAAAACAAACGGTTTTTGTCGTTACTTTGCCGGTAACTTAGTTGAAGTAACGCAGTGGAAAAATAATAGGGACACAACTTCTTTCACAGTAAAATCATTGAAAAACACATTTTTAAGTAATATGATTTAAGTTTAACAATAAAAAAATATGAATTAAAAGAATTGCAATTATAAATTATTTTTAAATTTAATGTTAAATACTTTAGTTGAACGCTACTTTTTGATTTTGCTTACCAGGACAGGTCGTTTTTGACAAACCAGCGACAAACTGTATCAATTTTCGCGGTTTATTATTAACTTATTTTTTCAAAATCATGTTTATTTTTAAGGAAAATATACAAATATTTGAATCTTCTTTTAATATAATTCTAAAAAATTTAAATGGAAGTAATATTCAAGTCATAACCTATGGGACACCAATGTACAAGATTCCAGATCTTGTACATTGGTGTCCCGTCCCATAGGACCCATCTATTGTACCATTTTAAAATCCTAACAAAACAGGCCATATTTTGATGTAACTTGCCTGGTTAACGTAGTACATTATTTTTACAGTATGATGAGTTCAAGTTAGCTGATAATAAATATTAATTTTTATGATCGGACAAAAACAATTTTTTTTTCGAACGTGAAGGTTTTTTTTTGTTTTATATCGGACTCCGACTAATAGCAGGCTATCTAGGATTGCGATACAACCATGAAAATCATAAAATATGGCAATTTGTAGTCACAGCATATAAACATTTGGCGCAGGGTAGCTACTTTCACAATTTTCAAAAAATGCCTGTAACTCGAAAAGTATAAGGCTTTTGCAAGAATTTTTTTTAACTCTGAACCGTCATAAGCTGGCCTTTTCCTCGATACCGGCTTGACATCGAGTTACGGGACATCCTGTATGTACTATAATTGGAGTCGGAATCAGAGTCAAATGTTTCAAATTTCTAGTCGGAGTCAGAATTTTTTTGCCGACTCCACAACACTGGTATGAAAGATGATGTATTCCCTTACTTATTTGAGACTCGCTCAATAACTCTCATAATTTATTCTCTCTATGTGCAAACCATCTAATCCTTTCTTAAAAATATATAAAAAGCAAATAAAAAGTTCACTAAATAGGATAAAAAACTTTACCTCTCAGTTACACGCTTTACCAAATCATCATTTAATAATAATTATTATGTTTTCAGGTTCTTATAGAGAAAGATTGGTTAGCCTTCGGCCATAAGTTCTCGGAGCGCTGTGGCCACGTGATGGGGGAGCCCAAGGAGCGGTCGCCAGTCTTTGGGCAGCTGCTGGACGCTGTTTGGCAGATGACCAGGGCGCGCCCCTCCGCATTCCAGTTTGGAGAAAGATTCCTTATTGCGCTGCATGACCACGCCCATGCTTGTCAGTATGGGACTTTTGTGGGGAATTGTGAGAAGGATCGAGTGGATTTGAGGTTTTTTTTTGTTTTTATTATATTTAGAAGTATTGAATATTGCTGTGTCTAGGAGTATTGAATATTGCTATTGAATATGCCTATCTTTGAAGCAATCAATTGAAACCTTTGGATGCAGAAAAATGTTCTTTTACTAGACCTACTTACAGATTAAATCCCTTTATAAAGAAATTCAAGGTATCATAAAAAAATCATTTTACTAAATATGGGAGAAAATTGTTTAATCCAGAATAAAAAGTTGTATGAATGTCCCTGATTATTTTTTTTTTGAAGAATGTTATTTTGACTGTACTGAAGTTTTCTTAGCAGCATTCATAATTTAATTTTCAATACACAGACAACCTCCGTAGCCTAGTGGTAAGATTCTTGACTTCCATCCGTGAGTTTTGGACTCTATTCCTAGGACATGGTACCCAAAAAAAAGGGACAGTAGTGTTATCAACATATTCAATAACTAACCGCGATTTCTGTGCCTAATCCAGAGATTCCTAACTTGATAGTTCGCTTACTAGGGCCGAAGACAATATTGTCTCTCAGCCACGCTCTTCAATGTATCCAAAACACTAATTCAGATTTATTGAAGGGGTACCATGTAAAAAATACACATAATTTTTTAAAATGTTTTTCGGGACATCAGTGCTGTGAATAAATAATACTTTTTCAATCTGTTCATAGCTTCCAAAAAATAAATCTTCATATCAGGTGGCACAACTCCATTTTCATTGTCATCTTCTGTAATGTCTTTTTACTGTATGTATAATTCCTCGATTCCAAAGTTGCAAAATGCTGTACAATCTAAGGTAAAAATTCATCATGAATAATACTAGCCCACACGTTTAATTATGTGCTGAGCAATAATCAATTCAAATAGAATTTTTTTCCTTTTTATCTTTCAAATTCATAAACCATTCATTAAATATTACTTGTGTCGTCCGAAACTGTTGGTTTGAAAAATATTTATTAAGCTGAAAGTTTTGTTTTGCTAAAATGGGATTCGTTGAACATATTTTTTTTGTACACATTAGTTCGATTTAATGAAAAATATTCATTATCCTGAAATTTTTGTTACTTCGGTATTTGTTATAATGAGATTTGTCCTATGTTAACATTTTTCAACATACGGTAAATTAAATAAAGAAAAATTAAACCTAAAAAAGTCTAACTGTAAAGGAAATGAACTAAGCTGTGGATACCTATAGTTCAGAAAATCTAGGATGAGTCGTGTGAAAGCTCACAAATTTGTCCCAATACAACCTTGTAATGATGTTCAGTAATTTTAATTATTTTATCAACTTAAATATACTAGCAATAGCAAGTTATACATTACAAAAAACTAACAATAATGACAAATTAATACATCTTGTTACAAATTAGCAAAAATGTGTCAGTTTGTTAAAATCAAATAATATTTGGTGACGTTTGTCAAAAGTCACTACGTTAGTCTGTATTGGCTAGGGATGGGGTATTTGATAATTGGATTTTCAATTTTTTTATACCTAAAATGAAATGTTCGTAATTAGTATTAATTCATAGTGGATCTTGGCCTGTTTAAAGATAGATACAAATCATACAATACATTAGAAAGTCAGTATAATGAAAATTAGGAATTAAAACGTCAGTTTAGAGAAAAACAATTTTTCGATTTATAAAAAAACTATTCGATTTGTAAAAAAAAAACGATTTTACCCCATTCCTTTGAGACATGACGTTTAAAACGCCACACGATCCATCCTAGATTTTCTGAACCATAGTGAGGGTGGATTGACTGTTAAAAAAAATTGATATCAATATTACTGTTTTACGTAAAGTATAATTTTTTTCCAGATTATCAGAGAGAACTTTTTCTTTGTGGGGATACATGGCCAGCCACATGAATGAGTATTACAACCCTCTCTACGATCCCTCGTCAGCTGCAGACTTGTTACAGCCAAGTCTCTTCAGCCAAAACATCAGGTAATTAGTAATTAACATAACACTAATTAACTTTTTTCACTTTTTAGTTATATGGTTCCTTATAGTTTTAGTTATATGGTTCCTTATAGTAGATTCCTCAAATTACCAGATGTTATTAGCTGTAGCTATCTTTACTTTTACTTAACCCTCCAGTATTAGAAATGAGTGGGTCTTATATTTAATCCATAGCTTATTGCACTTGAAAAAATAGAGAATGTACTAAATCCCATTTAGATTTTCCTTATTTCTCACAAATAAGCAACGTTTGTGGATTAATTGGTAAGTCTTACACTCCATTTCAAGTTTGATTCCAGATGGTACCCAAAAAAATCATGGATCCCAGTCTGGTCTAGTTTGTCTACAAGGTACCTTTGCTTTTGTAGTAGTATTTCTAACATATATGATGACGAGCAGTGAGTTGAGAAAGTACGTACTCTAGTGGTTCTAAAAAAATCCCAAAGCTCTGTTCACGAGGCCGAAACAATGGTGTTTCATGTATTTAAACATGCCTGCATCACCAATGTGGATACTGTATCACTGTTAAAAACTCATATATCCAAGAAATATGTGAAGTAGAATATATTGTGCTCTAGCATCGTGCTGCAAAAATTCTCAGTAAGAATCAGCCCACTAGAATAGGTGACATTTGCCTTCACCCCTTGCCAGAGATGACACTTCATACTGATGACCCCTTAAAGCCTGGCCTAGTGGCTAGTTGGCAACTTGGCAACAACGATGATTATCATCCTCCATGGGAAGAGAGACATACAATTTTTTTCCTTGCATGTGTCTCGGTTCCCCGTGTATGTATCCAAACTATTGGACTACCCGATTATTCCCTCTCATATGGTGGTTTGCTCGAAAAACTAAAATTTATAGAAATGACCTAGTGCACACTGGACGGGCATGTAAAATGAATATCAAAATGTGGTAGCAAATGGTAATTCTGGAGAAATCACAGAGGCCAGGTAGAGCAGTCATTCATTCAATCATTCACATGGTTCAGCTTATCTGCATTGGTAATGCGAACATGTTCAAGAGCATGGCAGGGAGACAATGTTGTCTTTGACCACATTAATCAAGCCATGGAAACACCCTTGCAAGCATACAACTTGCTGTTTGTCATCACAAGTGTTAGTAATCTACTGCACAATTATGCTATCAAAAAGCTTAACCAAACTGGGATCATCTGAATCAAATCTAAACCTCCTGGTACAAAGACAAACATCTTACCAACTACGCCACTAATGCTCAAAGGTCGGCATTGAATGAATGAAAAACTAAAAATGGTTTTATGGCGATTTTGGTATGACATCAAATCTCTCACTAAACAGCTTATAAGTACATCATATACGCTCAATAATTATTAGTAAATGCATGACATTTTCCCATTTGATAGACAACAATCTCACTAAGTGCATATCATATATTGTAGCGATTTGATCTGTCATATATTTGAGCCTAACTACTAACATAGTGATACAAAAACACGCACTGATATATGAGGACTGCTTATTTTCAACTGTTGTCACAATTGGATGAATTTACTTTTTTCACTTCAATAAATATGTTTGAAAAACTGAGCTCAAGATAAATTGTAATACTGGGTCATATAATATTGGCTAAAGCTGAGTGAAAACCAAAGAAGCTGTGTATTTGGAGATAAGTTTAAAGTTCACCACCCTTGTAGTTATTATCTGTGTTGTATTTTGTATTGAAAACTAATACTTAATGTACAGGAAGTCCTCTGTTTATGACGGATTTAATGTGTGCCTCTGAATATGTTCAATTAATAATTTACAGTATCAGTATGCAAGTTTTAATTAAAAGGCCATTGGATAACCTAATTTTTTTGTGTCAATTCCTTCAGATGCCGCCATAAATCAAGAAGTACTATAGTTCAGAAAATCTAGGTAGAGTCGTATGACAGCTCACAAATTTGCCCCAATACAACCTTGTAACGAGGACGTTCAGTAGTTTTAATTATACTATCAACTTTAATATAAGCCTTGATTCTAATAAATAGCGAGTTATTTAGGTAAATACATTACAAAAAACTAACAATAATGACAAATTAATACATCTTGTTACAAATTAGCAAAAATGTGGCAGTTTGTTAAAATCAAATAATATTTGGTGACGTTTGTCAAAAGTCACTACGTTAGTCTGCATTGGCTAGGGATGGGGTATTCGATAATTGGATTTTCGATTTTTTATACCTAAAATGAAATGTTCATAATTAGTATTAATTCATCGTGGATCTTGGCCTATTTAAAAATAGATACGAATCATACAATACATTAGAAAGTCAGTATAATGAAAATTAGGAATTAAAACGTCAGTTTAGAGAAAAACAATTTTTCGATTTATAAAAAAACTATTCGATTTGTAAAAAAAAAACATTTTACCCCATCCCTTTGAGACATGACGTTTAAAACGCCACACGACTCATCCTAGATTTTCTGAACTATAATTATGTGCTTCTGTTAAGTATTTTCTTTGTAACAGAATAATAATAAAATATCCTATGAATATATTTATGGAGATATTTGTCAATATTTGTTTGCTATCTCCATTAATGCTTTGTACATACTATTGTATAATACATATAAATATTTCATTTTTATAAATACAGTGATCCCTCGCTATCTACGGGAGTGGCGTTCCGCCAAAATGATGTGGATAAAGAAAAAGGTGGATAAAGTGGCAAAATGATGTGGATAAAAAGACTGGACGTCCATACAAAACCGGTGGTTAAGTGTCCTAACTTACCTAAAAAATGCAGATTTTTTAGGTTAAATTAAGAACGAAACAATGACTTAAGCATTATTGATTACCATATGATGGCAACTTATAATTTTAAAGTGTATTTACTGAAAACTTGTACCACAAGCTATACTGCAGATACATGGGTAGACTAACGAAGCGAAAAACACTTGTAATTTACGTTTATCTCTTCTCCTTTTCAAGCTTTTGGCAAATTTCCCGATAAAGCTCAAGTAAGCTTTCTACACATCTTTAATTTCAATTCTTTTTCTTTACAAGGATCTGAATAAAAAACTTATCAATTAGATGACCAGTCCATGAAAAACTTTCATTAAATTTTTTCATACGAAAATTCGGCATAACAATTTTCACTTGCGTTTCATCTTCCAACTCACTTTCCTGCAAATCATTAACCAATTGTTATAACTCTTCTGACATTATTTCTACACATTAGTTTCCTGTAACCATTTCTTCTATATCATTATTATTGACATTGAAGTTTTTCTACTCTTTGTTCTGTGCGATACACATAGTTACAATTTGATGCACTATCACATTCATATCTGGAGCTCAGCAATTTTAGCTCAGCATAGAGTTTTTTTTTGTTATTTTTCAAATGCTTATAATCAAAACTGCTGATTTTTTTATCTGCGGATAACGAGGGATCAATGTACAACAAATCAACTGGATTTTTCTACCAAACGTGAAGGCGCTAACTAAATTTATTGGTTAGTTAATCTATAGTAACTTTATGTAACCTTCCGAAGACTGAGTTAGTTTTAAATGAAGGTGTTGTTAGCGCTGATATTTTGGATATATGATATGGTTTCAATTGACATATGATAATATTTTTGTTTTTGCTAGTAAACCTTGGCACTCCATTAGGAGCATAAAGATTGTCATCCAGTGAGTGCATTTACCAACAACATAATATATTTCTGTCATCATCTAAGCATGTGGACTCTTGGCATGTGACTCTCAAGGAGAAGTCAAGCGTTATTACATTTTTATTTATTCTATTATATATTCGCATTTTAATCAATTATTTTATTTTTGTGAAAACTTGTCAGCATTTTCAAAAAACATCTTTTACAGAACGGTGCAACAGTACTTTATCTTAAAATATTTCAATCTTAACCCTTAAGTCGCATGGTACTAAAATCAATCATGAAGTTAGTTTTTTTAATAAACAATTCTATGAACCTCTTTGATCATTAAAAAAGAATCCCCATACCTAGTTCCTATGCTTTGGCATCGCAGAGATTATGCCATTTAAGGGGCAATCTAAGCAAAATATTTTATTCTTGAAACAATACTTAATTTTGTTAAATTTTTCGATAAGAATTTTCCTTTGAACAATGACAATAGTATTTTCATGATATCAAACTTATTTGTGTCTAACAAAAAAATATATAATATAATAATTTATTTTAAGTTTTTGTGATAGGATGAAGAGAAACGGATCAGGGGAATAACACTACCTACTAGCATTCTATTGTATATTGGTGGTTGAGTCCTATATTTTTTACTATCTTTTTTAAAGAAAAAATATAGTTGGCAATATAGCCCATTGGTTTGCTTACTTGCTTAACACCCATTCATCTCGGGTTCAATTCCCAGTTGGTTAACTTAGAAGGTTTTTTCATCTTATTTTATCATTATCCTGGCATTTCTTGGACTTAACCAATATTACAACATGGAGCTATAAATTTGTGTTTTTTTTAATTCTATGTTTGATTTTGAGTTGAATTATAAAAAAATAAAATCATATTTTACTTTTTCATTTATCTACTAACCCTTTCGGCCTTAGGCATTTTTAATAAGTAAAAATACTTATTAAAAATATGTATAATAATTGTGAATTACAATACATAAAAAATCATTTGTAATGGAATGCACAATGCAATAAAAAATATCATATGTAATGTAGAATGATGTTTAATTTTCAATAAAACTATGACAAAGTATTTTTTTATTTGTATAATGAAATTAAAAAAATATATATATGTGATTTGAACTCCTCTTAAGGGTTAACAATATTTTTTCTCAAATTTAAACTTAAACCGTATTCCAAATATCTAATATATGGCATAAAATATAAAAAAGTTAATTTTATGGGAAAATATGCAAAACGTGTGATTTGTGATGCGACTATCACCGGAGGTCAAAAATAATACTACTGTAAAATAATAAATATTTACAAACAACACTTGATTTTCCTGTAAAATAAACCTCTTAATCTGGAAAGGGACATTTTACAATATTGATAAATCCGGCCATAAAATATGGTACCAATATTTCGATGCCATGAGCCGTTTAGCGATATAATATACAAGCCATCTGGTCCTGAGGCTATAAGGATTAAAGTTACGAGTTTCTTTTACTACAAAGCCATTTCAGAATATGTCAATAAATTCATTCAATTGCTTTTTTAAACTGACTCCATTTTATGTGCTAAAACATTGAGTGTTCAAAATTTGCATGTTTCTACAAAATCGGAAAAACCATTTTATCAAATTCAACAATATGTTTCACATGCTTTCATTAAATACGCTATGTTTTATTTTCATGCACTTCTTCATTCTTATGAATGTCTGTTATGAACAGTGTTTATAAAATCTCTTAGTGTTATAATAACTTATTTCTTATACCGTTTCTTTTCAGATTTTGGCGCGGCATGTACTGTAGATATGAAAACGGAGTACACCCACGTGAGCCACTCGGAGATCTACTCTTAGCTACTACTGACCATACATCTTCGTTGCAAGATCATATTACACTTTTGACAAAGGTGAGGAAAAGATAGTGGAAAAGAAGTATTTTGACTATTTAACATTTGTTTTTTTTATTTATTTATTTACACGACAAGTATATATAATGTATGAAAAACAAAACAGGAAAAAAACAAACAATTTGAAGTGGACACTCAAATTATTTAAACTTTATTTATTCATTTATTTTTCGAGTCCTTAGCACATTACAGGTTTCCCTAATTCGTACATTGAACAAGTACCAAAAACAAACAAAAAAAAGCATATATAAAAACAATTAAAAATTTAAGACTTATTTGATAAAATCATAATAAAAATGTATGTCACACTAAAACATGACAAAAAATATTATAGCATGTCAATTAACATAAAAAAATTGAACACAATATATTCATGAAGCAAAGTAAAAGAAATAATTAAAAGAATAAGCAAAGAAAACAAAACACCGCTAAAACAGTACTTCTGGGATTGTATATAAAAACTTGTCCAAACGGTTTTTAAACTGGTTCAATGTCACATCTCTATAATATTGAGTAGTTTGTTTTTCAAAATAACATTTCCTTTGATTATTGTGGAATTTTCTTTTGGAGAGTTTCAACTAATGGCCTCTCAAATGTATTTTTTTGTTTATTGGCAAAATTCAATTGGCAATAATTGTATTGTATTTCACTTTCGTTGTGTACAGTACAACCTGGTGGATTTATTGCTATGTGTTAATCTCTTAACCAGGATGTTAAAAAGGCCTTGAGTGAAAACCACGTTGATCTAAGATGGTTCATATTTTCTATTTGTATATTTGTCTTAAATATTTTTTTTATTTATGCCTTCCTTTTATTTTCACATTTCAAAATAACTATACCCATTTTACTGGGTAAACCCGCGTGAAGTGGGCATTTTTAAATAAAGTTTTTTTTTTTTAGTGAATGTCACATTTACCTTCAACTAACTTACACTCACATACATATATATCACACAGAAGCACTTCTAGAAATTTCAATATCCCGTAAATTTTATTTCTTAATTTACAACCTTATGAAATGGATACATATACAGAAAACATAACAATATCAATACGTTATTTTATCTTAATTTGTTTTGTTTATATTTGACAATTACTCAGCCACCTGCTTGTTCAAATAACATACACTAATCTCTCCATTTGCATACATACCATCATGTCATTTCCCTGTTGGGGTAGGTAGAGAAGAATACCAGACTTTCCTATCTCGACACATATCCTTAGTCTCCTCCACATCCATATTCCGTCTTATATAACTTCTACGATATCTCTGATTTTCTACGTTCCAGAAGCATTACCTTAACTTGAGGTCCTTGATAATAATCATGCCATTTTGTACTATATACGACAAAAGTGTAATTTAGTACAATGCAATCTTATCCATATTAAAATGAATTGACTTGACCCATTTTCTAGTTATGTGATTATTCCTAGAACCAATGAATCATGTAAAGTCATGTATGGTAATTATAAAATTACCATTTTTGTTACAAAAAATATCTCAAGATGGATTTGCTTTATTTATAAAAGGCAGCTACTCAGCGCCACTAAATAAATTAAGGTGTAATAAGGTCTGAAACTTAAATGTTAACTGGGCTGTCAATATTGCATAAGAAGTCTACTGTTCACCAGTAATTTTGTAGATGGTACCACTACGTGTTGGATCTATTCATATTATC
The DNA here is from genome assembly GCA_949825065.1 of Odontocerum albicorne. Classification (NCBI taxonomy): domain Eukaryota; kingdom Metazoa; phylum Arthropoda; class Insecta; order Trichoptera; family Odontoceridae; genus Odontocerum; species Odontocerum albicorne. The sequence goes on from OX463857.1 coordinate 16,813,173, forward strand.
GACTTATTTATATAATGTCTAATGAAATATAACTGTATTCCAGAGGATCACCTCACTGAAATCACTGCTGGGCAACCGCCATTCCAAGTCACATAATAAACCCAAGCATAAAGAAATCACACACCATGGATCTCCGGAAAAAGAGGAGGATGTCACTGTGTCCCAACTGAATAGCTCAAATCAACTGGACAATAAGTAAGTTCTACGTTAGTTCATAGTATTTAGTATCTTAATTGTTGAGGATGAGCTGACATATTGAACCTATCCACATTGTCGTGACTAAGCAGGTGCAACAGTTGCATAGGCACCATGGCCCAAGATGAAAGGGCCCTGAAATTGATGACAAAAAAAAGTCAAATATAATTTTTCTTTTTTATGTGCCGTGGCTGGTCCCCTTAATATTTGGTGATCACTCTTGAGAAAATATCTTGAATTTGGTAGCACGGAACACTTCCTTAGCTGTCTGGATACTTGTCCATTTGCGAATGTTGTGTAACCATGACAAGCGCTGTTACACAACATTCGCAAATTCTACTACCGATTCCGTGTTGACTCTCAATTTGGCCCATCAATATTAATTTTAGGAAGTGGTATAATTGTCCGCTCAATATATACCCCAAATAGGTAGTCTTTCGGTATTTTATGGTAGTAAAACTTATCTGACAGATTCAAAATTTCATTTAAATGGTTTTAAATTACTCACATATTGAAGGTGATCTTAATAATAACCGACATGGGTTGAATTATATTTCGTTTTCTAAACTCAAGACACTATTTTATTTATTTATACTTTCTTATTTTTACAATGAAATATATCAAACTCTCATCTGTCTAACTAGGTAAAAACTAGGTGTAAAACCTGCACACCTTGGCCTAACCCATCCCAAGGTGTGCAGGTTTTACAATAAAAAAATTAAGAAATAAACATGAAACAGTCAAAAGTATAAAAATTACACTTAAACTGAAAAAAAAATCCATCATATTCACATAACACCAGGAAAAATCATAACTTCTTAAGTATAAAAGACAATTTACTGATTTGTAAATACAAAAAAGCACACAGAATGAACAAAATCATGTATTACTTTTCTATTCCATAATTGTAATTCATATATGAAAATACATAAATTTCAGGTATGTATACGAGAAGACGAATGCTTTATCGGAATTGGCCTGTGCTAATGATGATCACCCACTGAAGCAAGATGATATACCAGTTGTCCCTTCGACTGATCCTAACAAACAGTATTCTCTGATATCAACTGAAGATATCATCATCCACGGTGGAGTTCCTGTCACTGACATACTACAGATAGAAGAAGAGATTGCCTCCATAGCTTTAGACTGGAAGACTATCAAGAATGTGAAGGAATGCGTTTGTTCTACTCCATTTGATCATTTCAGTCGAAAAGTAAGTAAATATTTTTGACCTTAACTTTAGTTAATTTTTTAAGTTAATAAATCCTCTATCCAAAGCCGAACCTTGCTAGCCCAACACTTCATTTTGTTCTTATTTAACGGGAAAGTTTGTTATCTCAATGCTAATGAGAAGTCATTGGATTAACTGTAGATGCTCCAAAATGTTTGTATTTGGTTTATTTTTAAACTAAAAAAATATGATCATATTCCTGAATATCGTGCTAGATTCCAAAATCTTAAAATAAGACAGCAAAGAAATCTTCATGTTCTGTTGACCCTTGTGGAATGTTGAACAATCCAAGCTGTTCTCATCACCTATATGAAAATTTCAAATTTCTTTCTGAGCGTGGACTGTCCCTTGGATCTGGGGACTATGGAATCCTTTATATACCAATGCATCGCACATCATTCTTGTTTTTTTGTAGTTCACTTGTTCGAGTTTGAAAAAATCTTCCTGGATCAGGATTATTTTTATTAAAGATAAAACTGAAGAACTTAAATTTTTTTCATCCTTAACTTCCATATAGTTCTCATTTCATCCTTAGCTCCCATATGTTGGGCTTCGTAGTCGAGGATTCCCTCGCCATCCCAATGTCGATTCAGTTGCAAAGTGAAGCCATGCCCTGGAGTTTGTTTTTAAATGAGTGATCTATTGCACACCTCAAACTCACTGACCACACCGCTGTACTGGATCCGATGACACACCAAAGTGATCTATTGCACACCTCAAACTCACTGACCACACCGCTGTACTGGATCCGATGACACACCAAAGTGATCTATTGCACACCTCAAACTCACTGACCACACCCCTGTACTGGATCCGATGACACACCAAAGTGCGATGATCGGAACATACCGGCATGTTTTTTCCTTTTTTTTTATAAGAATATATATGATAAGTCATTGGTGTCTTTTTACCCGCAAATACCGCGTGGTCATACACCTCATTCTCGTATAAACTTCCAATGAGGTGCATGGCCACACGGTAATGCACGGGACTTTCATGCAGAAGGTCGCCAGTTCGAACACCGCATTATGCTACTCCCCTTAAATGACCCAAGCATTTTTTCCATATAGTATTCGGGGGTATAAGGATACCTATGACTTCGGTCATATATATTCTTTTAAAAAAAAATGTAACATAACACCGCTCTGACCTAAGCACTACTCTCCTAACAAACCGGGATCATTCCGTCTGAAGAGAGCCTCGGGATTGAAGATATAGTAGAAACACGTGTACGAGAGTTGTCCGATAAATACTTAGCCTACAAAAGAATAACAAAAATTTTGGAAAAGTGGCGATTTATTTCTCAACATAATCTCCTTTGAGTTCAATACACTTGACCCAGCGATGCTCCAACTTCTTTAACCCGTCTGAAAAATACGTTTTCTGGAGGTCTGCAAAGTAGGCCTCCGTGGCGGCGATAACCTCCTCATTCGACTCAAATTTATGCCCGGCGAGTGACTTTTTCAAATTTGGAAACAAAAAGAAGTCGCACGGGGCCAAATCCGGAGAATACGGTGGATGGGGCAGCAGTTCGTAGCCTAATTCTACCAATTTGGCCGTGGCGGCGGTGGAGGTGTGAACCGGTGCGTTGTCATGATGGAAGAGCACTTTTTTCTTCGCCAAATGGGGCCGTTTTTTCTGCAATTCGGCGTCGAATCGGCCCAATAATTCGGCATAGTAGAGCCCTGTGACCGTTTTCAATTCTCCAGGAAGTCGACGTAGATCACACCTGTTGAATCCCAGAAAACGGTGGCCATCACCTTTCCGGCCGATAGGACAGTCTTCGCCTTCTTCGGAGCACGTTCGCCGGGTGAAGTCCACTGTTTCGACTGTTCCTTGGTCTCGGGTGTGTATCCTTCGGATTGCGCTTAAAGATCGTCAAACACTGCTCTGAAGTGGTCTCACGGTTGCGCTTGTTGTCCGGAGTGAGCAAACGCGGCACCCATCGCGCCGACAGCTTTCTCATGCCCAATACTTCATGCAGGATATGACCCACGCGGTCTTTTGAGATGTCTACTGTCTCGGCTATCTCGCGCACCTTCAATCGGCGGTCTGCCAATACGAGATCGTGGATTTTTGTCACGTTATCCTCCGTGGTAGCCATTTTCGGGGCACCTGGGCGTGGCTCATCAAAAACCGACGTGCGACCACGTTGAAACTCGTTAAACCAATTTTTGACGGTCGCCATCGAAGGAGAAGAGTTACCATACACAGCATCCAAGCGCTCTTTGATTTTGCTGCGCGATTTCCCTTCCAAAAACAAGAATCGAATCACCTACCGATATTGCTCTTCCACACGCGGTCAAAACAAAACTACGCATCTGATTCGGCTGAAATTTTGACAGTAGCTGTCAACGAGAATGTACTACGCGATAAAAAATTGCTCTTGCGATAGTGGTGCTATCGGGCGGTGAGGCTAAGTGCTTATCGGACCGCCCTCATAGAGGAAACCTTATTCATTCCTAGATTTAGTGTAAGTGGAGAGAGAACCAATGCATGTCCGTGTTAAAATAAGTTCAGAGATTATGTCGGGTGCCATTTGAGGCTCTTGAAAACCACATGACCATTTCTCATAATGTACAAATACCCATTTAGATACTAAAGAACCTGAATTCACAACTTGGTAACCTTATATTGTTTTTTATTGCAGTACCATTGCTGGAAGTGTGGAGGAGTCTTCTGTACTCGCTGTATAGACAAGCATATCTCTCTGCCCGGCCTGGCCTCAGGACGTTTGGCCCCTGTGTGCCGCACTTGCTACGCTCAAGCCGTCTCTCCCAATCTGACCTAACCTCATTCGCACCTAACGTCGCATTCCTCCATAAGTGTATTCTAGTTTTATTTTTTTATGTACTATTTGTCATATGTTCAAAAACACCTTGTTAATTTCATACTTAAATTAGTCCCTATTTTATTTTAACATTTCAATAATTTTACTTAGTAGATTCCAGTTGGTTGGGATATGTCAGGACTAGGTTGCATTGACTCAATTAAAAGGCTGCCGCAATAAATCTAAATAAAATACACCCTAATACAAAACTAAAATCTATGTCCACTGGCCATTTAAAATAATGAGTTTTAGCCCTTTTTTAATAATGAAAATTTCTAGTTTATTTTTATGACATATTTGAACAGCACAATAGTTACATGATTTATTGCTTTTTTTGAACTAGATATTGCAATAATTCATAGCTTGGGAAACTATCTAGCAAAAAAAGTATGACTTTTTTAAGCAAATCTGTAGTGTGTTGCTCAATCTTGGCTGGCTGACAGTCTCAATTAAGCTTCAAGTTTGCTCAAACATATTTTTTTTGTTTAACCTCTAAGCAAGTGAGATGTAAGTAAAATAAAAAATTGATTTTGTAAGTAATATAAATAACGTAATTGCGGCCACCATATACAAAAATAATTGAATAGATAAAAACATTTGAGCCATGTCCGTTTTATGGATAAATTCATGTGTTCGGAATAAAAACATCGGACGTACCGTGTACGTCCATACTCTCTTGAGGTAAAAATTTACTCGCCGTAAGGCCATACTCGTTTAGAGGTTAAGACCCAAACTCATAGTTAGACCTGAATACTATTCTTAAAATTACATCTGTATTCAGAGTCGGACCTCATACGCTTCAAACTTTAAAGTGGTATAATGAAACCATGTGACTCCCTTGTTTTAAAAGCTATGACAAATTTGAGCTAAATTTAACTTTGAATCCTAATTTCTTTAGTAAAAAGGATAAAATTTAGTATTAAGGTCAGATTATGAATTCGGGCCTAAGACTTGATGTATTTCTACTCTTCCAACTCTGCTTCCAAATAAGTGTCTATTCTGATCATCCAGTGCCCCAATTAAACTGTTTTTTCACTGTGAAAAATGTTATCTCGTGTTTTTACTTATTGAAATCTTTTTGTACTGTAATAAATAGAATTAATTTGATTTCTCAAACTGACAAATTTTGGTATTTTATTTTTTACAATCACATGAAGCTCAGATATAAGTGAGAATCAAAGCAGTGACATAAAACTGTGTTAGTTGCTCAAAAGAATACTTTTTGGAGTTGGCTGTTTTTTATTTTGCGTGGATCAATATTAAATAATGTCTTTTATTATACAAAATTCACCTAAATTTAAGTCTACAAGATAATTAATAAAAAAATCTCTTAGTCCTTTAAAAAAATAAACTCAGTTGTAAATAGTACAATGGCTAAAAATATCATAAAAATATCGCTAACTGATTTTATAAGTTTATAAGTTTTTTTTTTACGATATGCATTCTGACTTGCACCTCCAATGCTAATGACTCGCTGGGTTGAAGTGATTCTATTAGCACCAGATGCACATGCGTGTTGAAGACATCAGCAAAGTTTAACTAAGGATGCACATGTGTACCAAACGCAAGTAACATTGTTATGTTTGTATTTGTTACTTCATCTAGAAAAAGTATTTTCACTAAGAAAATTTGAATTGTTGGAGTTTTAGTCTAAATAAATTCCAATGAGTATCTGTTTAGGAATTTTGTTACTACTTATCAAGGTGATATATATATATATATATATTTTTTTCTTCTATGAAACATATGAGAAATAATTATCGTGATTTACTAAGTTTATTTTCTGTAAATGTGACAAAATAAGGTAAATATATTTTTATTAAACTGTGCGAGTTTGTTCTGAAAATGAAAAATTCAAGATTTACTACTTTAAGTAATTTATTTTTTCAAATATTTTGTATTAAAATATTTTGAAGCATGTCACAGGATAGCCCAAAAGATAAAGAAAAATTTTAATAAACCAGTTATTCAATAAAATAAAACTCAACCTTTTTGCTCCGTTACGATCCCATTTGTCATGTATCTTCTGGACAGTAAGTAATTGCAGCTCTTATCAGGTAATGGATGTTATAGGCTGCTATTGCGTCTGAAGAGAAACTTGTTCATTTGTTATATGGTTATACCACTTTTTCCTAAGGCTTTCAATGAGTTTTTTCTCTTGCGTTTTAAGTGTAGTATAATAAAAAAATATATAAGTAAATCTAACAGAAAATGTCAGGCTACCACTCCTATTACAAGAAGCCTTGATATTGGAACGTAATTCCTATTTTTATTTTAATCAATTCTGTGGACTAGTAATTAGTATACTTTCTTAACACCTATATGCCCTAGATTGGATTCACTCCAGTTTTACTTTCAGACCAGTTTTCATCTGAATTTATTATTGTACTGGTGTTTATTAGCACCTAAACATCAATTCATGTGTTACAAAAAAGTTTTTAGGTGCATATTTTGTTGCAATCAAACATACAACTGCTCGATTAAGCAATTGATTCAAAAACTTAAACTAATACACTTAAGCTGAAAGCTGCTGAAGTCACAAACAATTTTTTGTTTTTACAATACGGTAGACAATACGTCGTGATCGAGTATGATTGTCAGTCATCCTGTAGATGGAAGACGTCTGTGCGTGTATTGGTTTATCATGTGCAAGCTGTTACACTTCACCAAGCACACAGTCTTGACAGATCAAACCCAAAGTTCCAATGGCAAGGAGATCAAACTTCTAAGACGATTGGCAGGTTTAGTCTGTTGCAGCCTATTGTTAGGCAGACGTTTAACAAAGCTTAATAGCACTATAAGACTTTCTGATAAGCAGCTTATAACCTTCAGTTCAGTTTCAGGTAAATCACACCTCCACCCACACTGTTATTGGGGACAAAATAAGTCCCCATCCAGCGCGATCTACACTAGAAGATTGAAATCTTTTTTATTTTTTTATGAATGCGACGTCACGTAGTAACAAAGAAGGAACTGCTCAAAGGGACTCCTCCAGTGACGACACACCTGAGTGTATAAAGAATAGTAGTGACAATGGACTTAAGCAGCTTAAAAGCTACCCTTAAAACATAAATTCAGATTTAAAACAGCTTAAGAGTAAAACTAGTCCGGAAGCGAATCCGGCAGGAATCGAACTTGAAGTGGCCGCTGCTTCATGTGAATGTTAACCATTAAACTACAGCTGATGACAATAATTTGTCTAAACATAAACAAAATATCAAGCCTATCAGTGTGTGTTTCCACATTATTTCTTGATATTTGTATGACGGAAAAAATTGTTTAAATTTGTTTACAAAGGCATCAACTATGATATGTTTCAACATTTTATTTCAAAGTGCTCAAAGCCAAATTGTAGTGAATAATGAAAATATTAAATGTGTTCTGCAAATTTTGTAATTAATTTAATAATAAAATTGTTTTCATGTAATTAACTGATCTCATTTACAGTTTTATTTAAGATCTATTAAAACTTTGACAAATTAACTATGAGGGTGGATTAAATATAAAGGAGACTTTAGTTTTAGAGCGCGTTTTTTTTAACGGAGCGCACGGCCGTCTCGAGGAGTGTGTTGGGTGGGGATATCAGAAGTGGGGAGAGCAGTCAACCCGTCTCGGCAGATTCCGTCATTAGTATGGCACACGATTCCTGAGAAAGAGGTGCACCCATCGATTGCGCAACACATAATTATCAAGTTTCTCGCTTGTGAGGACGTAAAACCGGCCGAAATTCTGCGGAAACTGACGGCACAGTTCGGGGATTGAACACTGTCAAAGCCTTGTGTGTTTGCCTGGCATAAAGAGTTCATGAAATGCCGTGAAGGGGTCGCCCACGGACGAGCATTACCGAACAGAACATTGACGCCATTCGTGATCTTCTGATAGGCGACAGACGTTTGACGGTTTGCGAAATTTGCTCTGAGATAGGAATAAGTTATGGAAGAACTCAATCCATAATCACAAAGAACCAAGGATTCCGTAAAGTGTCTGCTCGATAGGTCCCACGTCGCTCGTATAATAATAATAAAAAAAAACAAGTAGATCATCATAAAATGTAAATGAGCCCTTATATGTTTAAAAACTACGCATGTATTTTTAGGTTAAGAAACTTCTTTTAATTTTAATACTTTTACAATTGACTTTCATATAACGTATTTGAAATAAAATTTTCAGTCATCTAAGCTTACCTTTACATTATATATCTATTGAATGTGAATGAATAATATTGTCAATTTTTATAAGGTATTATAATATATACACGTATTATGTATACAAAATAAAGTTTATCAAATATAAAATACCTAATAAAGTGAGAATTTGTCTTTATTTTAGAATTGTAATGATGGCAGAGAAAACTCATAAATATTTTGTGAAAATTACCATATTAAAAAATAATGTCTCGGAATGAAACTCTTTTATTTTCCACAACAATAAAATATTTTATATCCAATAACTTTTTTTTTCAATTAAATTATTCAATATCAAATTTAGAATCTTAATATAGTAATACCGTGCAAGTATGGTTGATGTGTGTCTAAAAACACTATTATACGAAACCGCACTAAAATTATGTGTTTTAATTTTATGCATTCCAATCATAATATTTTCGTAGCACTAACAAATTTTATTGGTAAATGTATAATGTCCATACAGCAAAGTCAAAAATTTTAACTTAGAAAAATATTTAAATTACATAGTTTGCAAAATATTTTTTACAGCATACATAGCTTTATAACATTGAGTACCATTCTGTAATGGGATTTGAAGCAATATAGATGAATTTATTGTACTAGCACAAGTGCATAGGCTAAGACAGTACATACTGTCATATGGTGAGAGCCCAATGTCAGTGTAAAGTGCAATTAAAAGAAAATTCATATTATTAGATTTATAAATCATATTACAGTGAAACCCACAATGTTTCAACACGTACTGTGCAAGGTATTACTGTATTTTATGCTATATACAAAAAAAAACAAAGTTTTACTTATAAGTTAAACATTAAAGAAAATACCTTCATCGCTGAATTCTCATTTGAGTGCAGTATACAACAAGCTTGTCTGCGCTAATTTCATATTGGTATACTAATTAACAATGTGACTTGACACAGATTCAGAAAAAAATATACACAAGCTTTTTCATGTGAGCATGCTACTTTGTTCAACTCACAGTTAAAGCTGTCAATTTATTTGATTTGTTACAGTACGCTAAAGATTAACCCTGTCATAACTTATCAAGTAAATGAGAATTTTGAGAAATGAATTTAATAATTATTAATAATTGGTAAAAAGCCATAATCTATTTTTTTTAAATCACCAGTAACACAAGCAAAAGCCTGGTTTACTGGAGTCATGATCACAAATGACAGACAATAAACACAGATCCATATAGTTTGAAATTGTATCGTTTTTGTCTGTATTGTCAATATTATGTATACTATACATACTTGACATGTAAAATAAAATAAATAAGGCTGTCAAGTGAGAATCTAGCCTACAGATCTTGGAAAGGTGAGGACAAACTATTCAAAACACTGAAATATTAAAATTATAAGATTGTGGTAAAACAATAACAAGAGTAGAAATAAAGTAGGTATGTAAAGGGTTGACCAATGGTGGATTCACATTTTATTTGTAAATGTTAACTGTAAATAATAATTATTAAAATACAGGAATATGGAAAAAATACATTTATTTGACAGTTGCTTTTGTAAACTTGAAATTATATTTTTTGTTAAGGTGTCCATTAGTGATAGTAAATATTTCAATATTTTTTCTATTGCTAAGTTTACAATTGAGAACTTTGAAAAGAAAGTATAATTTAACCTATAGTTTCTTAACCTATGGGCCGTAACCCAAAATTGGGTCAGTTAACATTTTGTAGGTCATGAAATATTTTCAAAAATACTGATATTTTAATATTTTTCCATAACATGACAAATAACAAGACATTTAATTTTAATGTTAATGAGCAGTACGAGGATTTTATCAATATTTATAAACTACAAGAACAACTCATCAAAATAGAAAATGATGAGGCAGTTTGCTAGTTTAAACTTAAAGGACTTTGGGTGCATTTTGGTTGAAATTAAAAAGCAGCATTCGCTAATGAAGCACTGAAAGTATAATATTACTAACCTTTACAACACCAATCAGGGATTTCAACTCTAATAGATCATAGCCTGAAGAAAACCTAAAGAGCAGCCTATTTAATGTAACACTAAGATTTGATGAGCTTTCAAAACTTATTCAAAAAGCTAAGGTTCATATTAATAAGATATGTATATTATATTATTAAAATATTAATTTATTTAATGTTATCTGTATGTTTATTATAATCTTTGCTAGTCGCGAAACCAAAACTATTACCCTAATCTGGGTCACAGCTCAAAAAGGTTAAGAAACACTGATTTAAGCATTCATAAATAATAATTTAAGATAGATTTAAGAGCACAAATGATTTAGGTAAATTATATTAATCTTTCAACAATTAAAGGAGATCTTTTCAACTGGAATAGATGATACATTTTCAATTACTGAGATGGAGAACTTTCAATCCCTTTGATTGAAAACATCATATTTTTTAATAACTGTAGTATACTTTCGTAAATTTGAAAACATGTATTTTACTCATTGTATATAATACAATCTGGTGTTTTTTTTTAATCATTTTTACAATATTTTATACCACGAAAAGCTAAAATGTGATAACATCAGATTATGACATATTTATAGTTTAGTCCAGTTGTCAAAATTTTGATATTAAAGCAAGTAATATGCGGAACGCAAAATACTTAAAATTTTCATCGATTTATTTTTAAATTTTTTAATTTTAATAATGTCTGAACCAACAATTTGAATAAGTTGAAGGGTACCATATGAATGAATGGATACCCGTTATTGAGTTTTACTAAGAATTGAACCTGTAACCCCCATATCGGAAAAAAAACCAACTAGGTTTTTATTATAAATATATTAAAGATATATCCTATATTTTTAGGGCTAAAAATATACAATATAAAGAAGAACTCACAAATAATAAACTTTGTTATAGCGAAGTTTGTTCAGTTTCCATATATCCGCATAAAAAATCCTCAGTTAAGAAGCAAAAATATTAAACTCAGATATACAGTAATACCTTGCTTAATGAGTTCTCTCTTTACAAAGTTTCAGAATAATCAAGACAACTTTGGACCATTTGAAACTTTGTGGCTCAGCATCGTACAGTGCTATTCCAGAAGTTCTTTGACATCATAAAAATAGCTCGTATAATTGGTTTTCAAGAAGTCGATGCGGAAGACATTATAGATTTATTCAACACCGAAACTGAAAAACTGAAAACCAACCCAACCACCAATGAACATGAAGTTGTAAAAAAGGTGTTGACAATGGAAAACTTTAAAAAAATCAACTGACTAAATTCTGAATGTTTTAAGTGAACCCAGATTTGCAGAGAAGCATTATAGTATAGTAGAGATATATGTTAAATATAATCAATTCACATACACAGTTATTAGATAAAAGTAAACAAAAATGTAAACATTCAAAATTAGATAAATTTATATTAAGTTTGCTTTGTTTTTTTTATACTGAAATGATTTTTGTTTTTGCATTTAACATTTTATTCTAAATAAATTTTAGTTTTTATTATTTTTATTTATGCATTATTTTTACAGTGAAGAATACATACTTAATTCTACCTCTGAAAAATTTTTTTTATAACAAAGTAGTTTCTCAGAGTGTCTACTTCGTTAAGAGAGGTATTACTGTAATGAGCGATAATTTGAAAATTCACACAAATAGATTCAACAAATTTATCAGTTTTCAAGTTCGCCCAAACACTTCTGTCATAAGCATTAGGTTACACCATGTTTAGTATATTGTATATCATTATTATTTTTTTTCGATATATCATTAGTAGATCATGTAATACTTTGATGGTCATTTGTTACGTTTAAATCGCCTAGTGTTACAATTTAAATAGAACTTGCCTAAAAAGGCTTAGCTCAGGAATATGCAATAAATTTGACATTTCTTGAACTTTTGTAAATATCCATAATTTGGTATGTCTATAATTTCCTCTTTATCAATAGTAGTGTGACCAGTGCAAATCTTAAGCATGTTTATAAATCCTATTATGCGATAAAATCTGAGTTTCGGTGTTTAAAAACTATTAAATTATTTATAACTATAAATAGTTAATATATATCATGGAAATTATATCGTAGTTGCCTATGATAGGGATTTTAAAATTGTAATTGTTTATGTCTGATTGTCAAAACGGCCCAAGGCATAATTTAAGTCCAAATACTGCTAGCATTGGTCAATCTTTAATGTATTACTTTCTTCAACACAAAAACAATCGGCAGATGATCTTTAAAAATATCAACTAGATTTTATAGTTCTTGATTAAATTTCAATATGTGGATAAAATTAATTTGTGGCTTAAAAATTCATAATGGTGCCTATGCTTGTATTGAGAGAGAATTGAAATGGAAAGGGTTAACAATAAAATAAATTTATCCTTAAAATATTAACTGCTTGGTGCAAAATCAATTTTTTTTATTGTATTAATCCACTATTTTATTGTATTAATCCACAATTACTAATATATTGTTAAAAGACAATTTCATTATTTTCCAACTATATTCACTCATTATCTTTCCATCAGTAGTACAACAGATCTAAAAAAGTGGGTCTTGACGTATAATAGCAACTCGAGCCATGATATTTGGTCTTCGTTAACAGCTCTCCAATTCCATATTCCTCCTGGGCCTCCTTGATCATTTCATTCTACTATCTGAGCATAGATCTCCCGACACTTCTTTGATCATGGGTTTGGCCAAAAATACCTGCATTTCACATTTTGTCCAGTACGTCCAAGCCATTTTCAAACGAAATATTTAACAATAAATAACTTTTTTATTCCAGTTATATCATTAATACTCATTACATGTGTTTCTACCTCCTATCTCGAGGTTTTTTTCAGGCGAAATGATCCCAGTTTGTCATGAGAGCAATGCTTAAGTCTGACTAGAGTCACATTACTTTGGAAGTGTATGGTCTATTTATACAAAGGAAAATATTTGAGGAGTGGAACCTTTTGCATTGTTTCGTTATATATTACTTTTTTGTTTTTGCTTATGGATTATTTATTACTTTTATCGTTATTTATTACTTTGTATTAATTATTTATTACTTTTTATTTGCCATAAGCAAAAACAAAAAAGTTATTTATTACTATATAACTAAAGAATGCAAAAGGTTCCACCCCTAAGCATTGCTCTCGTAATAAACTAGTTCATTTCGCCTGAAGAGAACTTTGGGATAGGAGGTAGAAACATGTGTAGCGGAGATTAATGTAATTAGTGGAATAACAAAGTAATTTATCATTAAATATTTTAATATCTAGTTCCACAAAGTTAAAGCCGAAATCTTTGATAAATTATTTTGACAGTGTTAGGATCCCCATACACATTAATTTTTAAATTGACGTCTTTATTACCCAGAATGGATCATTGTTTCTTCACTTCAGCATTAATTTCTGATAGTCGTGTCAATTTCTAATTTCTTTCAACTGAAATCCTTCCAGTCATTGCCACTCTAGCTGTCAGACCTTTTTCTGCACAATGTACTTGATATGATGTTTTTTAAGGCTATGTTTTATTCGTGATTAACTGCTAAATGCCAATCCATCTTGATCTTTCATTTTGTATTATTGTTCAAAATATAACTAATAATTACACAACAAAATCAATCAAATATTCTCTAGTTAATTTACGAATGCATAAATATGCAAAATTTAAAAGCTGCTTAGCGGAAAAACCATACTACATATTCAACCATGCACAATATCTAATTTTGATACTTAACCAAAATGCTACTGCTAATAATTTGAATACAGGTAGGTTAAAAAAATATTTTTACAATAAATATAAAAGAAATAATTAAAAAAAAAAACTTCTAAAATATCACCAAGCAGTTGATATTAAATATATTAAAATAAAATAAATAATAGATGATTATTATGAGCTGAGTCAATCTCCCAATAAAAAACTCTTTAAATACAAATATATTTGATTGATTGACTCAGATCTAAGGTCGGATTCTCACTTGAGCGAGGTCATAGCTCAAGATTACTTGCGTGAATTTCAACCAATGGTAAAAAAGCTGCAGGCATATAACCTAACAATGTATCGCGGACACACTACTGTCAGCTAAATATTGACCCAAAGGCAGCTTGTAAGCAGCTCACTGCATGATCATGGACAAGTGAAAATCTAACCTTAATTTAAAATTAATGTTTAAATTCATGTTTAAAAATGAAAAGTATGAACACCTATGTATTATGTAAAATAAAAAATTATCAAATTTAAATTAATTAAATTAAAAATGCAATTATATTAACCAATAAACAATAAGACACCACTATTTGAGCCTATCATTCATGTCTTCCTATATTTTTAAATGTTAAAAAATAATCACTGATTTAATTAATCAAAATTTTGGATTTATTTCCATCATGTTTTGTTTCATAACCATATAAATTGATTATAAAGAGGTGGAAATAGGATAATTACAACTTTTATGAAGGGAAAGGATGTGATATATGAAATGAGAGCTGTTTGCATTGAGGACTGAATAGACATATTAGGTTTTTTGAGAGTTCATAAGTAACAAAAATAATTCATAATAGTGTGCTGGTAGCCATCTTGACATAAGGAACTGAAGCTTGGACTTGGTAGAAGGAAAAAAGATGTGTGCACTAAGAAAAAATTGTAGTGTTATTGTATGAAACTCTTGAAAAAAGTTAATACATACGAGGGCGATCCGATAAGTACTTAGCCTCACCGCCCGATGGCACCACTATCGCAGGAGCAATTTTTTATCGCGTAGTACATTTTCGTTGACAGCTACTGTCAAAATTTCAGCCGAATCGGACGCGTAGTTTTGTTTTGACCGCGTGTGGAAGCGAGCGTGTCCGCGGATTTGAGAAAAATGGAAAAAGAGCAATATCGGTCGGTGATTCGATTCTTGTTTTTGAAAGGGAAATCGCGCAGCGAAATCAAAGAGTGCTTGGATGCTGTGTACGGTGACTCTTCTCCTTTGATGACGACCGTCAAAAATTGGTTTAACGAGTTTCAACGTGGTCGCACGTCGGTTTTTGATGAGCCACGCTCAGGTGCCCCGAAAACGGCTACCACGAAGGATAACGTGACAAAAATCCACGATCTCGTATTGGCAGACCGCCGATTGAAAGTGCGCGAGATAGCTGAGACAGTAGGCATCTCAAAAGACCGCATGGGTCATATCCTGCATGAAGTATTGGGCATGAGAAAACTGTCGGCGCGATGGGTGCCGCGTTTGCTCACTCCGGACAACAAGCGCAACCGTGAGACCACTTCAGAGCAGTGTTTGACGATGTTTAAGCGCAATCCGAAGGAGTTTCTGCATCGTTTCGTGACCGTCGACGAAACATGGATACACTGGTACACACCCGAGACCAAGGAACAGTCGAAACAGTGGACTTCACCCGGCGAACGTGCTCCGAAGAAGGCGAAGACTGTCCTATCGGCCGGAAAGGTGATGGCCACCGTTTTCTGGGATTCAAAAGGTGTGATCTACATTGACTTCCTGGAGAAGGGCAAAACGGTCACAGGGCTCTACTATGCCGAATTATTGGGCCGATTCGACGCCGAATTGCAGAATAAACAGCCCCATTTGGCGAAGAAAAAAGTGCTCTTCCATCATGACAACGCACCGGCTCACACCTCCGCCGTCGCCACGGCCAAATTGGTAGAATTAGGCTACGAACTGCTGCCCCATCCACCGTATTCTCCGGATTTGGCCCCGTGCGACTTCTTTTTGTTTCCAAATTTGAAAGTCACTCGCCGGGCAGAAATTTGAGTCGAATGAGGAGGTTATCGCCGCCACGGAGGCCTACTTTGCAGACCTCCAGAAAACGTATTTTTCAGACGGGTTAAAGAAGTTGGAGCATCGCTGGATCAAGTGTATCGATCTCAAAGGAGATTATGTTGAGAAATAAATCGCCACTTTTCCAAAATTTTTGTTATTCTTTTGTAGGCTAAGTACTTATCGGACCACCCTCGTAAATGTCTAGATGGAGCACTCTGAAGATATTATATTACAGACCATCTTTTACATCAATTCGTTGATGGCACGTGTTATTTTCTCTTTCATACTCGTCGTTTGGTGTCCATGTACGCCTTCTGGAAACGTTGCAAATGTGATTCGGAACGCATTATTATATTGCACCCTGAGTTGTTCTATGGATGACCTTTTATAATTGACTAATAGCTTTTATGTGTACATACTCATAGAGGAGTTAAACAAGATCTTTCATGCTATCACTAGATCTATGGAATTTTCGAGTGAGGATAATTGACTTGGTACTAAGATTCCTCCTATGTATTTCCACATCATCATAATCTATGAGATCTTTGATAATTGGTTTGTTAGAATAATTTCAGTCTTATTCAGTGTTCACAAAAGTATTTTGGTGCTGACTTTTATGTATGGGAGTGAAACGTGGATGTGGAAAAAGACTGAGAGGAGTCTAATAAAAGCTGTAGAAATGTGTGCATTGATAAGAATATATAGAGTGATAATATATGACAGAATGCGGAATGAAGTGATAAGAGATGAATGTGAACTAAAGGCTGATATGTTAAGTAAGATGAAGAACACAATGAGATGGTTTGGGCATGTGGAATGAATGAATGAAGAAAGATTAATAAAATACATTTAGTGCAAATGTGAGTGGAAGGCGTGTGAGAGGAATACCAAGGCAATTATGGTTGAATCAAGTAAATTATATTTTGAAAGAAGGAAACGTAGAAAGTCAGAGAAATCATAGGTGTATGGATGTGAAAGAGACTAAGGATTTGTCGAGATAAGAAAGTATGGAGCTCTGTCCTCTGCCTACCCCAACAGGGAAATGGCTTGATGGTATGTATGTATGTTATTCAGATATACTGGAAAAACTTAGTCTGCATTACATCTATGTCTGAACATCAACATTTGTGTTTTTGATGGATTGTATTTAATGTTGTGCTCTGAGCCATAATTATTATATCTCAGCATTATATTAATATATCACTGGATCCTAGATGTTATGTCACATCAAAAATAAAATCCCATTACCTTAGCTCAAGACAAAGCAGTGAGACCAGGGAAGATACAGAATTCAAAGTAAATCAATAAACTGATATATTCTGCGTTTGGTGTACAATTAAATTACAAGAAATGGCAAAATAATATTTAAAAAAAATTAAATATGGTTTTGTTTTTGAATAAAAATATTACAACAATCAATCTTCAATAAACATTTTTTTATGATATGATAAGCTACTCCTCGTGATCCAGTATTATTGTCAGCAATCCTGTGGATGGAAGCTGGCTGTGCGTATATTAGTTTATTGTGTGTAAGCTATTGTTTTCAGCAAGCAAACAGTCTTCACAGATCAACCCTAATGTTCCAATGGTAAGGAGATTCAACTTCCAAGATAATCGGTAGGTTGAATCGGCACATGACAAATCTGAACATCTGTCTGTGCATAAACAGTTAAGAGTTTAAAGTACATACATACATACCATCACGCCATTTCCCTGTCAGAGTAAGCAGAGAGGAAAGAGTGCCAGACTTTTCTATTGCGATATCTTTCACATTTTCCACATCCATACACATTCTCATGTAACTCCTGAGAATTACTTCATTCAAAATATCATTCACTTGATACAACCATACTTTCCTTGGTCTTCTTCTGCCCCGCCTTTCACTCATATTTGCACTGTATATATTTGTTTTGTTAGTCTTTCTTCATTTATTCATTCTATATGCCCAAACCATCATAGAGCGCTCTTCTTGATTTTAAGTTCACTTCATCCCTAGTCACTTAATTTCGTATTCCGTTGTACATTGACAACCTCCGTGGCCTAACTGGTAAAACGCCTCTCTCCCAACTCAGAGGTTCAATTCCCGCTGGAACTCAGATCTTTTTAAAAATGGATTCCAGTATGGTTTTCACTTAAGGCCTCATTAACATCTTTCTGGTTGGTTGAGGGAGATTGCCACATGGCTATAAGCCCGCCAGGTTTTACTGTACGCAATTAAAGTATAATACAATATGATACATTGTCATCACATGTTCTCTTCTTAGTGCACACATTTACTCGGTTCCTTTCAGTCCTTTTTCACGTCCACATTTCGTTTCCATAGATCAAAGTTAGTACTAGAACACTATTGTGGACTATCAATTAAGCAGATTTTAATACTTTCCATTTCGAATACATGTTTTAGTGTTCCGTTGAATTTGTACCCTATCGCTACACACCGTTCAATATCTCTCGTAACTCTTCCATAATCTGAGCAAATACTACTTTAACAGCTGCATTCCTAAAGTTGTTCTAATCTTTCATTCCTAACCCATATCATTTCCCACCTTCTGGATCTTTCCCATGGCTTTCAAAAGTATGGAGACGGCTTTTCGTGTCACATTTAATTGATCCGCGAGTTGTTGTTGCGTTTGAGAGTCATCCTCATCCAACAATGCTTGCAATTCGGCGTCTTCAAACTTTCTCAGTGGTCTTCCACGTTCTTCGTTTCTCACGTCAAAATCGCCACTTTTGATTTTTTTAATCCACTCAAAGCACTGTGATTTACCAAGAGCATGCTCACCGTAAGCTTCGACAAGCATTCGATGCGATTCGGCAGCAGTTTTCTTCAAATGATAACAGAAAATCAATGCTATCCGCAAATCGTAGTTTTAAGGCACAAAAACAGACATGTTCAACGCTATGAAAACATATGTAGTTGTATTAAACTTGTATTGTTGCGAGTTAAAATTCTTTGACAAATGTAAACACAAGAAAAAGGCGCCAATGTCGCAGTTTGACAATCACTACATTGACAACTAGAGCCATCTATGAGCAAATTCCGGTTTCATATTTACAGACTGATATATCGCATTTAATTTCTCTATAGCACTTTTTATCACTATGACTGGATTTCGCAACATTCATTCTCAGATGTCTCTTCGCAACTTTCCTACAATTAATTTACTTAGTTTACCATAAATTTTAAAAAAGTTTGTTAGTTCAATAAAGACATATTGTAATAATCACAGGTATAACTAATTTGATCGTTGTCAAATAACTATCAATTTGAAATCTGATCGATTTGAATGTCAAACCGATTTTCTAACTGACAGTATTAAAATAACAAGGCTATTACTATCTTAGTGGTGAAAAAGAGTAATGTTACTGATATAAATTATTTGTTATATTTTAAATAACCTATACGGAAGCAGTGACATGAAAAGCAATCGCTTTTAACGATTTTTATTGAAACGAATATCAAGTAATTACGCGATTTAATATTGATATTACGAGTAATATCGGATTATTGAAGATATCGCCCGTGGAAGGGTATATTTTATATATTTTACCAAAAATACATTTTTAATGGAAAAAGGGTTTATACCGCATAAGGAATATGTAGGCATTCAGATTTTTTAATAATGGCAGCCCTTAACATATATTTTTTTAATTTTAAAAACAACATAATATATTATAACAGTATAAGGATTAATGGTAGTCTACGTTTATGAAAGATGGCGAATTCTGATGAAATTTTGTCACTTGGGAGCTTAAATAAATTAAATTCACGTAGAAAACGGAAGATCAGAGTGGAAGGATAATATTCGAAAAACAAAAAGGAATCGTGGAGAGGAATACGTAACTCGAAGGTGTTGTCAGAGGGGCTAAAAAGCAACCAGAACAGGTTAGTAGTACAAGGGTATCTGCGCTTAAACCTATATTTATATATTTATGGAAATTTTCCATTTCCGCATTTTTTTTCAATTTTTCATTTTCATCCTCATAACTAGGGGAAAATATAAAGATTTATTAAATATGGTGCAAACTCTGAAACCAGAATACCAATCTTTTCGCATAGACCAATGAGAAATACAAATAAAACACGTGATTATTTTTATAAACATTATGTATTAATTGCCTTTTATGTCATATTAACATTACATACAACATTATAATATTATTTCAATAAAAAAAGTTAATAATTCAACAAAAAAAAATTATTAAAAAATAAAAAAATGTTAATGAGATCCTTGAGCCTCGTGTGATTACGCCTATTTCGTAATATTAGGTTCAAGTTTAGTTAAATACAATCTCAAATCTTTTCTTTGGCTTATTTGTAATCGATTTCGTGATTTCATTAATATATGCATTACTGCACTAAAACCCCTTTCTACTAAATAAGCCTCGTGTGATTACGCCTATTTCGTAATATTAGGTTCAAGTTTAGTTAAATACAATCTCAAATCTTTTCTTTGGCTTATTTGTAATCGATTTCGTGATTTCTTTAATATATGCATTACTGCACTAAAACCCCTTTCTACTAAATAAGATGAAGGAAATACTATGATAGGTAATTTTACTTCTTTCCACAGAAAAGGGTATCTTATTCGCGATCGTGAACGCAATTATTTACAATGGTGATGTGTGCAGTGTACACATCAATTGAGCATACCTTATTTTTCTATATCGACACAACGCCCACTCGAACTCCTGCAGCGCCCCCTAAATGCTAAAAATTTATAAATGCCCCTCCAGACCTCTAAAACGCCCACAAAGGGGCGCTAGCGCCCCGGTTAAGAATCATTGGTATAGACATTCCTCAGAGTAAAGCTTAGCAAAACTTAGGATTGGTATGTTGAGCACCTACCTTTGACAACTGAATTCATACGTATGGCACTAGTGGCTAACATTAAAAGTGATTACTAAATTATTTTTATTATGTGAAATGTGCTGTAAAGAATATTGGGCATTATTATTCTTAGAAACTGATAACCTCATACATTTAAGGGTCTATATAGAAGCATATGGCCCCTTTTACTTTGTTTTTTTTTATTATTAATTAGTGTTTTCCTTATTATGCTTAAAAAAAATGCATGAAACCAAAAGAAATATTTTATTTGTTAATCCCTTATTACCTATTGCAAATAAAATGCATATATTATAAAAAATAAACACAAAACATGCATTTTCTTGAAATTTTTTTTTACGATAGACTCTTCTACTGGTTCAATTCTTGCAGAAGTCGCTAGTGGCGCGTGATTAAAAAGGCGTTGACTTGCGAATGATGTTTCACTGAACAATAATTAGATTTTTTTATGTGAGGAGATCAATTCATTTTATTTATTACATAACAGTGAAACTTGGACTTGGCAGAAGAAGGATAAGAATAAAATTAATGCTGCGAAGATAGATACGTGCTTCAAGGAAAATTTGTGGTGTAAATGTTTGAAATAAGGTGGAATGAGGACATCAGTAATGAATGCATGGATAAAATTAATGTTTTAAATAAGACGAAGAAAAGAACTTTAAGATGTTTTGGATATGTGGAGAGAATGAATTATGAAAGAAAATGGCTAAGCGAATATACAAGTCAGAAATGCAAGGTGTGCGTGGAAGAGGTAGAGTGAGCAAAATGTGGTTGGACCTAATGAACCAGATTTTGAAATAAGGTAAAGTGAGAAGTATGAATGATAGAAGATACTGCATGACGAGATGTATGAATGTGGAGGAGGCGAAACTCGTACATAAAAGTATAATATGAGCGCGGATGTTATATTCTTAAATTTCCTAGAACGTTAACCGTTTCTATTTATTCATTAAAACAATATTTTATATTTATATAAATTTGTCAATATGTATTTTTTTACTAAATTTTGTTAATAATTGTTGAAAATTTTAAAAGAAGTCAAATAACATAAAAAACTGGAAAGAACAGCATTTGCATTGTTCAATGCAAAAAACATTTCCATAAAATAACCATCATAAACTAATCAGTAAGCAATTATGATTTTTTTAATATCAGGTTTCCTTTTTCTATTACTTGCAGCCTCTTGAGGGTAGTAAAGATTTAATAAAATATTCAATATTTGTCTGGTTAAAGAAACGGGTAGCAGCTTCTTTTATTTTTACATAACCGTGAATGTGATGTTTAAAGTAACAGTTTTCGAATATCCAGATTTGTTTTTTGCTACCGTTTTCTGATATTTTCGCTATTATAATCAATATTCATATCGATATCATGAAATACTCTTTGTACAGAAATAAGTACCGACTTAGTCCGTAAAATTAATGAGGGCACTGAAATTCCCTGATCGGAAACACCGTAGTTGTATACATCTGAATTCAAAACTCACAAAAAAAATGTCAGATAAAATAAACACTAGCCGTTTTGATTAACTTACCTATAATATAAAAAAGAGTATAAATGGTACTTCACTATATTCCGTTGAATTTCTGAGGTAATAAAATAATTTTGCTTAAACTAATTAAGGAAAATTTGAAATGAATTTTAAAAGTTGTTTTAAGTTTCCTGAAAAATATTGCTTTTTTAAAAATCGGATCGAGATATCAAACTCAATACGACAATTTTTGCTTTTTACTTGACGCAATATCATTTCGTTTGCAACTCAAAATTCGTGATATTATATGATTTACTACAAAAAACTCCAACTTCACAGGGAACTACCAAAGTTAGGGCAAAAATAGATTTTACTAGAAATGAAAAATCGAGATAAAGTTTATGAAATATTTATTAAATTAAATTCATAAATCAAAACCAAAATAATGATGTAACATATAATCATAATTTAAATACAAAAATTACCCGGAAGAGACACCCGAAAGAGTAGACTCGTTTTTTGCCAATTCAACATCGGTCTCGTCTTCGCTGTCGCTGCTACTATAATTTATATTAATTTATGACGAAGTCATCCATATTCCCATATAGTGTATTACCTTGGTCATATTATTTTTTTCTATTTTTTCTACATGTTGGCAACAATTTCTCCAATTTTCAGTGGTTATTGCACTGAATGCATGTTCGGCGAGCTCTTTTACATTGCAACCACTTTTTTGAGCAACTTTCCGTTTAGCCAAAACCCATATAAGTTCTATAGGATTTAAGTCACAGTGGTAAGGGGGAAGTCTAACCACAATATGACCATGTTCTCCTAGAATTCTGTCTGTTTCATATATGGACTCTGGCTTATGTTTTTTTACCAACATTAATAGGGAGGGCTTCCGTAAAGATGGATCTAAGAAAATGTTGTTTTCTAGCAACCATAATTTTATTTTGTTTATTTTCGACGCTGAAGATGGTGCTTTGTTTTCAATTTAATTGTGGTAAAGCGCATTATCCATTACAATTATGGATGCTTCCGATAAATTGAGAATAAGTTTTTCTATCCCCAATTTTTTAAATTGTGTGCATTTATTTCAGAGTTATAGTCTTCCTTTTTATTATTTCCACTGAATACAAGGAGCGCATTAGGTACGAAACCTTTTCTTTTTCACTTCCTGCATGTACAATAATCCATCTTTTACCCTTGGCAATATCATGCTGCACTCCATTCACATCCACCGATTGCCCACATTTTTGTATTTTATACGACGAATGTATATAACAGGGGTGGGCATACATGAGGTCAACGAGAGCCATATTCTGGATTTTTATATATGTAAAGAGCCACACCTTATTCACGTTCTCAAGTAGTATTAAATTCACAAATTAAAATTTATAACATATTCTACACAAATCTTAATTGCTATATAAATTTAAAAAAATACACATATAAGAAAATATATTATAAAAATAGCGCACAATACGGTTTGCGTGGTTTGCACACATAAAGAGGCAGGAGATGCGCGCGCACCCTACACATTGAAATCACAGCACACACGTATACATCAATACTTGCGTCTTTGACAGTTGCATTCATACATGCGCATCTTGTCACTTACAACATTTAGAAAGGAAAATCGCGAAAATACAAGTATAATGGGGAAAGAAAGTATCTATATTTTTATAAGAGACATTGGGAGCCGCACTTAACCTAACGAAGAGCCTCATGCGGCTCTCGAAGCCGCATTTGCCCACGTCTGGTATATAACTTTCATCTAAATACATGATATTTTCTCTCGATTCTTCAGGTAAATTTTTGTTGTCCATTATAACTTTTAAACAAGCCTCCCTTTTTGCTGCGATGTTTGTCTTTTCCATGAGGAAACTACGGTTTGACGTGCAATTTTTATATACTAATAATAATTTTCTCAAATACTGGAAAATAATAATTTTCTCAAATACTCGTGGCTACCATCGAGTTCCATGTCTTCTTTTGGAACAGCCAGCAAACTTGTAAGTGTTGGCACTTCTTTGCGTACCGTATAAAATAAATATACCTGTTGGCGAATGGTACACATATCGAAATCGTCCCATATTTTTTTAGGGCGACCCTTCCTTTTTTGCCTGGAGTTGTGGATTTCCCCCCATTTTCTTCTTACCCCCCCCCCCCCATTTTCTTTAACACATCGTCTAACCGTACTTTTTGATTTACCTGTAAATAAAAAAAAAACATTAATGCTGATATAAATAACAATTTATAAAAACATTTATAAAACGATCAATTAAATAACACGACATATTCATGTTATATTATGGTAACTTTACCTTTATGTTCGTAATATAACTTTTATGACGAATATATAAATCTCTTTTTTTTTTCACACAAATGTCGGTTACACCACTTGTACGTGTACAAAGTCCATATTTGTCAACACACCTGTCAAACTACATGTAAACAATAACATTAGAAATTATAACTTTTTAACAAAAATTCACTCGAAATATATGTGAATGATTTCTAACTTTAAAGATTTTAACAATTATTCAAAAAACATAAATACATACCATTCATACTAGCAGTTTGTGCGTAAACGTCACTTATCTCAGGAGAGTCTTCCCGTATGATATTCCTCTAAACAATGCTGAAAAACATTGTAAATAACCTCCCTCGTCCCACTACGTAGTGTTTTATTCAGCTTAATGGTGTGTTGTATATAATAACAAATATGTTTGACAATATATACCCGATATCACTTTAAAATTTTGAATTTAATGCAACGACAAAGCTATACCACCACGCGCCCACTAAATAAGACATGACAGCCAATTTTGGTGTTGCCAAACTATCATTATTTTAGTTACAATTTTATTAATTTCTACTCATTTTTAACAGACTAAAAGGACCTATCACTTTAACAGTAACAATTACATATCCAGTATCCGTTCATCTCACTAATTTATTATTTGAATAAGAAATAATTTTGAAAATAACAAATTCCGCCATACTTAATGATTTTCACGAAGTGTTAAAGAAATTTATATTGTAAACATATTTTTCCGTATAAATGGAATTAATAGTATTTGTATTTTAGGGGGTAAAAAGATTTTCTAAAAATCCAAAAGTGGTAACTAGTTTTTCAAACTCGGATTTTTTTAGTGATTGGACATTTTACTTAATTTTTTGCCATGTGTGTGTGCAGTGTATTTAAAGTATAGTATATAGCGTGTATTTTTTTTCCTAAGATAACATTTCTCCCAAACAATTGAACTTGATTATACTGGTACGTTTTTAATATAGTACCATTTTAATGGGCTTTTAATATATCTCAATATTTTTTAACTTTTTTTTTTCAAACCTCACTATTTTTTAAATTTGTTTTTTATTGTTACAAATATACAATGAATTTTAATTAACTTTTTGATTTCAATATAGATCGGTAGGTTATAGAAAGTAAAGTATTTTAAATTTGT
This sequence comes from Odontocerum albicorne, assembly GCA_949825065.1. Taxonomy (NCBI): domain Eukaryota; kingdom Metazoa; phylum Arthropoda; class Insecta; order Trichoptera; family Odontoceridae; genus Odontocerum; species Odontocerum albicorne. Next base: position 16,839,137 of record OX463857.1, read on the forward strand.
TTGAATTCTATGAAAAAAAATTCTTATTAAAAACTTAATGAAGTATTTCGTAAAACAGTTAAGTTTTGATATTACTAACCTTAAATCAATTTTTCAATCATAAAATGATAATTTGTACGAGGTCAACCTTTTATCAGAGACACTAAGTTTTGTAAATAGGAAGTATGTGATTAGAAAGGTTTCCATAGAATTTTAAATATTCTACAATACATATTTAAAAATATTATAATTTTTTTAAATATTAAAATATTTTTTGAATATTAAATATTCTACAATATGTATTTTTAAATATTATGTATTTTAAAATATTAAATATTCTACAATATATATTTCAACATATATTTTCTACACAAGGAAATTTTCCTTGTGTAGAAAATATGTATTGAACTTTCATCGATTATTTCCGAATTAAGTCAGAAAAAATATACTAGTGTTGTCCATTCTAATGAATAAAAAATATACTAATTGATGAAAGCTGAAATTTCAATTGAAATGCGTTTTAAATATCGTGTAGCGTCCTCATTCATTAAAGTGATATAGCATTACTATTTTAATGAGTGCACTTGATAAACTTCGTAAAATTTGACAGTAGATATTTTATTGTAAAATTGTGCAGAATTTCTTTTTAGTCTTTAAAAGTCATAACAAATTTTCTTAAAAATACTAACGTGTGGACAAAAAAATAAATTACGATACATGATTTACGTCGCTTCTTAAATAAATTCCAAACAATAATTGGGACCATGAAATTGAAAACAAGAAAATCCTGAGGCACATAAAAAGCACTCTTATGCTCTCATTACCAGAATGATGAATTTTGTGTACCACTCGACATAAAACAGTTCTTCATGGCAAGAATTGTTCACACTAGAGATGGTAAAAACGTTTTTTTTTTCAATTAAGTTTGAAACAAATTATACATGTATTAATTAATTAAATTAACAAGCACCTTTGCCAACAGATTTATATTTTAAAAGCTAAATTTAGATGCCAAATATAAAGTTCTGAATGCATTTAAAGTTTTAGATAAAATAATATGCAGTGAATTAATGAATAAGAGTTTCTTCAAATCTAAAAGAACAATTGGATTGAGATTTCTTTGCCTTATTTCTATTTATCAAGTTCATCAATCAACTGTTTTTTTCAGCATTATACATCCATTTATAAACATAATAGAAATAATATTTGAAACAAAATAAACATGCATGATGTGAAATAAGATAGTAAATATATGCATATTAAGGGAAATTAAATTCACAGATTTTTTTTTTGAACTTAGTCCATTCGAGAAGACTGTTCGACAACCGATTAGTTCGAAAAACACAATAAATTAATTAGATACTTAAATAAAAATTTAACTGCACTTTTCCTGTACTGAGGAGAGTTGATAGCGTAAGTGGAAAGCTTGGAAGATTTAAACAGACTAAAATAATTAAAATATTAATTGACAGTAGAATATTTACATTTGAAAGTGAAACATAAATTTTTATTTATATATGACAAGAAATCTTATAAATAAATAATTTGTGAAAAAATAACAGGTAATTTTATTTGGACATACAATTTTAATAGATCTGGGTTTGTTGCCATTCATTTGTCGTGTACCCAGTTAACTATGCTTTTGCCTGTATCTGACTGAGGACATGGGAAAAAAGTAGCAGGAATTGGGAAAAAAGTAACAACTGTAAAAAAAGCCAATAAATGCTGCAGAAATGCCTACACTATGAAGAATACATGGGTGATAATGTATAACATAATATGAAATGAAGTACATAATTAGGGATGAATGTTACTTTAAGGCTGAGTAAGATGAAGAAAATCACTTGGAGATGGTTTGGGCATGAAGAAAGACTAACAAAATAAATACATAGTACAAATGTGAATGGAAGATATGGTAGAGGAAGATCAAGGAAAGTATGGTTGAATAATTGAATAATATTTTGAAAGAAAATGTAAAAATTCAGAGAAATCGTAGTTGTATGAATGTAGAAGAGGCGAAAGATGTGTTGCGATAGGAAAATCTGGTGTCATCTCCTCTCTGCCTACCCCGATAGGGAGGTTGTATGTATGTATATATTTTTATATATGTAAATTAAACTCGACTGTTTATATCCAGATTTGTTGTCAATTCATTAAAAAATATATATGAAATGCTATCAATTCAAGGTTGCAGCCGATTGTACCTACCCATCATATTGGAAGTTAAATCTCCTTACCATCCGAATTCTGGGTTTGATCTGTTAATACTGTGTGCTTGCTGAAGTGTAACAGCTTACACATAGTAAACCAATACGTGCACAGGCCTCTTCCATTTATAGAATTACTGACAATCATACTTGATCACAAGGGATAGTCAATTGTATCATAAAAAAATGTTTATTGAATTATCCCAAAAGGAATATATTTTTTTAACATAATATATTGCCCATTTTTTTATTTCAATTATACATCAAACGCAGAAAAAATCAGTATACTGATTTGCATTAAAATTTTTATCTTCCCTGATCTCATTGCTTTGTCTTAAGCTAAGGTGATGGGATTTTAGCTATTATGTGGTATATCACATATCTTGGATCCAGTGATATAATAATATAATGCCGAGATCAAGGAAAGTATACTTAGATCAAGTTAATATTTTGAAAGGACATATACGAGAAATTGTAGGAGTTATATGAGATGGATGTAAAAGAGGCGAAATATGGTTAGATATGTGAAAATTTGGCGCTCTTTCCTCTGCCACTCCAATAGGAAAACGGTATTTACGAGGGTGGTCCGATAAGTACTTAGCCTACAAAAGAATAAAAATTTTGGAAAAGTGGCGATTTATTTCTCAACATAATCTCCTTTGAGTTCGATACACTTGACCCAGCAATGCTCCAACTTCTTTAATCCGTCTGAAAAATACGTTTTCTGGAGGTCTGCTAAGTAGGCCTCCGTGGGGGCAATAACCTCCTCATTCGACTCAAATTTCTGCCCGGCGAGTGACTTTTTCAAATTTGGAAACAAAAAGAAGTCGCACGGGGCCAAATCCGGAGAATACGGTGGATGGGGCAGCAGTTCGTAGCCTAATTCTACCAATTTGGCCGTGGCGACGGCGGAGGTGTGAGCCGGTGCGTGGTTATGATGGAAGAGCACTTTTTTCTTCGCCAAATGGGGCCGTTTTTTCTGCAATTCGGCGTCGAATCGGCCCAATAATTCGGCATAGTAGAGCCCTGTGACCGTTTTGCCCTTCTCCAGGAAGTAGATGTAGATCACACCTTTTGAATCCCAGAAAACGGTGGCCATCACCTTTCCGGCCGATAGGACAGTCTTCGCCTTCTTCGGAGCATGTTCGCCGGGTGAAGTCCACTGTTTCGACTGTTCCTTGGTCTCAGGTGTGTACCAGTGTATCCATGTTTCGTCGACGGTCACGAAACGACGCAGAAACTCCTTCGGATTGCGCTTAAACATCGTCAAACACTGCTCTGAAGTGGTCTCACGGTTGCGCTTGTTGTCCGGAGTGAGCAAACGCGGCACCCATCGCGCCGACAGCTTTCTCATGCCCAATACTTCATGCAGGATATGACCCATGCGGTCTTTTGAGATGCCTACTGTCTCAGCTATCTCGCACACCTTCAATCGGCGGTCTGCCAATACGAGATCGTGGATTTTTGTCACGTTATCCTCCGTGGTAGCCGTTTTCGGGGCACCTGGGCGTGGCTCATCAAAAACCGACGTGCGACCACGTTGAAACTCAAACCAATTTTTGACGGTCGCCATCGAAGGAGAAGAGTCACCGTACACAGCATCCAAGCGCTCTTTGATTTCGCTGCGCGATTTCCCTTTCAAAAACAAGAATCGAATCACCGACCGATATTGCTCTTTTTCCATTTTTCTCAAATCCGCGGACACGCTCGCTTCCACACGCGGTCAAAACAAAACTACGCATCCGATTCGGCTGAAATTTTGACAGTAGCTGTCAACGAAAATGTACTACGCGATAAAAAATTGCTCTTGCGATAGTGGTACCATCGGGTGGTGAGGCTAAGTACTTATCGGACCGCCCTCGTATGTATTGTATCACTCTTAATTCTGTATAGTACAATCTGGCGGGTTTATGGCCATGTGACAGTCTTTTATACTTTTTTTATTAATATTATATGAGTACATTTATTTCATTCTACTTTTAAGGTTGTTTAGTATTCAAACCATACATAAGTACATCAAAGATTTCATTGAAGCAAACTTAACTATTCTCAATAAGAAGTGATTTGATAACTTAAATAAAATATTTTTGCAACTACTATCTATTCTATGACTTACTTCAATGCTGATGGAATCATTTCTGATTACCATATCCTCAATTTAGGATTTTCCTGCCAGATAGCAGTGTTTTATTTTTGTGTATTTTTTATTTGGCGTTTTAATGTTCTTTGGTGAGTTTTCGAGTCCTGGTGTCGATTTCATATCTTCCCATATAAAGCTAAGGGTTATAAAATCTGTTTAGCACCATTTGCCGAAAAGTAAACACAGAGAATAAACAAACTTCTTTGCTATCATATTTTAAATAAAAGGGTGTGTAGGATAATTAGGTTTTTTCTTTTAATTCTTTTGGATGAGGTTATTCGTTTTTTTTTATGAGTATATTTTTTCCCTATCACCCCGGATAATCGAGGCTACTGTGTCATGAACCAAGCGTGTAACGTAAATATTTAAACAAATACATCCTTTAATCACAAAAAACAGTGCCTTTTACAGATTCTATGATTTTAAAGTCACATACTCTGAAGAGAACTTTACGGTTAAAAAGCATTGAAAAACTGGTGAAAAGTGATAACAGAATTAAGAAATGAAAGGATATGTTTACAATCAATCAATCTAGTGAGAACAAACAAGGAATCTGTTGAAAAAAAAAACATAGTTGTCAATAAAATTATTTATTTATTTATTGAAAATAAATAGAAAACACAAAGTGTGCATATCGTACAATATAAAATAAATAAGTATACAAATCTAAATGAATTTGGCTTTGCAAATACAAAAAAAACATATATAACTATATATTGTGATAAATATATTTGCTTATTACTTAAAATGACACAGAATAAAATATAAATATACTAATCAATATTCCCCCTATGCGATGAATAAATTTATATTTTGATAAAATATATATTTTTAAATTTTAACTTTTGGTAAGCCTCAGAATTCATTTGTCCATTTTTAAAAATGACTACAGTATTTTTATCATTACTTATTAGTTCAAATGTGTTAAATGAAAATTAAGTACTGAAAAATTATGATTTCAGTGTAGCCAATTATGTCTTACATTAATAAAAGATATTGAGGCAGTGCAAATTATATTGTAATATGTTTATATAAAATCCTTTGTACATAATTTGTATTATGTACATAAAATTGATTGAATGTAATTTTATTTAATTAACTACATTAATTTTAGTTATTTTTATACATCAAGTAATATTGTTAAATATATTACAAAGCATGCAAAGGAAAAGTGCAAATGTGTATTAAAAACAACTTAATATGATGTTCGACTTAAATTCTATGAGGGCTAATTACATCAGTATAAAAACAATTAGATGTAATAAAAGAATATCAAAAATGGTAGGAATGATATTTTGAGAATTACAAATTTCTATAATTCTAATAAATGCTTTGATTTACATATAAACGTGTCTTTCATATAAAAATTCTCATGTTGCACACATGCGAAAATGCATTTAAATATTCCTAAGACAATGCTTTAATTTTCTAAAATAAACAGAATTTCAATGATGCCACCAAGAAAGAAAAAAATGAATCAATGAACTCTAGCATATTTATCTATCCAAATGAAATAAAAAATATGCTGTCTTTATTTAAGTTTTAATACTGAAAGTTTAAACTAGTTTGTTAACAGTTTGATCATGTTTCTTTAAGCATTTAAATCTTCAATATACTCGAGTCACTTTGAACACTAAATATCCGCTAAAAGCTAATATCATGGGAATAGGAAAAATGTCAAGTACAGGAAGAAATACATGCATCTTATGTTTCTAACAATTACTTATACTAACTGGAAGAGCCATTATGAAATTTTGTACAATTAAGGTATTCTAAGAGTAGATTTCAAAAACATTAATCAAAATTTGCCTTTATTAATTTACAAAAAGCATTAATGCCGACGAATTGTTATAATTATAACTGAGAATTTTTAAGAAAGCAAATTTTTTCACTTGTTTCAATGTTGTGATATAAAAAATGAATAAACTTTACTAATTGGAAACATTGAATCTCAACTCCTTTTTAATCGTTTATTAAAAAAAGCAATTAAAATAGTTTAAAATGTTATAACATAAATTAGAAATTACCACTTTACATTATTACTTCCCAATTGGTGGTAAAACACTGTTAAAAAGAGGTGGTGTAATATTAAGGTTAAAAAAACTAATTCTCATTTAATTTGTGTTTTGATTATGTATAGCAAAATCACAGTAAATTAGATAAAAAACAGTTTAAAATAAAATTATTCTACAATAAAATTATTTTTAAACCAAATTTTACAAAATACCAAATGATTTGATAATATATAATTAACCCTGAGAGATCGGTGCACTGCTATAGCAGTGGAAGAAATTTGTTCTACCCTTGTATTCTAAATGAATATCATTCATTTAGAATACAAGGGTACATATTCTAAAATAAATTTATGTTGTAAAAATATTTGTTTTTTGTTTTTTTGTTGTTTAAAATAAATATTTATCACGAACGTCCGAATCGTAAATATATCTCAGCACTAGATAGACAATTATATTTTTTTCTCGTAGCGCTCTCAGGGTTAATATTACTAGAAATCGATTCCATAATTCATGATTAAGAAGAAAAAGAAGATATCTAATATTTTCTGTTAATATTTGTCCTACAAACATAGAAAAATATATATATCAATAAAATAAAGCATACAAAATTTATAAAGAAATTTGCATATCAATACAAAAAATTGAGGATTGTATGTACAAATTGAATTGTCATAACACCTACAAAAGGGATAAATTTTCTTAATATTTATGCACAAAAATTGTAGATTTATTTTAAAATAGAAAATCTCTATACATCAGTGTTTCTCAAAGTTATATCTAAAACATAATCCTATGACAAGTCTCCATCATATCTAATGACAAGATTCAATTATCAGAAAAGTATGAAATGCACAAGTAGGCTTTATGATTCAAAATTTTCACCACAAATAAATTGTAATAATAAATTGCATTTTGAAGAATCAGAATAATAAGAAAGTAAGATGGTTTATTGAATATTGCCACAAATTAATTTGAATATAAATATTACAATCGCATGTATGATAAAAAAAATGTATCTGCATCCAACCTAGCACAAACCAGCACTCCAAGAAACACTGTTTTATATGAATGAAAGGCAATGGTATTGATAAAACTGTACTTGACACTTTACGTTCCCACAATGTTTTAGAATGCGTTCACAAAACAGTTCTCGTCACAATATGACAAAAGAAGCCTCAGTTGACGGTGTTGCTTCTTCCGATGGCGTATTTTCACTTCTTCTTGCTCTTACCGAGTGTAAGGGTGTGGTGGCTCTGAGTCATCTGTTGCTTCCTCCTATTAAACTCGATCACATCGTCCTCCAGCTTTTTGCGCATATCTTCCAATTTCTTTTTCTCCTCTGTGTGGTCTTTCTTCAACTTGTCAAACTTGGAATGAAGCTGAAATAAATAAAAAAAAAAATAATCATCCATTTTATTAACTCGTGTAAGTCCAACAAAATGAAAGGAAGTCACTTGGTAGACCAACACTTTTGGATAACGTGCAGTGATATCTTAGGAGGCTGCGAGTGGAGGGAGATTGGGAGGAGATAATATTTGACAGATAGACTTGCAAGAGTCTAAGACTGCGTAATTTGTATGGCCAATTGAAATTAAGTATTTTTTCACTTGAGTATTATTAATACAATTTGGGCTTCAAGGTTACTGGGAATGGGGTCATGGAAATGTGTTGCCTATAAGGATGAGTAAAAGCAGCGGTGCCTTTACAAACATGGAGGCTATATGGAACTCCTCAAAATTTAGTTTGAAGATGAAGTTTTGGCTCTTACCTATTTTATCACACGGATCAAGAGAGTAAAATTTTGTTTTACCTTAGGAGAATGACCGGTGTCAAATGTTACGACCGTGCAATGAATGAGTATTCTCTTCGGATGCAGCAGCAATTAGAGGTAGCCGGATTAAGAATTGAGAATGCCCACTGTTAGACTGTCACAAGTTGCTTCTTTTATCGTCCCCAAGAGACTGAGTGTATCAGATGCCTATCTTATACCATACACCAGTCAGTGTAACCATGGGAAGATTTCAAGTTTCGACTTGACCTGGGAGGATGTGAAGTACCAGGCTGTGGATCAACTTGAAATGAGACATTTTAGCATCCCTGTGTTTCTAGGAAGATAATAATGTGGATCAACACAAATTAAATATTCCACTTTGAATTTATCAAAGGTTTTGGCTTTAACTTTGAGGAACTTCATATAAGAATACTTGATGATAAATTAAATTACATTCTACCTGGAGAGAGCCTCACGATAGGAGGTAAAAACGTGTGTGCCGGGGATTAAACATTGAATTTCAAGTTAAATAAACCATTTTGAATTCATGTAATATGCATGCTTGATTGGTTTATAAAAAAATGTGGAATTGAGGTAGAGCTGATTGATATCAGCAGACGCACCGAAAATAATTGTCATCTCGGGTAGACAGCCAATAACAGGTTAAATACCACATTCGGGCATTTGGGAATAAGGTTTTTAGGTTTCAATTTATTTTTAAGGCTTCACAAAAGAATCAAGTTTGGGAGATGTATTCACATTATAACTGGTCTGTGCGTGTGGTAACAGGAACAAACTTAATTAAATTGAGAAAGCAAAATATGGAAAGGTTACAAAAATTAAATAAAATGAACCTCTTTCTCAGCTTCCTTGAGTTCAGCCTCTTTCTCCTTGACCCGCAGCACGAACATCTGTCGCATCTCATCCTCCTTTTGCTGCAGCTCCTGCAGGTGGGTGCTTCTCTTCTGCTCAAAGGTTTGCTGGAAGCTCACCTGAATAAATCAGATACAAGGGCAAAATATATTATTATTCTTGTCATTATAGGCAGGCACATTGAATGCTGTTAACATTAATATCAAGTTTAACTGTCACCTGTCACATAAAGTTATTGTTACTGGGCCTCGTAGTCGAGGATCCCCTTACCATAGCAATGGCAATTCAGCAGGAAGGCGAAGCTGTGCCATGGAGTTTTTTTTAAATGTGTGAGCTGTTGTACCCCAGCAAACTCACCGGCTACACTGCTGTAACGGATCAGATAGCACACCAAAGTGAGATGGTAGGAGCGCACTGGTATGTTTTTTAAATTTTTTTAAAAGAATAAATTTGACCAAAATCAAAGGAATCCTTATCCCTCCAAATACTAGGTGGAAAAAATGTGTTATTCGTGGGGAGTAAGTAGCATAGAGCGAGGCTCGAACTGGCGACATTCCGCATGGAAGTCCAGTTAATAAGTGGGAAGCAAGGGAAAAGTAAAACATTACCTATTATCATAGAAAAATGTAGTAATAATAGTTATTTTCCCACTAGAAAATTTAACTATGTACGAGGCATATCCAGAAAGTAAGTGTACTGAATTTTTGTAGGTTACAATTTTTTTATTTAAACAAAAAAATTACGTGGTTACCGTAGTACATATGTAAGCTATTTTTCGACATAGTCGCCATTCCTCTCAATGCAGGTGGTGAAGCGGGGTATCAACTTTTTGATGCCTTCCTCGAAGTAGTTTCCCGCCAACCCCTCCGTCCACCTCCTCGTCGGTTGAAAACCTTTTTCCACCCATGTGCAGCTTCAGGGAGGTAAAGAGATAGTAATCTGAAGGTGCTAGGTCAGGGGAATGCGCGGGATGGTTCAGGACATCCCATTTAAACGAGGCGAGCAGTTCCTTCGTGGCGTTGGCCGTGTGTCGTCTGGCATTGTCGTGCAGCAGGCAGACTCCCTTTGTCAGCATGCCTCTCCTCTTGTTCTGAATCGCCCTCCGCAAATTTTTTAGGGTCTCACAGTATCTTGCAGGGTTGATGGTCTCCCCTTGAGGCATATATTCAATTAAAATTATGCCTTGACAGTCCCAAAACACGGATGCCATGATTTTCTTGGCTGAAATTGTGGTTTTGAACTTTTTGGCGGAGGGTGAAGAGGTGTGACGTGACCGTTTTTAAACTCGCGACACCACTTGTACACACTCGTACGATTCATAGCTTTATCACCATATGCAGTTTTCACCTCATTATAAACCTCAACTGGAGGTTTTCCCTTCCAAACGAGATAACGGATGACGCCGCGTATTTCGCACTTGGCGGGAGATTGGATTGACATTTTTCACGAAACGTGTTGTCGCGTCGACACTTCTCAACGTACTGACCTCGAACCGGTCTCGTTACGGAGGGGAAGGATCAGGCTACACGGAAGTGTAGCCAACATGTCGAAAATAAAATCCATCCGGTCGTGAGAGCCTCAGTACACTTACTTTCTGGATACGCATAGTAGTTGTAATGTAACTGCATTAATGAATCTAGGAGTGTTCTATCATTCTATGAACAATTGTATATTGATTCTTTTGGTATTACATTTTAAGGAAATTTATTTAAAAAAAATAATATTTTCCAATGTCTTAGCCGAGTTCAACAAATATCGATTTAATCTTCATTGTAGAATTTTGGTTATATCCCCTACTAAACTACTCAAAAGTTCATATCTTTCATAAATTTTTTCTTTGTAAAATGAGGGAAATAGAAAAATTTGAATATTGTTAGTTGAAATTACAAGCAATAATTTTATTTCTATTTAAAGATGCGAAAAAAATTATAATGTAAGGGGAAAAGATGTAGGGAAAGAAATATATGTTATTCTCTCAAGTGAGCTAAAACTGATCTAAATTAAAATACATATTCAGAATAACTCATAAGGGCGACAATATCCTAAAAATATGGAATGTAAATTTTTTTTTACTGGCAACCTATTATAAGGTTTAATTGATTTAAACATGCATATTATCATGTAAAATAATAATCACTGTGAACACCTACATGATAAATGCGGGAATTCAAATCAAGTCAAATTTAAACTAAATTTAATATAATCTCAAAAAGAAACTAATCAGCTCAAAGTTTTTTGAAAATATATCGGAACTAAAATATAAAAATGTAAAATCTGGATAATGCTGTATTAATAAAATATTTTTTCAATTACCAACAAACTCAAATGAAAAATTGTATTGGTCGAGTATTTTCTACATTTTTTATTTAAATATTTAACTCGTAAACTTGAATTTCCGTTGCCTGAAATTTTACATTTTGAGTATAAAATTGAGTGTAGGTTAAGGATACATAAAAAGATTGTTCAATATCAGACCGGTTTGTTTTCAGAGTCGACATCAGAGAATCCCATCTGCTGCAGCCGCTTCTTGCGATACAGCTCGTAATGCTTGGCGTGCGTCTTCTCGCGCATATCCTCCATGTTAGTGCGGATCAGCATTTCACGCAGTTTCACAAAGTCGCAATGAGTTTCATTTTCAACTAGAAAATTGATAAAAATAATGTTAAATAAACCAAAATAAAATTTCATGAACATTGTCCTATGTTCTTAATTACATCATTCCACTTTTAATGTGGTTTATTGCACTATATTTCATCTTGTGGTTTATGTTCATGGTGATATACGTATGGAATATATTAATCTATATACAGTAAAATTCAGTCAATTTGAAAACCAAGGGACAGAATTTCACAAATAAATTGAATTACAAATTACTAGATCACTAAAAAATTGAATTACAAATTACTCGATCACTAAAAAATTGAATTACAAATTACTCGATCACTAAAAAAACAATTTCAATTTGCACACCACTCCAACGACTGAGAATATGGCTATTTTTTATTAAATTAAGTCAAAGTTTTGTCAACATATTTCCGCAATATTGGTAAATATTTAATGGTAAACTACATTTTCTTCTTCGTGAGTAGCTAACACTTACAAATTTAAAAAAAATCACTATGATTCTCACTTATTTGATTTTGACCTAGTCACTTTTTACGCAAATTATGTTGTTTATGTTTGCACGTGTAATGTAAATATGACGATGTCACTGGTTTTTATTTGGTCGCCCATTTGATTATAATATGAGCATGATACAAAGTTTTTGAAAAATTAATTTTCATAGTTGTAAAATTACTAAAGGAAATAATAACATAAAAATACATATTCATTTATATGAAAAGAATACTCAAAACTCGATGAAAATAGTCAAAGTTCGGACTGCTTAAATTTCATCTCAAAATTAAAATTTTGCAAGGTTAAAAATCACAGGTAGATAAAAAATACCTCCGGGTCAGAAGCCAGGTGTCTTGCCAATTAGGTCACGGAGGTCATTAAAAAGAACAAAAATAATTTACCTTGGACAGTTCCCCAGGGGTACTGCCTGGCCCTGAGCATCTTGTTGCCAATGCGCGCAAAGTCAGTGCTGCCTACCACAGCAAACGGGATGTGGGAGTTCATGGTGCCATTGGTCTCAGCAACAGTTTCATCATCAGTGGGGAACTGGTAGATTTCCACACCATTGGCCTGCAGCTCCGATATAATCTTAGACTGGAAAGAAAGAAATATTATAAAATATGATTCTCAAAAGTATAAATCTGTGGCGTTATGGATGAAGTTGATATGTCCGTTTTTTGTCATTTTGTGTTTATTCTCCCAATTTATAGAAAATATTTCTCAGCATGTTGTGACAAAACTTGGTGTGTCAGTCATTATCCAAACAAAAGATATAATGTTTGGAAAAACTTAAAAAATGCTCTGTTGTACTGATTTTAACAGCTTATCAAAGTTAATATTGCTTCTCCTGTAAACTAAGGTAAAAGGGACATATCAACTTCTGCCATAATGCCACAGAAATCATCTTATGGGAATCAAACAATGCTAATAGAACAATACCTCGATCATTAAAAGAAACCACGAAATGGAGATAAACTTGTACTGTTCAAAATTTTACATAAGGCAATACTAAGTTAAATAAGGCCCTAGAGAAGATCCATTCAATATATTGACAATGCACTGGCTGATCTAGGAAACTAGAGAAAACCCAAGATCATCTGAGATATGAGAGGAATCATTCTGGAGACTAAAGCTATGCAAGAGTTGTATCGCCAGCAAAAACAAGTAAGAAAATTTATCAGTTTTAATTTGTTCTCAATAATAAAATGAGGTCATCATAGCTCTACAACCCAGAATGGGTCTGTCTTGGTTATCAGAATTTTCTTGCCACTTATCTCTCAGCAGCATCGATCCTACAATGGTTTTATTGAGTGTGCGGCAGTTCTCTGACACACCAGCCTGTCGTCTCAGCTCTTGTCTCCACACTCTCATGTGCATCATTGGATTGCTGAACAGTCTTCCTGGCAGATCAGTGCCCTGCATGCAGTATAAGTGTTCAAGCCAGAACAATCTATATAATCTACATTATACCTGTTTCCACGTTGGACTATCATAAATTGAAGTAATAGAATATATATTTTTTATTTTACTAATGACAAGAAATAATAATTTGCGAAAAAACAACAGGTAATTAAATTTGGGCACACAATTTTAATGGGTTTAATCTGGGTTTGTTGCCTTTCATTTGTTGTCTTCCTAGTAAACTAGGCTTTTGCCTGTATCTCACTGAGGACATGACATATATATGAGTAAATCTGACCTTGAATTTCTGCAGCTCTGTTTTGGAGATGGTGTCAGCCTTGGCAATGATAGGAATAATGTTCACTTTGGTATCCAGTTTCTTCATACAAACTAAATCTATTGACTTCAGACCATGACCTGAAAATTATATGTATACAAATAAAATTCTAATTCAAGTCAACAAAATTTATGAGAAAATAATCATTGAGGACAAAGTATGCTTGTGTATTCATCAAGACATTTCATCATAATTTTTAATTTAGTTTGTTAAAATATACATTTATTTAGGTATTATGCTGTTCAATTGCACTTTAGTTGACCGGCAATTCTCTCATAACTGGAAAGGTATGAAGATACAAAGTTTCAATTTTTGGGCATGTAACTTTTGAAACTGTAACATGCGAGCACTGCAGATAAATGACTGCCTGTTAATAATCTTCCTAGGTGGAATAGAGATGAGAAGAAAACAAGCTTGTATAAAAACAGACTAACCAGTTGGACAAATGAAATAGAGACAGACATGGGTGCGACTGTCATGGTAGCTATTAAGGGAGCGTTTGATCTTCAGTTCTTCTTGCAGGTACGCCTCGAATTGGGCATCAATGTAGTCCACCACGGCCTTAAAGCTGTCATCCTTATTTATTTGGTCTCCATATCCCACAGTGTCGCAGATGGTTAGCTAAAACACAAGGCAGTTCGAAACACTTGAATAAACATTCTGATTTGTCATGTTTATTAGCTTAATCAAAATTTAAATACGTTGTTTGGCATAAATTGCATATGTATTTTTGAAGTCTTGATGCAACAAACATATTTTTCACATTCCAAAAATAAAAATAACACTTCAAGTGGCTCAATGAAATATTGTCTAATTACAAAGGGTTAAAATTATAAGCTAAGGTTTTCAGTACCTTTATGTTGGCAATTTTTGAGAAAAACAATGTATCAGAAACACCCTGGGACTGACTTATATCAATAAGGGTGCCATAGAAGTGGAATTAGGTAAAATATTTGGTTTCGTCCATTAACTAGAGGTAAGAGCACTTAAAAAATCTCCAGGAATTTTCAACAGGTTAGGGTTAGGTTTAGAAACAAGTCCCACTCGTTAGTAATTATATTATAATCTACATTGTGAATTAAAATGTAAATTCCATTAATATCCCAACAAATCCAAATTGATACTGTGGTTATGTTTAAGTGCGCAATCGAGAGACAACACTGTCTAAGGTCCCAGTAATAGGACCATCAGGTTAAGAATCACCGACGCAGGCAAGTAACACATAGTTCGCCATCGTACGTGTTGGAAATACTGCTCGCAAGTGGACAGGTAACAACATTCACATATCTAGTGTGTGCAAGTTTTGTTAAAAGACAAACTCTTTAATCAAATGCGATCCCTATTTTTTGGGGTACCATACTAGATGAAAATCTTACCAACTATGCAACAGAGGTCATCAAAAATCGACTGAGATAAATTCTTGAATACAATGTTAGGCCAACTAAACATTAAATTTAACAAGCAGCTTAGCCTAAGGATCATGTGAGGGACACATGATGTGGGTGTCTAATGGAAATGTTGGAAAATGTGCCGACATATTTTCAAATGAATGTTAATCATATTTTTCTATCGGAAAGAAAAATCAATTTCTTTCATATTAGAATTGATGTGTACTTTGACTGACAAAAGGATCAGTCAAGAAGCTCGAAACTCAAGTCACCATAGTAACACAGTATTAGTGGAATTTACAAAGTAAATATTATCACAAGTATTATTACGGAATTCCACAAAGTACAGCCTGAAACATTTCAACAATTGTGAAGTCCCATTTAAGTTGTTATTAATTGACCCTGCAAGTACGTTGCGGAATTCTAAACGTGCACCTATCTATTGTTATGATTAAACAATGATAAATCATGCTTGGCACAGATAATATTGCGCATACAAGTCAAATGTACCAATAAAAAGAACACACAAATGGCAAATCAATTGAGATTCCACATACCCCGCATGTGTGTTAGTAGAAATGTGACTCGTCCAAATAAAATAACAAAAAATGTTATGCCAAATATGATAAAAATTCTTCATTGATTTTCAACATAAAGCAATTTTTAGAAATATAATAATAGTTGTTCTGAGTTCGAAAAAAGTATCTTCGATCTTTTTAAAACATTTTCATAAATACCATTCAAATAACTTTTAAACAAATAAGGAAGTCTAATCCAAATATTAAGTCTTTTAAGATTTTATGTTAAAATCTTTAGCCTAGGTATTACAAGTTTAGTGTTAAGTAGCGCCCTATGTCTTAAGAGTAGCTTAAGGGCAGTTACGAGTTCTTCGTTTTATATAAAACATATTTTTTTAGTACGAATTAAATAAATGCGTAAGGTATTTATTATTCTTCAATTATTTTATAAATATTATACTTGTATATAATGATTGAGATAGTATTAACACTTAGTATATTAAAAATTGACTTTGATTTACAAGAAATTATAAATTTGACATTCGTGTTAAGTCAACCAGTATGGCGAGGTTACAGAAAGGTAAAAAGGTTGAATAATTACCTTCAATCGGACATTGGACTCCTGCAGCTCATAGGTGTGAGCCTTCAGTTTGACAGTAGGCAGAGAGTGGGGGCTGGGCGTAGACTCGAAACTTGTGTTGAACAGCGAGTCCATCAGGGTGGATTTACCCAGACCTGTTTCACCTGAAATAACAAGGAAATACATATGTAAAAAAAAGTAATATTCAAGACTATGGGCCTTTTCTTAAACTAAAATAACATGATTTACCATGTCGAAAAACTTGATAGTCAGAATTTTTGATAATCGAAATATTTTAGTGGTTAGAAATATACAACTATTGGTCAAACATTAATAGGCATAATCATTAAAAAATAAATGGTCCGAGTTGACCACAGCATGCCACGGGAAGACAGGGCTTGTGCAAAATCTTTTCTGAGTGTCAAATCAGATTATGTTGCCTGCCTGCATCATTGGTTACAGTCGTGAGGAAATCCAGCAATATCAACATTTTGAACACCTGTGTATGATCCGTGGGGTCACGAGGCAAGGAGAATATAACTGATCTTTTTCGGGTAATGTTTTTGGTAATCTGTAAGAGGAAGATATTCACAAATAAGATTCCAGGATTAGCCCCCCTTAGGGGTTTTCCCAGGCCTCTGGGTCCTTGGGTTAATCTTAAGTCTTAAAATAAACCTTTACAATATACAAAAATCGCCTTGGAATCAGTTCGGCTTCGAAAAATATACAATGTTAGCCAGTGGACAGCTTAGACAAAGGTGTTTTATGGCATCCCTGTATTCCTGTTGGGATATAAGGATGATAATAAAAATGTGTATGGCTTTTAAAGTTATTTGGCTTGGTTTTTTGAATATGAATAATCCAAATTATAATACTGAATTCTAATAGAGTATTTACAATTAATAGTAAATACAATTAAATATCTTAAAATCCCATATAATCATTACATACTGAATTTTTGAACTACAAAATTGAATTCTGTAGATTATAAAATTTCACGGGAATTCAAAATATTTTTTCTACAAAACAAATTTAAAATCCCTTTTATGGAGTATATTTGTGGCGTTATGGCAGAAGTTGATATGTCAGTTTTTTGTCATTTTGTGTTTATTCTCCCAATTTATAGAAAATATTTCTCAGCATGTTGTGGCAAAACTTGGCATTATCCAAACAAAAGATATATTGTTTGGAAAAACTTAAAAAATGCTTATTTGTACTGATTTTAACAGCTTATCAAAGTTAATATTGCTTCTCCTGTAAACTAAGGTAAAACGGACATATCAACTTCTGCCATAACGCCACAGATATATACTTCTTGAAAATATAGACATATGAAGATAAATAAGCAAAAAAATATTTTACATCTTAAAAAATACACTGCTGATTCAGAAACAATGTGATTACCTTTTAACCTCATTAAAGTTTGATTGTCAATTTGACTAATTATTTGAATTTTGATAAAAAAAACATATCAAAGATAAACTTATTCATTTAATTAATGTTTTGCAGTAATTTGTAAGTCGTACAATAAAAATAAACATTACAAAGGAAGTACACAATTTGTTGAATATATTTGTGGTTAAAATTAGTTCCTGTGTTGAATTTAGAAAGTGACTTATAAACTAGTTTCATATGAATTAGCATAAACAACATGGTGATGTTATTCATTGGAATGATTCAACTAAAAATAAAGGTTTAGTAAAAAAATATCGCCGAGTCTTTATACAAAATCATGCGAATATGAGTGACTAGATACAAGGTAAACATGTAGAGAAGAGGTTTCTTGAACGAAAGTAACATTGGACGAAAGTCCAACCAATCGGGACTACATGCTTTGGGTAAGACCTAATTAAAGTCGGGTAATTGGGGCCGCCTAATAGGGGGCGGTCCATGTTGTCTCCTATTGGAAACATGTGCCATAATTAACAATTGATGAACAGGACATACAAATTAATAAATGAGCATAATGAAGATCAGGAGTCATTAAGTAGCAAAACATGAAAGATACAAATTAAATTTTACGGAATTGTACAGAGGATATATAATTATAATGAATGTATTTCAACAGTTTTAAACTTTTTACAATTGCCATATCCGAAAACTATGTTATATCAATAAAACTATAAAGTTTTATTCCCAATGGTAACTATACTATAAAAACATACTGGTCTACATTTTACTATTCCATTCAGGTCAATTGATAACAGTGATAGGAAGCGATTGCCAACATGCAATAAGCTAATCAGGTTCTATTTTTATATACAATAATAATCGATAAAGAACACTGGCAAGAGCTAAACACTGAGTTAACATGGATTGGAAAAAATTGGGACAAATATTTATAAGAAATACAGTTTATGTTGAAATAATAGCTTCTAACTGTTTAACAATTGTACTAGAATAAAAATAATAACTGGCCAATGCCCAATCGTATGAATATGTAGCTATGACCTGAATAATATGTCACCAATAATAAGACTTCAAATATCTGTTTGCATATTGTAAATACGCAATATTAAAAAATATTCTCAACAAACAATGGAACCACATCAGGCAATTAGCATATGTAAGGGGTTCAATTGTCTCTGGACAAGTGGCAAATCAATCTGTGAGTAATTTTGGGGTTGATAGATGTTCAATTAAACTGAAAATAATAATCAAATCATATTTAATAAGTCCCGATGCAATTTGCCACACACGCTTAGTGCAAAGGCCATTTTTGTCATTCTATTCTTGATACCAGAATCGGTTGTGCATTCAATGTAGGCCGATCCACAGTTATTGAGTCAAATTGATCATATTAAAATGAAAGTGTAAGAAATGTATTCATGTAATGTTAGATATAACAATTCAAGAATAAAACTTATCATGTGTAAAGTATATTCATTAAATTTAAAAAGAAAACCGAGTAAATGACAAAATGTATAATTTTTTTGCTCAAAACTCCTTAAGAAATATCAATTTTGTGCATGTTAATTTTAATATTAATGAGAAATTATTTCCACCAATCACAGAGTGGCTCTTTTCTAAATGTATGAATAGATTTTCAAAAAGTTTTATAAATTAATTTGCATCCATATAGTGTACATTTTTATAAAAGGTAACAAGGAAAAACTGAGATTGTATTGATAATCTTGAAGGATGTGGTGAAATGAATTTTGATAGAAGCATTTTATATGGGAATAGGATAAATAAGTTAAACCAACCATAAGTCAGTCAAATGTTGATAATATCCGAAGGTAACCCTGGAACGGAAGAATGCCAACTGCATGCAAGATTGTTAGCGCCAATTATTTGTTGGAGAATTTGCGTACACGTGTGTCATTTGAAAATGATAGTAATTAATTGAGTTTACTTCAGAAGAAAACTATAATATATTCGATACTATATACCATATAATTAGAAAGTAGTAAATCAAGTGAAGAGAAAGGTATTAAAACTTTTGATAGAAACGAAATTGGCGACAACAAACACTAAACATTTGTATTTTGTTGGTATCCAGACAACGAAGAACTTACCAATGCATAGGATATTAAAAACAAATCCATTTTGAACACTTTTATTGACCAATTGATCAGGTAGGCTGTCGAATCCGACATGCCCTGACAACTTCATATTGCGAATATTTTCTTCGACCTGGAAAATATAGATTTAACAGTTAGATTAATGGCTTATTTTGAACAATGGAATGCTTAAATAACTGTTATAGTATCACTAACAAGGCTCGTTCTAAAAAAATGTGGCAGTCCTCAAACGTGAGTCAATTTTTTCCAGTACTTCTTGCTCTGTCTTGGACCATAATAACACATAAGAAAGACAAAGATGCAAAATGATTTCTACGAAGGATACATGAACAACGCCCTGGTTTTGAACGCATTTTAAGAGTATAATTACAACATAAAATGTTGAAATAATACTTGCAAAACATAAAAGGACTATGTAATTAAAGAAATATATAATGATCATGTTAAAATAATATATATTTGATAGAAAAATAACTAAAAAATTGAGAGCTCACCCGCGATACGTCCACCTCCATGGCCGCCATGTTTAAAAACAAACAGTGCGCCAATGTGAAGATACGAAACATTTTTTTCACTTGTTCTGTCATTTCCTAAAGTTGGTAGCCCGTGTGAATCGCATTGCATTATTTCAACATGGCAGATTGCGGCAGTGGTGTACTATCATGTGAGTCGATAAAATAATGTTTTTACGAGTTTTGAGTGATCAAAAGTGAATAATTATTGTGTGAGTTAGTGATTTGTGACAGCCGCAAAAATGGCGGACCTCAAAGTGCCACCGTTCAGTGACATAAAGCGGCCAGAAGAGGTTGTGAGGATGCCAATGAACGATAGTCTGAAATTCGCAGTTCTTATCGGACTGATTGAAGTCGGACAGGTGACCAACCGTGAGGTGGTGAACACCGTGCTACATTTGGTGAGTTCTTATCAACTGGCTGTTATCAGTGTCACGTCTGAGGTATCGATTTGTTGTCAGACACTCGATCTGACGGCCAAAGAAGTTGAGGTTTGACAGATGTAGTCTTTGTCGTCATTGTCGCGAAGATGTGTCTTCGATTATCGAAAGAATGAACTTGTCTTTACCCCACGCCTTCTTTTCTATTCGTTACCATGTTTATATTCTATACAGTACAAAAAATAAGAATTTTATAGAGCTAAAGATAAATTATTAATAAAGCTGAATTGTGAAAGCGTCCCTCCTTGATTAAAAGATTTATTTATTTTGACGAACAACTATTTTGTTTCTAAAACAAACCGGTCTTTAAAAGACGCGAGTCCTCGTTTTTTTTGTTTATATCGATCGTGTTAGATTCTGATAAAGATCTAACTGGTTTACTGATCTCATAATATCTTCCTATCATGTTTATTTACGCACATCACTTTCTGCTACTTTCTCTTTCAATATCGAGTCGTGAATGAAACTTCTCTGGAAGGATATTATGATGTCAACGTTCATAAATGTTTGTATATTTTTATGTTTTGTAAGTAAAAAAATACGCAAAAATGTTGTTTATGCGTTGTTGTTAATTTTTGGCCAAAATATCGATTTCTTCTTATTTTCCTTAAAATTTATAAAGTTAAATCGTTTTTAAACTGTCTCGTTTTCATTTAAAAAAAATATATTTGTGAAGGATTTTCAAAAATAATTTCTTTTAAAAATAAAATATTATTTTATCAAGTTGACATTATTTTTTAAGAATATATATATCAATAAAATCTATAAAATTTTATGTATTGTATATGTATATATTTAAAACATTTCCTCAAATAAAACCTAATATTGCTTGAAGATAATAATCGATAATTAAAATTGATTAAACCTTTGGCGCTTCATGCACCCCTGTAGTCCGAAAAAAGATTGTTCTAAATTAGAAAATGGTCATTCAAATATACAGCGAGTTTAAAAAAATAAATGCGTCTATTTTGGATATAACGGCGGGAATTTTATGTATTAGTAAAGAAATAAATCAAACAATGAAATTAAATAATTGCTACTAAACATTTCTACACGATTCAAGTAACAGAAAAAAAAATTAAAATATCTCTTAAAATTCCTTCAACTGTCAGTTTAATTAAACACTCATAGAATATGCCTTTATTATTTTTTTCGTAAATAAGATTCACGTTAAATTGAAAAGTGAAATTTTACAGTTGCTTTCGATGAATTTATATTATTACTTTTTGCCACATATTAAATAATAATTAATGATCTTTCTAGTTTTCGCTCAATTAACGAAGGTGATACGTGAATATTTTAACAATATTTAAATTAATAGTTGGGGTTTTAAAGTGTAAAATAAAACTTATTTTTTCAAGTCCCACATTTGTAATGATTATTGTGAAATTGATAATGCTTTACTTCTCAAATTCAAGCAATATCAATTCACATTTAAAATTGTCAAATGTAGGTTTTTTTTTATTTAAATCTACAAGCTTTAATTATTTTACGGAATTTGTCAAATTGACATTTACAAATAGAATTTTTCAAATTGTCAAGTTGACATTTTATAATTGTCCTGGAGTTAACCTAATTCAAGTATAAGTTCTTATTTTTTTCGTACTGTAAAATTAATATTTCTTTAATTTATTTGACTTTTAAGCGAACGTTAAGTTTAATTTTTTTTTACTAGGCCAACAATTTTTTATTTTGTAAAATTGAATTCCTTTTGCTTGTAAAAAATATTTTCACTATCAAGTGACGGTTTCCAATTATCTTTCTCTTTTGCAAAGTTTTGAAAATAATACAATTTTCGGTAAATTTTTTGTTGTGTATAAAGTGATTTTATTAATTAAAAAAAGCGTTTATTGAAGTCATCAAATTGTTTTGATTCAATCAAATCAACGTTAATTTCAAGATTATCATATTTAAATGCAATTTTTATATCAATATAAAATGACAGCACAGTATTATGCAATTATTTCGATGCGGTTTCCTTCATTATAAATCTTGGGAATCTATATAATTTATCTATTCATTAAAAATGACAAAAAATTAGACATCATTACTAATCTCATCAAAAACTAAATAAATTTAAAAGTAAATAACTCGATCTATAAAAGTGTTGAAAATTTACAGAGAAAATATCATAAACCTCGGAAATTATTTTTAATGCACATAAAATAAAAAGCTCAATGATAGACACAACACATAAATTATATTTTAAACAATTTAATTTATATTCCGCAAATAATTTAAGTTTATAACCTAATTTTTATGCAATTAATAAAACGCGATTTCACAATGAATTGGTTAAATTCAAGTGTACGTTCACTCGGATACTACATTAATAAAAAAATAATTCGCCGTCTACATTGTAATAATTTTCCATTTATTTTAACAACTGCAATGAAAAAAAAAATTAGACATATTTTGCACTTAACACATTTGCATTACTGATAAAATCCAATTAGATTCTGTTAAGTTGTAATTAGGCTATTTGCACTATGTTTAAACTCGGTTTGCGATAATGAGGAGGTAATTTTTCGTTTCACGGTCTATTTTATTGTGTGAATGATGTCTTTCATGATGGTGGGTTGACAAGTCAATTGTTGAATTGAAAACCGTTTTGTTTTTTTTTTCTAATCGGTTTGTGGATGTGAGGTCATTGAAAAAATGTTCTTTCGTCAGCAGGTTTTGTGACCTTCGGTTTATGAACGATGGTTTGACAAAAAAATATATAATTCTCGATATATTAACGAATGCATTTTAAGAGGTAGTTAACTAATTTAAATATGTGTCAATCGTGAATTATAATAATTATTAGTCGTTCAACATCTTATATAAGATCTAAAAAACTAAAAGATTGTTTTTTTTTATGCGAAAAAGTATGTTGTTTCTATTATAAATGTTATGACCGGTAAAATATTTGCATTTTTAGCTTTGAGCAAAGGAAAAAATAAAATCACAAAAATAATTATTTGTTTCTCTGTCTATTTCACAAGTGATACAGAGTGATATTTATGAAAACGTACATATATACAGACATATTATCACACCGCGTCCCCTGTGGGGGGAGGCAGAGATAACATATCTCCAAACTTTTCTATCCAAGCACAAAACTTTCGAATCCATAAACTCCTTCATATTCATACATCTCGTCATGCATAGTGTTCTATTATTCATACTTCTCACTTTACCTTTTTTTCAAAATCTAGTCCATTCGGTCCAGCCACGTTTTCCTCGGTCTATCACTTCCACGCAAACCTTGCACTTTTAACTTGTATTTATTCTTTCATCATTCATTATTTTCACATGTCCAAACCATCTCAAAGTTCCTTTCATCATCTTACTTAAAACATCCATTTTATCCATGCATTAATTTCGGATCATTTATTTTAATGTTAACACTCCGCAAATTTTCCTTAGTGCAAGAATCTCCACAGCATTAATCTTATTCTTAACCTTTCTCTGCCTAGTCCAAGTTTCACTTCCATATATCAAGGTGGGCAACAACACACTATTATGTATTGTCATTTTTGCTACTGTTATGTATGCGTAAAAATAATATTTTTATAAGTCCTGATAATTACTATAAGACGCCTTGATGTACGTACGATGTCGTCAAATTGTAATATTTCCAATATAAGGCTAATAAGCCTTAGTTATCACATCAGACTAGGCGGGAAATCCATCCTTTCCAATCATGTAAACACATTTTTATGTTTTATTGAGTTTTTAATGATAAACTGGACCGTTGGACGTCCGAAAGTGAGAATGAATTAAAATATCACTGAATACCTCCTCAGATAGTATTAATTAACAGGCCAAGTGAGTTACATATTTGTATGACTTGGGATTGAACTATTCTTGACTTTCAAATCCCTTAGGATAATCACACGAGCGCGTAGGGTTTGGCAAGTTTATCACTAGTCATATTCACAAGTTGCACTGTATTTCACATCGATTCTGTGAGGTTTTACTAATTTGGTGCTAAGATGTTGTTTCGTAGACAGTGGAAATGTTTCAGATAGTCCTCTCTCTCTCTGGAGAGCTTAAAATTCATTGGGGCCCTTACCAAATTGTTGTATTTGTTCTTTTTTTTCGTATGGTACGCTTCAACATATCTGAATTTGTGATTCGGACATATTTAAGTTTGATTAAGAAACAACACTGTTTTCGGCCGAGTGATCGAGCTTTCGAGCTTAGAACCACCGGACTAGGTACGGAACTCGCGGTTGATCATTGCACGTTTTTTTGTGATACTTCTACACGTGAAGAGGCAAACGACACTTGGTGCGTTCAAATATTTTGCCAGACAAGCAATTTTTTTTGTGAAGTGTTTTAATATTTATTGTAGTACAAATACATGAAATTTGACAATAAGGAATCAAAACACTTCGTCACAGACCTTGCATAGTGAAGTGATTATCTATATGCATAAAATGAAGGGTTACTGCATTGTTATGCACTTTTACCCAACTGTTCATATTTTCATTAAAACGATCTTAATTTTAAATGTCATTTTATTGTGCATTGTAAAAATAAATAAATTCATATATTCCGTACTTTTCCCCCATGATAATGGAATCTATTGCATTAAACATAGCAACATATTCAATGTATAGCAATAGATTCAAATAACAACATTGCAATGTAAGTCAGACCTGAAGTCGTTCAAGAACCGTTTATAACAATGTTTTTTCTATGACAACATATACTTGATTGTAATATTTTACAATAGTTAAAATTGTTATTATATTTATTTGAATTCTACTACTATTTTAATTCAATCCCTTAATGTACATATGTTTAATGACGAAGATTAATTATTTTACGTAATATGCAAAAACAGTTAATCTATAAGTGTTTTTAAAATTTTAAATGTTCTTTTTGTTATATTTATTTATGACTGTATAATGCCGAAGAACACACTTAATGAATGAACGTCGAAAAAAACAAGAAAGAAGAAGAATAATTAGGTCACACTCTTAGAATATTACAAATTTCTCTCTAATTATTCGAATTAAAAACTAAAATAAAAAGGTTATATCTTTCTATGAAGAAAATGTCATTTGCTTATTACGTTATACCTATTTATGATTGTATACTGCCGAAGAAGACACTGAATGGGTGAACGGCAAAGAAACAAGAAAGAAGAAGAACCATCTCATTAACCTACGATTTCTCTTTCTAGTCACAACGTAAGATGATTGGAAACTATCTCCAATTATTCAAATTTAAAATTAATATTAAAAGGTCATATCTTTCCATGACGAAAATGTTATTTATTTATTACGTCCTCATGCTTTTTTTATAACTAATAATATTTAAATTATTTTTTTTTTATTGTAATACACATTTTTAAATACAAAATTGTATCATATTCGTTTATTTCAAACGGCAATTTATCGTGTGTGATGGATAGCTCTCGGCCTTGTCAAATGTCGTATTTATATGAAAAATAAATTGAAAAAATTCCTATGCTCACAAAATAAATAAAGTATTCAACTTTCAAATTAGATTGTCAGTTGTCATATTCGGTTATATTCGGAGAAATATCACAATTTGGATTATGTTTGAATTAAATATTCAATATAATTTTTTTTTTTTTGCTAATGGCTGTAAAAAAAGTAACAAGATCCCAAATTAGATTGTCAGTAAGCTGTCAAAAATACCTGTATCATAAATATTGATTTTATTTAAAATGAATGACAAACAATATTTGTGCAAGTCCACATTTTAAATAAATATGAATAAGATAATTTTTTATAAATTTACCGTAAGATTCTCGTTAAGGCGGTTCCTGTGACCGAGTTAGTAAGACGCCTGTCTTCTAACTCAGGGGTTGCGGGATAGTATTCCGTTGGATTTTTTTAAAAAAGGGTTCCAGTATGGTTTTCACTTCACGCCTCTTACGTACATAAATACCATCACGCCATTTCCCTGTTGGGGTAGGTAGAGAGCACAGAGCGCCAGACTTTCCTATCTTAAAACACATCCTTCGCCTCTTCTACATCCATATACCATCTCATTAACCTATGATCTCTCTTTTTACGTTTTGACTTTCCTATATTAAAACACATCCTTCGCCCCTTCTACTTCCATATACCATCTCATTAACCTACGATTTCTCTTTCTACGTTTTGACTTTCCTATCTTAAAACACATCTTTCGCCTCTTCTACTTCTATATACCATCTCATTAACCTACGATTTCTCTTTCTACGTTTTGACTTTCCTATATTAAAACACATCCTTCGCCCCTTCTACTTCCATATACCATCTCATTAACCTACGATTTCTCTTTCTACGTTTTGACTTTCCTATCTTAAAACACATCTTTCGCCTCTTCTACTTCCATATACCATCTCATTAACCTAAGATTTCTCTTTCTACGTTTTGACTTTCCTATCTTAAAACACATCTTTCGCCTCTTCTACTTCCATATACCATCTCATTAACCTACGATTTCTCTTTCTACGTTTTGACTTTCCTATCTTAAAACACATCTTTCGCCTCTTCTACTTCCATATACCATCTCATTAACCTACGATTTCTCTTTCTACGTTTTGACTTTCCTATCTTAAAACACATCTTTCGCCTCTTCTACTTCCATATACCATCTCAATAACCTAAGATTTCTCTTTCTACGTTTTGACTTTCCTATATTAAAACACATCCTTCGCCTCTTCTACATCCATATACCATCTCATTAACCTACGATTTCTCTTTCTACGTTTTGACTTTCCTATCTTAAAACACATATTTCGCCTCTTCTACTTCCATATACCATCTCATTAACCTACGATTTCTCTTTCTACGTTTTGACTTTCCTATCTTCAAACACATATTTCGCCTCTTCTACTTCCATATACCATCTCATTAACCTACGATTTCTCTTTCTACGTTTTGACTTTCCTATCTTAAAACACATATTTCGCCTCTTCTACTTCCATATACCATCTCATTAACCTACGATTTCTCTTTCTATGTTTTGACTTTCCTATCTTAAAACACATCTTTCGCCTCTTCTACATCCATATACCATCTCATTAACCTACGATTTTTCTTTCAACGTTTTGATCCAACCATACTTTCCTTGGTCTTCCTTACAACGCCTTCCGCTCACATAATTTTGTGTACATGTTTGTACATCTGGCGGACTTATTACTAAACATAATTTCTTCCAACTTTATTTATTTATTTAACACTACATTTAAAATAATTCTGGCGGATTTCTTGCCTGGTGGCAATAAACCCACCAGACAAAAGTAAATAAAGGATGTTACATGGTCGCAAAAAGTTTTGTGTTCATATACTCGTATAATACATGTTGATAAAATGCTTATTGACATGCAATATAAACCATTGAAATAATATTTAATAAATGCACTTCTCATATTCTTCTCTTTCACCACCACATGCATCAGGCGCATTGTTTCGTTTTATACATTGATTCATTATAACTTGATGGGTTTCATATTTTCATTGTATATAACGCCATGTGGCAATTTTACCAACTAAATAGAAGTTAAAAAGTGGGAAAAACAGGATGGTTCCCTTTTTTCAGTTACAATTTAGAATTGAACCCGAAATTTCCAGATGGACGACAAGCGTTTTACCAACTAGGCCACTGAGATCTTCTTTAGAGACCTAAAACATTTTTTTCCGGGCTACAATCCTAGGATTGGTCTGCACCAAGCACTCGATCCCTCCACTCATCTCTGTCATCCGTCAGTCTCTTCATCTCCTGGTAGCTGCCACAGCGCACATCCCGGATCACCCGGTCCATGTAGCTATATATCTAGGGCGGCCTCTATGGTTATTGTCCTCAATCATTCCCTCGCCGATGGTAAGGAGCAGGCCTGGGTGCCTGATGTTATGGCCTATCCAACTGGATCGTTGTTGGACAACTATATTTAGGAGTTGCCTTGTTTCTCCAACCCCGCTTAATACCTCGTCGTTTCGGATGTGATCTGACCAATGTACCTTGGCCATGCGCCTGTAGCACCACATCTCAAAGGCAGCCAGATGCCCGGACTCGCTAAAACAATAAATCTAGATATCTATCCAAAAAATAAAGTCCGCATTACCAATTCAATTAGTAGATATGTTGCCATTATTGACATCCTAGTTTGAACAAACATCATTCCCCTGAATTTATTGAGCTGCGCTTATGAGTTGTCTTTAAATTCAAAACCAAAGCGCTCTTAGGGAGATAATATTATATGTCACGAAACAGCGATACAGATGTAATTTATTTGTTGTTGATTTAGAGAATCTGGTTCTTCTCTCGTATAATATGTGTCATCCATCGGATAGTTAGGTTTATCTTCCATGATACACCCTCAGAAGTAGCCCGAAGGATATCCTCCAATCATCTAAGGAATGAATAGATTAGATATTTCTTTACGATGTGGCAGGCAGTCTAGACCCATTCCACATGAACACAGTGGGGAACAATGAAACCCCACCTGTGCAAAGTGTGTACACTGCAACAGTGGTCACACCTTAGACGATTCAGGGTACACCAGTCTTTATGAGGAGTGATTCTACTTCTGCCACCAGCTATCTGGTGAGCTCACATTGTTCTCAGTTAATCGTTCTCCCGCGATCCTGAAAGGTTATCAGGATTTAAGACTAGTCAGAATACGTCTCATAGAAGAAGTCACGTGCATTGATAGCGCGACACTTATACATATCTGGTATTCTCTCATCAAGGCATCTTCACAACATAGATTAGGTGGCAGTGATTTTCAAGAACCGGAAGCCACACGAAAGGAGTTGGTTTCAGAGTGTCACTGACTACCCTTATTACATAATTGGATATCAATAAGGTATGTGTTGGAATTTTAAGCTAAACGGTGGGATAATATTTTGCTACAGAGTAACACTAATGAGATGCTGGTTAAGAAATTTGACATTCAAACACTAAATTGAGTTACCAACGCAAGGACACGGTCAGGCGCCACTGTAACAGACGTGAATAGTTATTTTTTTAAAGGTGAATTGTGTTATTAGATTTTTGGCTATTTGAGCATTCCTGAAGCTGTGCACACTATTCGATTATATTCATAGAATATTTTCTTGATTAGTTTTAGTCGATATAAGTGTATTTTTTCATTTTAACGTGTTTCTTTTGCTATATTTTTATTTCGTAATATTTAACGAATGGACGGTCTTTATTTTTGGTATTTTTTTTTGTTTTCTCGAGTGATATTTCAATATGATCGATAGTTTTATTGTTTTAAATAAAGTCAAGCAAAACCAAATGATTATTCATAAAAAAAAATTTAAAAAAAAGATTTATTTTAATTTGTTTTAACATTTTATCTGCCTCCAAGTAATAGATATGGTATATGTGTATGTATAGCATGTGCAGCTTTAGGAAGCACTTGAAGACAACAGTTTTTGGGAGGTCTTATTAAAATTTATGATTATATCGTATAACATATGAACACACACATAAACTACACCGCGCCTAAAGGCGAATGTGTTACTATCACACATCGAAAGATCTACAAATGTTTCTTTGTAGTTTGTCTTCCCTCGCGATTTTCTTACCAAATTCTAAACATTCGAAGATGAATGAAGTATCTTATTTAATGGCCGCAGCCAACAACTTGCTATTCTTATACTCAACTTATATATATTTATTTTGTAATATTTTTTTATCTGTCACTAATATTGGGTTCGAATCCCGAACTAGAGCGCGTTTGACTAGAGTGTGCTCTTTAAACGTCGCTGTATAAATTTTCCTTTTTATTATTCACATAATGAAGAAGAATATCTCGAATGAAACATTTTGAACCATGTGTTTTATAAAATAAGTATCGTGTACGAGTACAAGAGCCATACGATAATATCGTAGATGTGCGATAATTTCCGTAATCTCTTGATAAGTGAATTCAAGTTCTTGTCTTCAAGATAACAACTCCTATATGTCGATGCTTGATTCATTCGCTATCTCCATTTCTGCATGCTGACTGTTTTATTTATTGAACTGGTTGATAACTTTTTGACATCGTGACAAATTCGACAGGAAATTGAATGAATGAACATTGACTTGCCTTCCGCTCAAGCAGATATATTCCTCTTGAAATGAAGGCCACATTTGATTGATTTAAGGCCACAAAATGGAGCTAATAGTGGTAGTATTACACTTTCGTTGTATACAGTACAACCTGGCGGGTTTATTACCATGTGGTAATATCTTCCGACCGACCAGAAACATATTAAAGAGACCTTAAGTGAAAACCAGACTGGATTTTTTTTTTAAATCTAGGTTCCAACGGGAATCGAACCCTCCTGGTTGGGATACAGGCGTCTTATCAACTAGGCCACGGAGGTCGGAGCTAGATAATTAATATACATTTAAATCGTGTATTCATATTATAATCTCGTTAAATGCCTCACTGCCCCAACATATCTAGCCAAAAATGTTCAGCGTCTATTCGATCATGAACTTGCGCTCGACTGAACAGGAGATTTCCAGTTCATCGCTCTTCTTTCATCATGTCGTCTCTTACTGTTCGTATCGTTAAACTCTGGAATAAGCTACCAGCTGTCGTAAGGCAAGTGATTTGCTTTAAACAGCGATTTCAAAATTATCATATATCTTTTCAATTAATGTAACTATCTTTTCCCAACTCCCCGATCTATTTCCCTTACTGCCTTCCTCTCCTTTTCAATTCATTGGTGATATGAAAAAAAGTTTTCTTTTATTTTTTTAAATTCTTATTTTAATTTGTTGAGAGGCTGCAAAAAGTGTGACTCGATAATTTTTGTAATATTTCAACTAGTAATTAGTACAAATTGTAAGTGACGAACATGGCCGCGTGGTAACGCACTGGACTTGCGTAAAGAAGGTCACCGGTTCGAGTTCTGTGCCTCTCCCCTCGAATGCCACAGCCATTTTTCCGCCTAGTATTCGGAAGTATAAGGATGGATACTTATGACTTCGGTCATATCTATTCTTTAAAAAAACATGCTGATGTGTTCCGATCGTTTTACTTCAGGTGTAACGCCGGATTCAGTACAGCGATGTGGCCGTTGAGTTTGCTGATGTGCAACGGTTCATTCATTTAAAGAGGAGAAAAAACAAGAAAGATACGAAAACTCCACGGCATAGCTTCGCTTTCCAACATTGATATTGGAATGACGAGGGGATCCTCGACTACGAGGCCCAGCAACGACGAATACAAACTGCGTTACTCCTGTGCCTAACTGTTGACCAAACTGCGTTACTCCTGTGCCTAACTGTTGACCAAACTGCGTTACTCCTGTGCCTAACTGTTGACCAAACTGCGTTACTCCTGTGCCTAACTGTTGACCAAACTGCGTTACTCCTGTGCCTAACTGTTGACCAAACATTTTAAGCTTCGTTATTTATTTATTTAATTTACCACAGTGTTTTTTATACAGGGTGTCCCGTATTGAGTGAATCATATTAAGGGTGATGATAGATTGGATCAAGACCTACTAGAATATCAAAACTTGACCTCAGTAAAAACCTTAGCGTTTTTAAGTTATTCGGACTTTTGTAAAATTTCGTAAAATCCCTACCTTGCATCAGATTTTTTGCTGCGTTGTGTACAAATCACCATTTTCGTAAATTGTTTTTATCGTGAAATACTTTTGAACAGTAGGCTTATCTATCGCATACAAAATAATTTCCAAAATTATTAGGGGTGTACAAAAAAATGACATGAAAAATAAAAAAATCTTAATTAAAATTTTTACGCTAAACTTTGGCCTTCTGTGGTAAAAAAAAATATACTGGGCATTTCCAGAATACTACTTTAAAAGTTGCTCATTTAATGTAGATTTCAGAATAGTGCAACACTATTAGATTTTTTTTTACGAAAAACGAAAAAATACTATTTTTATTCAAAAGGGGCTGATTCTGACCAAAGTTCAAGTAAAATGTATTAATTCAAAATATACTTCATTTGGTTTCTCGTAGCGCGCTTATTGTAGCGTTAATGTGCAAGTTTGTGTGATTTAATAATCATGATGATGATGAATGAAACACAAATTAAAATGTTAAAAAAATGTTGTATTCTATGAATTTTACAGGAGATGCTCGAATTGTCGCCCTCCTGTCCTGATGCAAGCTCGGCATCTCCTAAAGAATGATCGCTTCGGCAATCTCAAACTGTGCCTCGAAATTTCACGGTCAGCCGCATTCACTCGTTGGCGTAGTTGACCTCGTTGTAAATGGCTTTATGGTAAACTTTATCTTTTAGACAGCCCCAGTAAAAATAATCCAGAGGATTAAGGTCAGGTGACCGAGGAGGCCACAGAATTGCCCCAAGACGACCAATTCATCGCCCACGGTACGCGTTGTCCAAGTGGGCTCTTACTTGTCGACCATAATGTACAGGGCACCCATCATTCTGCAGCCACATTGTACGCCGTAGTTCTAGAGGAACATCTTCGAGGAGGAGTGGCAGTTGTTCTTCCAAAAACTACAAATAATTGTCAGAGTTTAGTGTTGGTGGCAGCTCGACTGGACCCAAGATTTTCCCATTGAAGATACCGGTCCACATATTTATTTTAAACTGATACTGGGACCGGTCTTCTTTCATCTCGTATGGGTTTTCAAGCTGCCAGCTATGAATATAGTGTAGGTTTATGTAGCCATCCCTCTTGCAGGTAGATTCATCACTTCATAAAACTTTATTAAAAAAGTCAGGATCTTCTTGGTGTTTTTGCAACATTCGGCGGCAAAATTGGACTCTTTGTGCGTAGTATCTTAGTAACAGGGTATGTACGCGTTGAATGTGGTAGGAATGAAATGCATATATTTTAAAAACTCTGTGCACGGTAGTTTTGGTGTACCCGTACGCTGTTGGATCATCCGCACGGAGGTTGACGGGTCTTCTTCCCTTTCCTGCAAAATTGTATCATTATGTACAGTTTGAGATCGTCCTTCACAACCACGTCGGCCAGGGATTTTGCCTTCCATGTACGCGTTGTGAGTTCTGATGAATACCACATAGTTAGGATGCCTGCGATTAGGGAAACGTTCTGCGTAAAGTGCTGCAGCTGCTCTGTCACTACGACCCGCTTCGCCATAAATTAAATTCATTTCGGCATACTCATGCGGAGTATACCCAAAATTCCGATTCGCCATGTTAGTAATAGTTGCTTGTCACCACAGGATGCAAAAAGTCAAAGAGGAAGCCAAGTCGTTATGCTCACAAAAAAGTCCAAGTAGATAAACACCACAAAATCCAGGGGAACGCCAAAATATTAAGTTCACACAAGTCCAAATCGATAAGCAAAACAAAGTCCGGGTCCAAAGCAAAAACAGTAGGTATGAAAACAATAATTTGCGAGAAAGGAGATGCGATGCGCACAGTGTAAGGTATCGTACTGATAGTCAATGCTTATACGTTTTGACACGAAAAAGAGCGAGAGAGCAAATGGACGCCATTTGCTATCTATCTCACCTTTTGTTCGGTTTAAACCAATCGGTGGTAGGCAGTAGAATCTTGCGCTGTAATAAGACATTGCTAACACGAATTACAACAGTTAATAGGTGACAGAAACAAAATGAAGTAGATTTTGCATTAATACCTTTCACTTGAACTTTGGTCAGAATCAGCCCCTTTTGAATAAAAAGTAGTATTATTTCGTTTTTCGTAAAAAAATCTAGTAGTGTTGCACTATTCTGAAATCTCCATTAAACGGACAACTTTTCAAAGCAGCATTCTGGAAATGCCCAGTATATTTTTTTTACCACAGAAGGCCAAAGTTTAGCGTAAAAAGTTTTTTTTTATTTTTCAAGTAATTTTTTTGTACACCCCTAATAATTTTGGAAATCATTTTGTATGCGATAGATAAGGCTACTATTCAAAAGTATTTCACGATAAAAAAAAATTACGAAAATTGTGATTTGTACACAACGCAGCAAAAAATCGGATGCAAGGTAGGGATTTTACGAAATTTAACAAAAGTCAGAATAACTTAAAAACGGTAAGGTTTTTACTGAGATCAAGTTTTGATATTCTGGTAGGTCTTGACTCAATCTATCATCACCCTAAATATGATTCACTCAATACGAGACACCCTGTATACAAATTAACATATGACAAGTTATACAAGTACTTAAAATTATTGATATAAAATACAAAACTTTTTCTTAAACTAACATAGAGATACAAAAAGTAGTAGTAATAATAAAAATAGCAATTACAAAGTCATTGTTTAAAATTAATATGTATATTTAAATTCAATATATGTATTTACTCGTATATCACAAAATATTGCCAAATTTAGCCAAGTAAACTTACGTAATTATGGAACACTTATTTTATAGTGGTAAAGAACTTAGATTTATTTTTAGTGGAATAACGCTTACGTAGAACAAGAAGAATTGGATTTTTCGAGAATTTTATGCATAGATCTTGAGATATGGAAAACACATGGGCTCACTAGTAGAACGAGATGCAAGTTACTTTGCAGAATCGAAACCTTCCACATGTTGATGCAGGGTTACTCAACTCCAGAGGCCAAGTATTGTCCTTAATGTTTCGTTTATACTAACTAGCTTATTTATATTAAAGGAGAGCACAAAGTTAGTATCTGTTTCTAAATATTGTTGTGATATTCTGGCGAATACTATATACATATATACTTATATTAAAAATATCTAAATTGTTGCAAAATTCATTTCCAAATCTTAGCATACGAATTATAGAGCAGTTAATTTTATAATTAGTGTAATAATTTTCGGTATAAAAGGGATTGAGCTGTCTTGTGGATCTAGTGGGAATACGAAATGAAATGTGTATACCTATTACAACCGACCAATTTCGATCCTTCCTGTTTTATCAAAAGTTCTTGAGAAAATTGTTTATAATCAACTTAAGGTACATTTATCTTCAAATATGCTTCTTAATCCCTTGCAATCCGACATTCGCCCTTGACATACTCGTAATACGATTATTGCATTCATCAAGATAACTTAACATGTGATGTCAAGCGGGCTATGGACACTGGACAGCTCACATTCCTTAAAATGCTCGACTATTTGATAGTAGCGCTTTTAATTTTGACTTACTCATTGAATATATGAAACATCAGAACATCTCACCTGACACCTTAAAATAATCCAAGAACTATTAAAATGGGCGTAGACAACAGGTAAATTGTTTATATCAATTATCCAATGAGGTTCGGCTGACTGCTGGCGTTTCGCAGGGTAGAATACTATCACCAAATCTACTTTCAATCTTCATTGACTATAACTAAACAGTTGTGGAGCGAATATCATCTATTAACAGACGATCTTTAATTGTACGCTAGCTTCGATCTCCGAGATGTTCGCAGAATAGACAGAGAAGAAACCTTCACGTTCTGTTGACATTATTTTGCGTGCTAAACAATCCCAATTCTCCTTATACCTTCGCGAAAAAAGTCCACTCACCTTTCAAACACCGACGTTTTGTTCTATAATATATGGCGATGAAATATTCCTTTGCATACCACCACACCGCACTTAATTTAACATATCTTCATTTGCGGTTCACTCGGCGTGACTATGGAACGAACTTCTAAGAGTTATCAGAAATGCTCTCTCCTTATTTACAACGTTTAAGAGAGAAATGAAAAAATATGACGTTACTCAGAATATCCTTATGTTCCTTTCTTTCCGTTTAATATCTTTGAACGATTCATTTT
This sequence comes from Odontocerum albicorne, assembly GCA_949825065.1. NCBI lineage: Eukaryota > Metazoa > Arthropoda > Insecta > Trichoptera > Odontoceridae > Odontocerum > Odontocerum albicorne. Next base: position 16,875,613 of record OX463857.1, read on the forward strand.
ATTCTAATTATACCGTTATATTTTAAAGATTGATCTTTTTTTTTTTAATTTAAACTTTTTTTTTGTAAAATCTATCATGAATAAAACACAAATAATTTAATGTACCCATGATGAGCTGGTTGGTTGGAAGAAATTGATGTATATCAATAAGCCCGCCAGATGTACTATGTATAACTGTGTACACAAAATAATTAAAATGAAAAGGTTCTTAAAAAAACATTTCAAAATCAAGGTCACCATAAAATCAATCCAACCTGACACCCTATAACTAAAATATCTGAGACGGGTACGAATATTGGAAGATTTCGTAAAATCCCACACAAATCCTTGCGTGATTCGAAACAAAATTTATCTTCAAATTGAATTTGCACGAAGATGGCAGAGGAAAAGAGAGAAATCTGATTGAGAATATTCTCTTCTTTGGAGCTATTCTGATGCAGGTACCCCAACAAAGTGCAGCTATATAATATATACTCGTATAGATATATAAGTGAGAGGTTTTCAAAATGTGCGCATCCCTAGGCGTCTTAGATATTCGAAAATTTTAGTAAAACCTGGCAATAAGTTAACCCACGCGCTGATGCGCTGTCACAGTGATAGCAAGCGACATTTAATTGAGACACTTCAGTTCGATTCCACTATCACCACCCACGCTGTTTCGAGGGGAAAATAAGTCCCCATCCTGCGCGATCTACATTAGGAGAGAAAGCTTCTTTATTTCACTGAATGATGAAGAAATAACTGTACAAAGGGACTACTTCTTCGGCGGCGACGCACCTGAGTGTGAACAGAATGGTAGTGATGATGTACAATACTTAAGGTCCGACGTCACGGGAGAAGGAAAATTACATGTAGTGCAGTAAATGTATTTATATGGTGAGTTAATGCTTGGAGTTCATACAGTTCAGCAAGTTGCCAGTATTTTCATAGACAACTTTAAATGCAGTAAAATTACTCTATGTCGTCACATTTAAATGGTATTAAATTTCACTGTTTCAATAGTGCTAGCGTAGATGAATAACTGTGAATTTTCTGCGGCCTGTAGTTACTGTCGTATAGCATACAATTTGTCGATATGAAAACTGGTTGAGTTTTGGATATAAGTGAAGGATCACTACCATTTGCTGAGTGCTAAAGCTCAGCGAATTCTAGCTCTATTTGGAAAGAATTACCTTTGCGAAACTGGGTTTATGACGGTGATAAATACCAAATATCGCTCAAAACTCAACGTGGAACAGAAATGAGGTTAGCCATGTCTAGTTTATAATATTAATTTATTCTAGCAAGTATGCATTGAAACACAACCCATATAAAATACAACAGTAATAAAGAGTTTAGTACCCAAATATACAATAAAATAAAGAAATTTATATATAAATTATTTTTCGAATAAAAAAAACGGCTATGTTCAGAGTATTTACTTTTTTTAACAAAACAAATTACTATTATGGTCAGAGAATTAATTTTTTTTCGACTATAATCATTTATCTATAATATTTTTTAATCGCATTCTCCAGTGGCAAAGCATATAGTGTTGACTTGCAATAATTATAATTAATGAGTTGTCAATTCGCATTACACGCTTTAGTATTCTCCATATGCGTTGCCTCAGAAGTGCATCAAAACCTGGCCGACGACCCAGAGCAAACATCTCTGAAGCACTACAATATCTTGGCAGACCAAGTTTGATTCCAAGATTTGAGAAACTGTGTGATGAACAATAGGCTCACTGAAAAAATCTTTATACATTATGGGCGTTAAGAAACGAAAAAGTTTGAAAACCATTGTTAACAATTGATTGATACTTCTTCGAGGCGGTGCAATGTGCATTGGTGTATACGTTTTAGAACCAGTCGATTTATATTGTATTACTCGGTAGAAATTAATGTGTTCTTTCAGCAGTTGAATGCAATTACTATGGTGCTATTTGATAAGTTACTGTTAGATTTATTTTAAATGGACGAAAATTCTTTAAAAAAATATTAAGATGACATCTGTAGTCTAATGAAGAGTATTCTTACTATTACCATATTTAGATACTTAATTGGAAAGTATACGAATGCGGAGTTTATTGCTATACAACAATATCTTCCAACTAATTAGATAATAGTTAAGCAGATTTGTGCTAGTTGTTGGGTGAAAGGTAAAAAAAATATTTCCAAATAGAGAAAATAAAACTTAAAAAAAACCGTTGCAAATGTCATCAAAGACTGGGAAAGGAGAAAGAAAATCGGAAAGGACAAGAATATGAGCTATGGAGATGAACCACGTTTCATCATTGACGAGGTATGTAATATTTTTAAGTTGTTGTTTGAAGTAAGCCAACGAGGGATAGCGTCTTACGGCAGCCGGAAACTGGTTCCAGAGTTTGACGAGATGTACATTAAAAGACGACGTGAAGGAGTTGCGAACTGAAAATGTCAAAAGGCAATCTCTGTTTGAACGTAGCACAAGTCCATTACCGGATAGGTAGTGAACTTTTTCAACGAGATATTGAAGGACAGCGGGACAGTTAAGGATGTTATATGAACAATGCATAAACGAGGCGGGTATTATGTTTCATTCGAAATAACATCAAATTAACCATTTAAAACAACATACAAAAAAATGTATAGTAAAATATATATGTGTATATAACATATTCATAGATTCACCTACTCAACACACGTTAATAAGGAAGGTTATTAATAAAAAATCCACGAGAGTCACTCCGATATTGTACGAAAATTCATATTTTTCAATTATTGACTCAATTTTACCATATTACCGGTTTCATTAAAAGATTATCTTCAGAATGGACAAACCGTTATTGGAATAAAGTTAAATAAACTTTTTTTATTTATTTCTGTGTATTATGGACACCAATCAGTCAGCTAAGATGATTTCAGTATGTTACGAGGCATATCCAGAAAGTAAGTGTACTGAATTTTTGTATTTTTTTTTATTTAAACAAAAAAATTACGTTGTTACCGTAGTACATATCTAAGCTATTTTTCGACATAGTCGCCATTCCTCTCAATGCAGGTGGTGAAGCGGGGTATCAACTTTTTGATGTCCACTTCTCCACTTCCTCCTTTACATCCTCGTCGGTTGAAAACCTTTTTCCACCCATGTGCAGCTTCAGGGAGGTATGGAGATATTAATCTGAAGGTGCTAGGTCAGGGGAATGCGCGGGATGGTTCAGGACATCCCATTTAAACGAGGCGAGCAGTTCCTTCGTGGCGTTGACCGTGTGTGGTCTGGCATTGTCGTGCAGCAGGCAGACTCCCTTTGTCAGCATGCCTCTCCTCTTGTTCTGAATCGCCCTCCGCAATTTTTTTAGGGTCTCACAGTATCTTGCAGAGTTGATGGTCTCCCCTTGAGGCATATATTCAATTAAAATTATGCCTTGACAGTCCCAAAACACGGATGCCATGGTTTTCTTGGCTGAAATTATGGGTTTGAACTTTTTGGCGGAGGGTGAAGAGGTGTGACGTGACCGTTTTTAAACTCGCGACACCACTTGTACACACTCGTACGATTCATAGCTTTATCACCATATGCAGTTTTCACCGCATTATAAACCTCAACCGGAGGTTTTCCCTTCCAAACGAGATAACGGATGACGCCGCGTATTTCGCACTTGGCGGGAGATTGGATTGACATTTTTCACGAAACGTGTTGTCGCGTCGACACTTCTCAACGTACTGACCTCGAACCGGTCTCGTTGCGGAGAGGAAAAGTCAGGCTACACGGAAGTGTAGCCAATGTCGAAAATAAAATCCATCCAGTCGTGAGAGCCTCAGTACACTTACTTTCTGGATACGCATAGTATATTAGGCTGTATTGAGAATTGGCTATTTTTTATATTGTAGTTATACACATTTATGTACCAACTTTTTTACTCGTATATGGAAGTGGAACGTGGAAAAATACTGTCAAGAGACAAATAAATGCTGTAGAAATGCGTGCGCTTAGAAGAATACAAGAGGTGACAATACATTTAGAAGAATACATGGGGTGTCAAGGCCTCTATAATATCGTTTGGTTAGAATAAATTGCCACATGCCAATAAAACCGTCAGGTTATTTTGTTTCCAACTTTAGTGTAAAATTACACTAATATTACTACTAGTTAGAATAATACATCGGGTGACAATGTATGACAGAATACGGGATAGATGTGAACTTAAGGCTCTAAGATGGTTTGGGCACGTGGAACGAATAAATAAAGAAATAACTACGAAACAAATATACAGTGCAAATGTGAGGGGGAAATATGGTAGAGGAAGACCAAGGAAAGTATGGTTGAATCAATATTTTGAAATAAGAAAATGTAAGAAGTAAGATACATCGTTGTATCTTATTTCTTACATTTCCTTATTTCAGCTATATGGGAATATATTATGTATGTATGTGGAAGAGGCGAAATACGCGTGTCGAGATAGGAAAATCTGTTGCTTTCTCCTCTCTGCCTACCCTAGTAGGAAAATGGCGTGATGGCATGTATATATGTTTTTACATTTTTTCACTATAATTTAGAAAAAACAATATTGAATATTTTTTGCCCTTTCAGTTAATGCAGCTAAATACTTATTTTAAGAGGGTGATAAAATTATGGTGATTATTACCCGTGCGATTTCTCAGAAAACATCCCCTATTGTAAAATGCATTAATGTGGTATTTCGCTATGGATTTTTTTAAACGATTTGCTTATGCCTAAAATATGCAAATACAAACGCCAATAAAATGCATATCAATGCCTGTTAATTAAACCAATATCTTCTTGCATAACATACGTCAATTACAAAAGCCAATTAATTGTATTTTGCATACATATTTATTCATTTATTTTACATGACAAGCAAATATACAATAATAACATAGCAAGAGTTTAAAGACATACATTTCAATAATCATAAAAAAACATAGTAAGTCAACCAGCTTGCCATATGTGTCAATTAAATACTGTCATAACTGAAAAGAACGTAAAATAAACATACTAGATATACGAGTAAGTGAGATGGTCGCTTTTACAGTTCATGGAACAAAATTAAAAAAAAAAACCAATTGCTAGATACCACAAAAGATAACCACATTTAAATTGGTATTTGATGTCAGGGAAACTCAAATGTCGGATAAAATGATAATACTTCAAACGAAGACATTTTATCGGACTTATGCGTCACGTAGATTAGTAATTTTTATTAGTGTGTACTACTTGCAAACTTTGTTAAATTATGACTTGTAAATTGTATTGTGTAATAAAACGTCCCTTTGTGTGACCTCGCATTATCACCACGTATGATCTGACTGCCCTTGCGCACAATAAACGCGTGACAAGCGTTGAACTATCGCAGAAGGACTACATAAGCGGTCTGATTGAGGTGCTTACGATGTGCTAAACATAAGGGTCGCAAAATGGAGTAAATGTATTCTCGTCTTCTGAAATGTTATATTGTGTTTTTATGTTTACAAAGTTCTACCGGTAAATCAGGAATCTCTTATGTTCAACCAGATCTTCACCGAGACTTATTGAAGTCACGCTGGAATCTCCGAGGATTGAGCTGGCAACTATCCACATATTCTATAGTCTTTGTACTGGTACTGTACAGACGTATACAATAAATGAAGCTAATAAGACGACCTTCGTGGACTAGTTGATAAGACACCTGTTTTCAACTCGAGGGTTCGATCCTCGTTGGCAAGCATTTTTTTTAAATACCCTGATTATGATTCTGGTATTATGGTCCTTAAATTAAATTGTATTGATATATTATTAACGACACAGTTGTAACAAATAATAAACATTCTAGAGAATTATGAAATAAAAATTGATTAAATGTTGATTAAAAATTGATTAAAGAATATGAAATAAAAATTTATTAAATGCTGGCAAAATAAAGATTTAGATGGCGAGAGAAACAATTTAAAAAGATTAATCAAAAGTTTCGGCTTTAAATTTGTGAAACTCACTACACTTGTTTCCACCTCCTATTCCGAGACTGTCTTTAGGCGGAACGGGCCTTGCCTAGTTGAGTGCTTCTCTGTCTGCACAAAATGGTGGGTTTATTTATGCTTTGTCATTTTCTTATATTATTTTGTTCACATTTTCATCAAAACGATTTATAATTTTATCATTATTGTGGAAATTTATTAAATAAAAACAAAAAAGCCCAATGAAAGCCATGTAAAATACTGAAATTATAAATAGCTCATTCGAAACACCGAAACAACAAAATGCAAACCAGTATCAAAGCATTCCTGCAACAGAACACACCAGAATCGAGAAGGCATTTGAGAATTCCATAGATTTGAACTTTCTTTTCGAACAACTGGAAATATCCTCGTCCATTATGTTTCCTAATCGTGAAAGGGGCGAATCGCTATATGGTATACAAGTATGAAGATCGATCTTGGTGATTGTACAATATCATTTCAAAAATTTGATGATAGGCAATCCCTCTTGATTGAGTATGATTGCCTGCCATCTTGTGGATGGACGCTTGTGCGTGTATTGGTTTATAGTATACGAGCTGTTGCGCTTCAGCAAGCATACAGAATTTACAGATTAAACTTAAAGTTACGATGGTAAGGAGATTAAAGTACCAAAACTATCGACTGGATTAATACGCTGCAGTCTTTTATTGTGTATAATTTTATAGAGCTATTTTTGGGTTGCTTAGTAGCGATATAAAAATTCATGATTAGTAGCATATAATGTATTGAAATACATTAATTCAGGTTTCAAAACTAGTCGCAAGTGAATATTCTAGGAGTCGCCTTCCGCTTGCTCAGCGTGAATACTTATAGTTTAGTCCAGGGGTTGGTAGACTTTCTATTGAGATGAGCCAAATATTAAGTAAACCGAATCTCAAAATTTTCATAGAGCCGCAACATTAATTTTCACTGTAGCTATATACATTTTAATGATGAAAAAAAAAACGAGATAAAATCAAGATTTTTATTTAAAACTCAAATTCACAATACAGTCGTAAGCTACATAGAAGAATATAATATTACATATGGGTGTTATAAGCTTTAGTAGCTCAGTGCACTATCTATAAAACAAGAAAACCTAAATAATTAAACACTAATAAAACATAAGAAGAAGATTGTGCCACTTGTGTTCGTTCATCGGCCGTGTTCATGCTCTTCTGATGTGGCTGCGGAGTGGAGGTGAAGCTGGAGCTGTAGAGTTGCAACATGCCTATGAAAAGAGCCGCATGCGGCTCGCGAGCCGCGGTTTGCCGACCCCTGGTTTAGTCCAAAGTAGCCGGCAAATCTACTTGTAAAGATTGTTACTAGACGTACTTGTAAATGTAAATACGTAACTAAAAATTATTTTTCTTATAGAACCGAGTCTCGAATGAAAATTGTTGTAAAAAATCGATTTAAAAATACTAACAATGCCTAGTGTTTGTTTGAGCCCGGGGAAATAATTAAAACAAAACAAAAACGTGCCTGTCAATTGTTTTTTTTTTCGTTTTAAAAATAACGCCTATCTAACGATTTTACATCAAATTTATCCGATACTCCTGTTATGTAATGTAGATATGGCAACATCGGACATTAATTATTTCAACCCTCTCACTTAATATATACACCTATATTTAGTGATGCTGAACCTTTTTCACAGCGGGGAACCCCCATTAATATTTTACTTAATGTGTAAATACTTGCTCATATGTAATCGTATATAAGGACCGAAAACTGCTTAAAAATGTGAAAATTCATAAGTTGCTGTATCTCGGTTACGTAATGAGGGGTCCAAGATGCACTATTACACAACTGATCTTCCAAGCTAAAATAAATGTTAAACGATGCGAAAGACGACGCCGTATTTATTGGCTTAAGAACTTGCGTGTGGGGTTTGGGTGCAGTTCTACTGAGTTGTTCCGGACTGCAGTGAATATGATAAGAATTGCCACTATGATGGCCAACCTCCGTTAGATGACATCACCCTAAGAAGACGAGTAAGAAAATAAAGAGACATCTATGCGCTCTAAACTTGACAAATCAGAATGGATAGAATGTAAAAAATGAAAATTTATTATTTGAACTAACTAATTAAAAGATGTTTATCTTAAACTTATTAATTTTTTATGTATTATATTACTATTAAATAAAATACATATTTTTAATACAGCAACATTATAATATAATATTTCTCGTTAATTTATTCTATGTTGTTTTAAATGAATTATTGAATGCCTAAAATGTCTTGATTGAAATGTAATTAAAAACAGTTTTAAAAATAATACGCCTTGATTATTCCATTTAATAAGAATTATTTATCTTTCTCGTTTCTTATTATTGTGGGTTATTCAGGGGATTTTCTCGCAATAATGAATTAAAATTATGAATATAAAGAATTTTAAATGAGATAAATATAATGACAAGTCAATTAAAAAAAAATAAACATACAACGGGATGGCAAGACGAACGGAAAGTGAATCGTGGCGGGAAAAGTTAGAATTGCGAATATAAAAGTGTTGTCAACATATTGACGAAAACTGAGACCAAGTTGGAAGAGATTGCCACAGGGTAATAAGCAGGTTGTATTATATACAATTAATATGTAGTATAATATTATACAATACTACAAACAATATTTTTTTATGTTATTTATAGTTAAGGCATTAACACTGTATAGATATCAAGATTTTATAATTTGTTTAGTCAAACACTGTTTATTCCACTTAATATAACAGTATAACCCTAACGGTTTTAAGGTTTTCACCTAATTATCAGGGGACTACAAACGAAACTCGTTTGTTCTCCCCTGATGATGAGGTGAAAACCTTGAAACCGGTAGGGTTATACCGTTATGTGAAGTGGAATAAACTGTTTGACTAAACAAATTACACTAATATGATTTATTGCATTTTTTGTTTTGTTCAACAATTATATGTGTCCGTTCTTGTTTTATTATCGTTTTTTCTCTTAGACCTTTTTCTTCTCGAATAATAGCCGAGAACTCCTATAGTATAGGACCTATACTATATATAGGACCTATACTATATATAGTATGAAGGAGTAAACGCCAGTGTCAAGTGGTGTCCGCTTCAAAGGATCTTGTTAGGTATGTTCACATGGGCGACGTATCGACACACTTGGTTTTCCACTTCCGTAGTTGGTATTTTGAGTGTACTAAATGCAACTCAGCGTGAGACTGCTGTTAGAATACCTAGGAAGATAATAATGTAGTGAAACTATTCTACAATTAAACTATTGTATTATACATAATTTACAATCAGGTGAAAATGATATGAAGTAAGCGAGCGAATCATTTCAATTTAAAATTGTGATTATCGAATTTCTATTTTTTATCAGTAGCTACTTTGTATAAGTTCTTTTAGCGCGACAAAAGTTGCGTCACATACGTGTAAATCTGCCAACAATTAAGGTTGCCTTATAAATTCAAAGTCACAGTGTTCTTGAAGTGATATTTTATTATAGTTCTGTTCTGTTCATCTATATCTATATTATAAATATTGTCACTATTAACGTGCAACCGTATATAGAAGTAGATTATACGTAATTTATTTTGTTGGAATCTTTTATAAAACAATTTACGATCCATTCCAAAATGTACACATTGAAAATTCATTTTTTCCTGTGGAATTTCCATTTCTGTTTTCAGATTTGATACTCCCATGCTGAGAAACGTTTCATTGTTATGAATCGCTGGAAATTTCAATTTATATCTATTTACGTTGGCCAAATTTGTACGGTTCGAAAATGAATATTATTACGAAAACAATTTTATAAATTTGTCAAGTAATAGAAAGTTTATTTATTGGTTCGATTGATGTCGATTTCATAAAATAAAAGAAATGGTTACCTGTTCTTCAAAGTTCATTATGTAGAAATAAAATGTTGATTATTATTTATTCGTTTTGTTCTCCTCATGCTGGCATTTTGAAGAGACAATATTGTCTTCGGTCTCAATTATCGAGTCTTCGGGTTAAGAACCACTGGAGTAGGCACGTGGCTTACAGTTCGTATTCGTACATTTTGGATATTAAAGCAACAACACTGGTATACGTCTTATCAGACGAGCTCTTAAATCTAACTGTGACTCTTTTTTTTTTTTTTCGGTATTAAAGGGGATCGAAATCGAAACCCCCGGATACAAGACAGACGTCTTACCAACTAGGTCACAGATGTTGTCAATATAAAATATAGCATATTTGTGCATGCATGTATATCATCACGTCGTGTTCCTTGCGAATAAGCGAGATAACAAGTCTACATACCAAGCACGTAACTTTCGCCTTCTCCACATTTATACATTGTTTTGTACACACTCTTATTAATTATTCATACTTATCACTTTACCTTCTTTCATCGTCAGTCGCAAAACAATTCAAATTGGACTGTAGTTACGTCCATATGTAACATTTGGTGTTTTCATAGTTACGGTTTAATAGTTGTTTTTTTTTATTTATGTCATTACAACATTTTTATTCTTATAAATATTATTTTACACATGTCACATCTTGATATGATTATAAGATATAAAATAACAATGGCAAATAATGTATTTATTGAGAAGAGATGACTACTGTTGAACAGAAGAATGTAAATTGTAAAATGAGAAAGCGGTTTATAATGAGTGAGAATGCTCGATTCTTTTAACATTTATAATATTGATTCTCAATTATTCACACTTTATACTGTTGTTTTGTTATGTAAATAAATGGATTTGGTTGTCTCTAGTTTATATATAGTTTTCTGTCAATAAGATATATGTGTATACTTTCTTCTAAGTTTGGTTTCATTCATATTTTACATTACTAAATGATTGAACTTTCATTCCGGAAAAGGATTTAACATTTCGTTATTGAAATTTTAATATAAAGTGTTACAAACTTATTATTATGGATCAAAATAATAATATTGCTGCAAAAATAGCTGTTGATTGTAAAAGGAAGAGACGATCGCGTCAATCACAACGAGCAAGCGTGACTCTAGAGAAGCAGAAATACGATGCCAACATGAAGCAGCACAGGGTCATATTGAAAAAGAAAAAAATTACTTCCTTCATTATTGAGGGGTATAACTAGTAATATTTATAATATTAAAATCGACAAATATTAATTTATAAGAACGAAAACATTCTCACCGTGTCAACGTTAGCGTTCTTGCTTAGCTTCCAGACGTACATGGTTCAAATCCCAGTGGATTTACATTTATTCTGGCTAAGCTTCAGCCTTTTTTAATTTTGTAGCTGTCTGACCTACATTTTTATACTGCGTTTGCGGTGACAAATATCACGGAATCGCCCTATAAAACTCCTTTTTTTCCACCTCTAACAAAAAAAAACGCGTAACTTACTTTAAGGATCACTGATCTAAAAAAAACACACTGGGTTGCTACAACTTGCTTTTACCCCTTTTCAAGCAGCGAGCTACGACCCCTCGCAAATAATTCTAGCGAAAAGTAACGGGTAGGGGGAGGAGGGACCTGGTAAAAATAGCCATTCTCTCATTAAGTGCTAAATTGTAACGGAGCTCAATTGAAAATGGTATTTTTGTTAGGTTCTCTGAAAGCTTTTCCCTACCTACCCTCTTTAGCTCCACCCTATGTTTTAATATAATTAAAAAAAAACATTTCCGTCGAGGATTCACCTAAAATTTTCGGCGCGTCACTTTTATCCAATAACAATTACATTTTTAGGCTTAGTCGGCAAATACCTTAATTAAAATTTTAAAATTAATATACTAGTAATTTTCGATTATTCAAAGCCTACTGAAAACTAGAAAAATAACTAGTGTGATTCAAATACTGGCCTACATATTATATATATATATTTTTACTGTTAATAATAAAACCTGACGGGCTTACATAATATAATATTTATATTGTTTTGCTGGAAACACGAACCGTAAATTACAAATACAAAATGCTAAAAACCCTCCGTATTGTATATTTAGAAAATCGCTTCGCTAGGCAAAGCCTTTGATGTAGTGGTTTCATCCCTTAATTATTTAGTTACATACTCGTAGGTCTTTCCTAGAACTAACTTAGGTCTGAAATTGTCTGAAAGTAAAACAAATTCGGAACGCAAATTACACCTCAGATTATTTTGTATCTTCAGTGTGTTTTACACATAAATACCTACCATCACGCCGACTCCCTGTCGGTATAGGCAGAGAGGACAGAGCGCCTGACTTTCTAATCGCGACACGCATCTTCCGCCTATTATATACCCACACACCTTCTCATACAACTCTTACGATTTATTTGTCTTTTTATGTTTCCTTCTTTCAAAATATCATACATTTAATCCAACCGTACTTTTCTTGGTCTTCCTCTACCACGCCTTCCACTTACATTTGCACTGTATTAGTATTTCTTTATTCGTTCGTTCTACGTTTCCAAATTATATCAGAATGCTCTTTTTGATCTTACTTAATATTATGAGTTTTTGGTCGCTTCGGACGACTTTTATATCAGATCCAAGTTCACATTCGTCCCTGATCACTTCATTCCGTCATACATTCTCCCCCCATGTATTTTTCTCGGTTCACGCATTTCTACAGCATTTATTCAGCTGTTTTCAATCTTTTTCCACGCCCAAATTTCACTACCATGCATCAAAGTTGCTACTAGAATACTATTGTAGACTATCATCTTAGCGGATTTCGGTAGTTCGATTCTAGTGTTTTAGTGTCCCGTTGATATTTTTTCCTGTCGCTAAATGCCATTCGATATCCCTCGTAACTCTTACATCTCCTTAACTCGCTCTTATCTTTCATTACTTACCCATAATTATATTCGATTTTCTACAAATGTATATTTTTGCACAGCACTCTCTAATAGCATGCGCTAATGTTTCTAATAAAACAATACCTCGTGTCTCACAACTAATATGAACATTTATCGATGGAATATTCAGTTAAAAAATACACAACTCAATCAAATCACAAAACACGGAAAATTATAAAAGGTACATTCTCTGCTAAAAGCAAGATAAAGCTTGTCGGTTTTTCATATCGTATAAAATCGAAGCTGTGTAGGGTACGAGGTATTGTTTTGTCACAAACGATTTATTTATCTATTTCATTAACGGTCAATGCTGACCTCAAAATAATATCCTACAATTAATGCTCAACTCATACGTGAAATTGATGCAGTAAAAATATTATTGTATGGAATATAGCACCGTGTCTAGCGTGCATGACTCTCGGTAGATAATAAAAAGTTTTACAAAACAATACAAATGGATGTTAAAAACTGTTTTAAGTATTGTATTAATGATGCGCTTTCTTTAGCATCACGTTCTCGTTTATCAATCAGAGATGTATCGCATTCTATAGGTACTAATAATGCAGATGCAACCTATTTTATCGGTTCATTACAATAGCATTTTATACTGAAGCCTAAAACATAAGTATGTGGCATATGAAATAAACAAATTAATATTGAATGTTGATTGTCGTTCGTTTGTATCACTGTGTGTTTTGTGATTTATTTTTATAAATTGCAATATTTTGAGGAAGGTTAATACAGGTATCGTTCACTTGACGCGATGGTTCTAAAAAAAATCATGTAACTAGAAAAACGCGTAAAGTACATAAATATCATCACCCCATTTCCCTGTTGGGGTAAGCAGAGAAGACATAGCGCCTAAATTTCCAATCATGACGTACTTCCGTCGCCTTCTTCATATTCATATATATTCTCATATCGCTTCTGTTTATCTTACTCCTGATATTTCATGCTTACATAATTTCGTTAATTTGGTTCAACTATACATAAACTTTCTCGGTCGTCATCTACTACGACTTTCACTTATCATTATAAATTGCTTTGCTCATACGTTTAACATGTCCAAACCACCTCAACGTGCTTTCTTTAACCCTACTTAACACATAAGTTTAAGTCCCTCATCCTTAATAATAAACGCGTTAAGTGAGTTTTAATCTAAGGTGAGAGAAGGAGGGTATCTAAATGATCAAAAAATAACGGAGGGTATCTAAATGAGAAGGAGGGTATCTAAATGATCTAAAATGGTAAGAAAACAATTATTCTTTTTATTTTTAATTGGAAAGTCTACGTAGCTTATTCCTTTCAATAGTGTAAATAATCAACTGGGTCTGGCGGATCTGGCTGATCGTTTATCTCGAAGTCTCTGAATTGGGAGGTAGATGATTTTAATTTTTTTTTTCAATTTTTTTTAAGAGTGGGTTGACTGGCATAATTTTTCTGATCTATTTAAAAAAATGGAAATCAATCTCGTAACCCTTTGGGAGACAGGCGTCTTGCCAACTGGGCCACAGAGGTCAACATTCTATAAAAAAAACTAGTAATATTAGAATGTTCATTTTATTTATTGATAAGCTACTGACTTACTTTGTAGAACTTTATTTAAATAAATTGGTACCTACTGAAAAATACTTTGAAATGAATTTTTTCGTTCGATATTTATATCATACACATACGTGGGTTTATACACAAAAATATTCCAGTCAATCAAAATGATTTGTTTGACTCAATATTCGATTCAATTTCCCATCGAAAGGAACCCATACCTAAATAATTCGTGATCCCATCTCCAAAAGTGCGTATATTTGCATTCGGATACAAACGGCGGAGTGGGTGGAGATAGCCGTCGTCTGTCTTGATTTATGGGAATATTGGAGCCTTTTTACCCCATTGACATGTTAGGGTGCACGTTAGCGGTGAATGAAATTATGCGGGGCCAACAACTGTGTTTGCTCCTACGTGGTATTCTGTGAAAAATGTACGCAATAAAATTCCATTCTAACTGTATCGACAACACCAGATATCGTATCAGTTTAGAAATATACAAATGTGATTAATATCACATACTGGAAGATAAACAAAGGTTTCTTTGTAGCTCGTCTTACCTTGATATGTTTTCTGCGGGTTTCTTATCAAATATGTATTTTTCAAACATATGCAGATGTGGGGAATCGCCTAATCTAATGATCGCAGCGACCACCTTTCTGTCCTTATACTCGATGTTTGTTTTTTTTTGGTAATATATTTAATCGGTCTACAGTGAGTTTGAATTCCGATTTAATCTACTCTCTAAACGGCGATATATACATTGTATTTTTACTATTAATATTTTATGCGTAGATATTAAAAGCCACGATGACTTATATAATGAATTTACAGGACATGTTAACATAACCTCCGCAATATCTGAACGTCTCAAAGATAGTATTATATATAATATATAAAAAAGTACACGACAACAGAAAGTAAAGTGAGGATCTAAAAAGCATGTGTTAAAGTATGTAAATGATATAAGAGCTGATACCACAAGAACTAAGGCACTTCTATGAACACCAGAAATGGAGGTTTGCGATGTGTAAATTATAAAACATTTGACAGAAATAAGAAAAATGTGTTAAACCGAAGACATCGTTTCTGGGTAAACCGAAGACATCGTTTCAGAGAATACGTTATTGGCGTGATCACGTTCAAATAATGGACGAGACTCGGATTTAGGAAAGTGTTCCTATTTTCAAGCTATTTACAAAAGTTATACGAATTGTAAAAACTTTCCCTTTATGTGTATTAAACAATGTGTATGAATTGCGACGACAAGGAAACTATGCAAGTTTTCTCGTTTCATTTAAACATTTTTTTTTAAAATAGACGAAGAGTTAGTTCTTAACGGTATGAGAAATATATTTGGTCTTTGAATATTTCTTTATGGGTAGGATAGATGGTACGTGAATTTCCGGGAAACTTCCGGTTGATTCGAAATTGAAAAGGATGGGGATCTGTAAATTGAGGACGGTTGGTTTTTCCCGTGTCAAAAAATCAATATAAATTCAAAAACACCATCTACCGTAAGATAGACGCGTGAATATTATAGAAAATTCTAAGCCAAGAGATTTATGGCTTAAATAACATTTCCAAAAACGTAATTAACCTTTTTGAAACCTTTTGATAATGACCTTCTTGCCATAGCGTAGATTTTGTGGAAATTCTTTTCGCCTTTGTATGCTTCCCTTGTGTCCTTTTTACATTCTGACGTTTGGAAAATATGTTAGATACTTCCATTCTGAGGCAATAATAACTTGATATTATTAAACAGTTTTATACTTTAAATTGTGGATTAAGACAAATAAGAAAGTAATTTATTTTTATCAAACACTGTTTATTCCACTTTAAAGTAATTTATTTTTATCAAACACTGTTTATTACAAAAAAGTGGAATAAACAGTGTTTGATAAAAATAAATTACAATGTCTTTAAACCTCCACAACGTTCATGCCTTAAACAACAAATAAGAAAGTAAATTCGATTTTAAATGTAAAGATGCTAGAAGGGAAATATGTGTGCCAAGAAAAAAGTGAAAATATATTGTCTTTACCTTTTCCTACTGTTGTAGACCCCATGTCCTTCTTGAAAGTCTATAAATATATCTTGTATTAGATTATATTATTTTACACTTTCGTTATATACAGTACAACCTGTCGGGCTCATTATCATGAGACAATCTCTTCCAACCAATCGGAAAGATTCTTAAGATGCCTTGAGTAAAAACCAGAATTTATTTAAGTGTTGCTATTATATGACACTCATATAATGTAAATTGCCTTATTATTTAATGAAACCAATAAACATTTATTTATCTTCATAGTTCAGACGTTATGTCGTTTGTCTCAAGAACCAAGGGTCCCTAGTTCGATTCCCGGTGGTGTTTCAATTTTTATCAGTGATTCCAGGCTGCTATGGATGAGTATACCTAAAATACCCTTTGGTGGCATTTGGTAGCAGCCTATTAGCAGGCCGAAGGTATACTTAACACAGTGTTCTTGGGATGATAGTGATAGGGTCACGAAATAAAAACAGTGCTATATATGATATAATATTATACATTAAGAGAAATTGGGACACACACCCTCGTTTTAATGCATTAAAATTTTGATATGCCTATCAATTAAAAAATGCGACCAATTAACGCGCGGTCTGCAAGACTTTACCCAATACCGGTTTCGACACGCAGTCCAAGAAGATTGACCATCCCTGCTTTCGATCAATTTCTTTCAAACAACCAGTTTTTGTTTCAATTTTACTATAGGTATCTTTGACATTGTCTTAAATTTAATAAATAAATATAACATATAAGAGTAAAATCAACAATTATACAATAACATAAGATAAATCTCAAGAAAAATAGGAATAAGGATGGGAATCATATGGGAGTTAGCACTGAGATATTTTGAAATAAATATTCCTTTTGAGCATTTTTATTTATTTGTTTTTACTTACAGATGAAGCAAACATGTTTGGATTAGGAAAATCGTTCCAAAGTCGAGCCGAGCGAACTGCAAAAGATGACGTTTAGTACGAAGCGTTGGAATATGTCAATTTTGTTACATGCCACTTTATTTTACATCCAAATATTACCTGATCAATGCCATCATCGATTAACCCACTTTGCTAAATATGTTCTTGAAGGAATAACTGAAGGAGTTAAGTCCGTATATTAACAACCGAAAACTTTGTATTATAAGTTTGTTTAAAAGTGTTAATTTATTTTAAACTAAGATTTCGGCAATTAGAAACGAGAGCATTCTTGAAATTTATTATTATCGACCTTAAAATTATCCAAATATAATACGGTTTTATGTAACGAAAGAAAATTGGCGGGAAATGCGTGGGATTGAGGATTGTAAAGTAAACTATCGTTATATTTATCTCGATTATTTTCTGAATGAATACGTTTAAATTTAAATTTCCGTTTAAATTTAAATTTCTTATGAAAATATTATTTTTATCTCGATTTTTACTCAATAAGTCTGATGTATAAAGAATATTCAATAAGATGAAGAGCACTCTGAGATGGTTTGGGCATGAAGAACTAACGAATGAAGAAATAGTAACAAGACAAATATATAGCGCAAATGTGAGTAGAACGCGTGGTAGATGAATGCCAAGGAAAGTATGGTTGGATCAATTGAATAATATTTTGAATTAAGGAAATATAAAATTTTATGCGTTGCATGAGAAGGTTTATGGATGTATAAGAGGTGAATATATGTTTGGTGCTCTCTCATCTGGTGCTCTCTCATCTCGGTATCGGTAACGGAAAAGTGGAAAAAGATAACTAATGGCTTGTGACAGGAAACAAATTTAATTGGATAGTGAAAGAAATATATACTCTTACTAATAATGGCGAAACCACGCAAAATTTAGTACTGTAGTATAACGTGAACCTGGAAAATAAATTAAAGAAGCAGATTAGATACGGTGGAAATTCGCGCGACGAGAAATATATTTGGCGTGTCAATGTACGATATAATAAATATTATTTTTTAGGATGCAGCATCGTATCGCAATTATTTACTATTATTGTTATATGTAGATTTATCTCATTATATATACATTGACATTGGTGTCAAGATTTTTGCACCGTTTGATCGCATTGCTTTCAGTTAGTTTCGCACGCAAGCTTCGGCCGTCATGCAGATCACGTAGTGCCGCCGAAGAGATACTTCCTCCAGTTTCCAACAACTTGCAAAACCAGAGACAAATGGGGTTTGCAGCTTCCTGAGATGTAAAACAGCGGAAACCATGAATGGGAAACTTTCTTCTTGTTATATATATTTTTAGTTTTCAAAACTTGTCTAAGTTGCCTGCTATTCCTTGCCTATGAAACGATATCTAGCCTTATTGGTAAATGCTTTTTTTACACACAGAAATTTCTGATCTGATTCCTGATGGTGATCGAATAAACATTTTCTATTCTGTTTTTACTAACAGGCTTTTTTCTGGTTGGTTGGATAATTATTGTCAATATGACTAGCCTACTAGATTGTTTTGTGTTTTTTTATAGTCTGTCATAATTAATAATCTTAATGTACCCAAACCATTTCATATGAGTATTCCCCAAATCGGTTTTTTAAATGGTTATTAACGCAAATTTGGGTGCTCCTATCCAGGGAGCAATGGATGTAAAGTAGAATGTGTTCATTCAGAATATTGAATTGTTTTAGTGTGTGCTTTTAAATTCATATTAAAGCTCTGGATTATTCAATAGACGACCTTTTACACGCTTCGTAGTGAAATATCATACCATCTGCTCTAAGCAACACTAATAAAATTCAGGAAGAATGCGGTTTAAACGTCAGATTAAAATCGGATCGTCAATACTCTTAACCCTTACCACTCCATTATTTTTTGATATTGTTTGTCAGCCAACTCTAATTTAAATAATGTCAAAATATTAATTTATTGATAGGTAGTTGCAAAAAAAATCGTTAAAAATTCATTTGTAATGATTTATTCTTCAAATAAAAAAACACTTTACAAAAAACATTATGGACTACTTATAGTTTTGCATAGTATGGTACTTTTAAAAACAATCTCCAGGATGGAGACCAGGTTTTCTGGAACAGGTCTCACAAAACCACACTGTTTCCCTATGACTTTCGACATTTGTTGTACTATCATCATTATTTTCTGTGCTGTTAACACTATCATCATCAGGATCTTCAAAATCACTGGCAACAGACTCGTACTCACTGTCACTTTCATAAGATTCATCTACCGAAAACACTTGGTATTCAGATGACGTATCACGCGAAGTTCCCGCCATTTTAGGTTATGTGAATTTGCAAGGATTATTTTATAGTAAAATAAAAACGGAAAACAGTCAAAATCTTATTAAAACGTGAAATTTTATGTTTTTTTAACGAATAATCACAAGAAACAACGACACGTGTCAAGTTTTGCGCGCGAAAATACACCGCGCGCGCAAGTCTTATCTTGTCGGCCGCCAGCCGACAACTGAGTTGTAGCGTACATATAGCGATGTCGGCTGACATTCGACAAAGGATTGGTAAGGGTTAATACATAACGAATTCACCTGGAGGTGATACCTGTCATAGTGTGAACGATGTTTATTTTTCTTTATTTTGTGTACATGTTTATGCTTGTTACATCTGACGGGCTTATGCTTACAAACACATCAATTTCTTCCAACCAACCAGCTCATCTTGGATACATCAAACAGTTTTAATTCATGACAGATTTTACAAAAACGGATATTTGTTTATATTTAAGTAAAAAAAGACTAATTTCTGTCAATAATGGCAGAATTAGAGAAAAAGTATTCGTTCAAGAATAAGGAAGGGTAACGAAGGAAAATAAGTATGAAAATATATTTTGAGTAAAGTAAATTTTTTTCAATTCTCTCTTAAACGTAAATAAGGATGGTGATCATTTGATAAATCTTGGAAGTTCACGTCGAGTGAACCGCAAATGAAGATGTATAAAATGTTGAGTTGATTATATGAATTTATTGGACGACACGATTTTTTCTAGAAGTGCAATCACTTTGAGCTCACGCTGGCAAAAATGTAAGTTAGTAATGGTTGTCCTTAAACATATTCTCTATTCTCAACGATTTTCACTTCAGACATCTTTAATAATATTTCTGGTTGGTTGAAAGAGGTTGTTACATGATAATAATCCCGCCATGTTGTACTGTATTGTAAACAACTTATCATTGGCTGGGACTACCGATTTTTGTAAAAAGTTGCCATTAAAAAAAGGATATATATTGTAATTTCAAATTAATTCGCAACGATTTTACTCTTCAGCGTTGTAATGTCTTATTTTTTTTTGTGAATAACATATATGTATAAGAATTGGATATATATGTTATGTTAGTTCTCGGTTCAACTGTTTTGAACAAAATCTTTTTCATTTCCTTTTTTATTTTTTTCTATCCTTGTTTGCGTTAGTTTTCTTACATTGTGCTTGATATATGGCGTTGGCGTAGAGCGGCGAGGGTGAATCAGACAGAATACAAAAGAAATGTACAGACGCATTGTCTGAAATAAATGAGGAATATTATGGAGAAAGTGTGAGAGCGAGGATAGGAAAATGTATTGGTCACGCCGTTCACTAAAGTGGAAATATTGTAAATATCAAATCGATACAATGGAATATATAGCGACATTGTTTTATAAAACATTCGCTTTATCCACAGTAAAACGTTAAAAATATCAAAGTCATTGAGCTCGTGGCATGATTCATGGACCATCATAAATTACTTTTATAAGAATAAGGAAAATATACGCTGTTGTTTAAACCAAGATTTTATCTAATCTATGGTTTTATTATGAAATTCTCAGCAAATGTATTAAAATAACATATCAAATAATTTGTTTAATGCGATTTGTTAACACAGGTCTGCGATGAATCTATTTTGTTAACACAGGTCTGCGATGAATCTATTTTGTTAACACAGGTCTGCGATGAATCTATTTTAGCTCTCCTCTCTGTATTTTTGTGTGCATACATACATACCCTCGCCCCCAATTCCCTGTCTGGTTAGGTAGAAAAAACCGAACGCCATACTATCTTATCTTGACACATCCTTCAATTCTTTCATATCTATACTTTTTATACGATTCCTATGATTTCTTCTTTCAAAATATCACTCACTTGCTCCAACTATACTTTCATTGGTCTTCCTCACTCTCATTTGAAGTGAATATTTGTTTTGTTAGTCTTTTTTCCTTCATTCGTTCTACATGTGCAAACCATTTCAGAGTGCTCTTCTTCATCTTACTCAACACAACAGCCTTAAGTTCAAATTTATCCCTAATTGCTGTATTCTGTCATGAATTGTCATCCCATGTATTCTTTGTATGTACGAGTATTTAGTGTGCAGAAATAAAAATATATTTGGTGTGCTGAAATAAAAATGTATTTTGTGTGCGGAAATGAAAATGTATTTTGTGTGCTGAAGTAAAAATGCATTTTTTGTGCTGAAATAGAAATGTTTTTGGTGAACTGAAATAAAAATGTATTAAGTGTGCTGAAATAAAAACGTATTTTGTATTGTATTGTATTATACTTTCGATGTATACAGTACAACCTGGCAGGCTTATTGCCATGTGACAATCTCTTCCAACCAACCAGAAAGATGTTGAAGAGGCATTAATTAAAAAACAGACTGGAATTATTTAAAAAATATATGGATTGCAGCGGGATTTTGACCCGCATCCTCCGGGTTGGGAGACAGGCGTCTTACCGACTAGGCCACGGAGTAATTTTGTGTGCTGAAATAAAAAATGTGATCGGTGTGCTGAAACAAAAGTGTATTTTTTATTCTTAAATAACAATTTACACTTAAAACGTCATATCACGTACCGTACCGTTTTTTCACAAAATTAAAAAATATTTTCGCGTAGTATCAATCTACAAAGTAGGGTACTGTTGGTTTACAGTATTTATGAACCTCTTAGAGGATTTTTTAGTAGCCATTACGGTGATTAAATTTTTTTTAATAAATATATCCAGTATTTGCTACAGAATATGTTTTATTTTATCACTTTTCCATATTCATTTTAAAAATACTTCGCTTATACAGGTTGTGGATAAATTATACAAGACAGAGAAAAACTAAGCTCATTTTTAAATTAAGCACCCCAAAGAACTATAAGTTGAGTATGAATTTTTGAAAAAGTATTTTTGTACTTAAATTTTATAAACATGTGTAATCGATTGTCGTTTTGGTAAAGAGGTAATATGTTATATGTCATCGATTGCTTGTTTGTCGGGAGAGCCAAATGATGAGGTTTTGCAACACTTGTATTCCTGAAGTGCGGACCTCAGGTAAATTTTAAAGGTGAGCTTTGAATACATAAATTATTTATGTATTCAAAGTTTACCTTTAAAATTTACCTGAGGTCTGTATTTCGGGAATACACGTGTTGCAAAACTTAATTTGGTTCTCCTGACAAATAAATGATTGATGACATAAACCTCTTTATCAAAACGCCATTCAATTGTTCAATTGCTGTACGTCTGCACATGGTGGATGTTTTTAATACCCTGCGATTGCCAGTAAGACGAAAGTATAGACAAGGGTGCCTCTGTATATATATTTTTTCGTATGGCACCATTCAATATATCCGAATTAGTGTTTCGGACATACTGAATATCGTGGCCTGAAGACAATATTGTTCTCAGTAAACGAGTCTTTAGGTTTAGAACACTATCGCTCGGCACGTGCGAGTGATGCTGTCCGACTGGCACCTTTTTTCTTTTTTGGATACCTTCGAGAATCGAACCCAAAACCCCTGAGTGGAAGTTAAGAATCTTACAACTAGACTACGGAGGTCGTCTAAATAATGAAACATCTCTGCATTAGGGATTTAAATCTTGACTCACATATGCGAATTTGGGGTTACTACATATTCTTCGTATATTCTATGGTGTTGAAGCGTAGACACTTCGTCAGACCACCACAATGAAACTAGAAGCTTTTGAAATTCATTTATTTATTTTATTTACGACACAACAGTGTCTTTTACCTACAAATGTAGGTATATATGACAATTTAATACAGATATTTAAAATTATTGACAAAAATACAAAACATTATCTTAAACTAACATCGAGATACAAAAAAGGAGTAGTAATAATAAAAAGTAATTACAAAGCCATTGTTTAAAATTATTTAATATAATATATATATTTAAATTCAATATATGTATGTACTCGTCTATCACAAAATATTGCCAAATTTAGCTAAGTAGACTGACGTAACATAATTGTGGTACTCATATTTTACAGTGGTAAATAACTTAGATTTATTATTAGTGGAACAAGGCTCACACAGAGTAAGAACAATTGATTTTTTTAGACTGACGTAACAATTTAGCTAAGTAGAATGACGTAACATAATTGTGGAACACATATTTTATAGTGGTAAATAACTTTGATTTATTATTAGTGGAACAAGGCTCACACAGAGTAAGAACAATTGATTTTTTTAGAATGACGTAACATAATTGTGGAACAATTATGTTACGTCAGTCTAAAAAAATTTGCTAAGTAGACTGACGTAACATAATTTAGCTAAGTAGACTGACGTAACATAATTGTGGAACACATATTTTATAGTGGTAAATAACTTAGATTTATTATTAGTGGAAAAAGGCTCACACAGAGTAAGAACAATTTAATTTTTTGAGAATTTTATGGATAGATCTTGAATGTGATAAAATGTGATGCTATAGAAAAATTGTCATCTTCGGTAGCACCAACGTCATGTACCCTAATACCTCACTTTCTAATGCGCCTTTTATTTACTCGTCACAGGTAATGAACATTCAGGTTAATAATTAACTAACAATTTTTCTTGGGCAATGCCAAAGAAGTTAAAGGTTAATGGTGTACCTCACATTTTGTCACTATAAATTTTAGAACGGATATATTGAGTCAATATGTCACGGCTGTCTTTTTTATGACGGGTCACAAATCAGTTTTACGTAACATTGTTTTAACAACACATGTTTAAAACTATGAAACAATGAAAAATTACAATGTGTTCTTTGATACTCGACTGTTCATATTGCTTTTGACGTTTTGTTTAATACGAGTGGCTTTGAATCGCGTGCTTTGGCCTAACGTTTTACTCATTTAATTGCACCTACCAGACTGGCCTTGCGAAGAAAATGAAAAAAAAATACTCAATTTACTTACATATTTATATAGTATTAAAATGTCATAGCACTGACCTTACATTTACAGTTTTTCCAATATTACATTTGTTCATGTAATAAAAGATGTCATGCGATTTTTTTTGTGCACGCCATCCGACGATGATTGTTGAAAGTATCTTCATTTTGAAATTGGTTAAAGACTCAGTTTTATCCACCTCCTTACGTAAGCACTTTGAATTTATATTTTTATTATATTATATGTGGAACATACTATTATTGATGAACAATTAAATGTTGTATGATGTTTATTATTTTGATTATATTTTAAGGATTAAGAAAATATTATATTGAAAACATACGTTTTAAACTTACGAAATGTATTGGGAAATCACAATAAAAAACTATCAAATTATTTCCATAATTTAAGACAGCGGCACCCAACAAGTCGATCGCAATCTGCCAGTCGATCGCGGCATGCATTTAAATATTTTTCTTCCATTGCATATATAATACTAATTTTATAATTTATTTTGCTCGTAATAAATGGTAAATTATTATATCTGATTATACTCGTATTTTAAATATTTTTCCGTACACTGGTAGATCGCGACGTCGTCCTTTAAAAAATGTAGCTCACGTGCACGAAAAGGCTAGGCAGCCCTGATTTAAGACACCGATAGACATCGAGGCTATTATGTCTATGGCTCCCTCTGTGACCCTAGGTGGTGTGGTGTCTGTTTTCTATTGTGCGGTTGATTCCTGCTTATAAAGCCTTCTCAGTATTTTTTGGTTGGTTGGAAGAGATTGCCACATGGTAATAAACCCGCCAGGTTTTACTGTATGCAATGGAAGTATTACCAATACCACATGCCTCAGAAATAACAAACTGTAGAG
The DNA here is from genome assembly GCA_949825065.1 of Odontocerum albicorne. Lineage (NCBI taxonomy): Eukaryota > Metazoa > Arthropoda > Insecta > Trichoptera > Odontoceridae > Odontocerum > Odontocerum albicorne. The sequence goes on from OX463857.1 coordinate 16,900,949, forward strand.
AGTAGCACCGGGCTCCAGAGTGTGGATTTTTTCTGCAAAGTATTAGCACCTTACTCCGAACTGCCATGGATGACTAAGAAATATCTTAACAGGTTCTGAACAGAAATTCGGAGAACCAAGGACATGTCAACATTGGGAATATTACGCAATTGATCGACTCATTGTCTCTGCGGTGAGAAGCAGTCCATGCGACAATTGCTGCAGTGCCAGGATCTCCAGGAAGAGCACTTGATTCGTAGAACGCCAAGTGCTGTCCAAATGGCAGAATACTCAGTGGAAATGATTTAGTGCCTTTTATCACGATAAGAAGACGACACCGATTTCATACTCGTATAATAATAAAACTTATCACCATCTGTATATAAGCGTGCTTATTAATTATTCTGTCGTCCTAGTTTCGTTTCTTCGCTGATTTAATCATATCTTATTATTTCGTACGATTATAAAATGCCATATGTTGTAAGTGAGGATCTTTATCTATGAACCAATAACGTAGGTTTATTATGTGAAAGTTGTTGCACTTCAAGAAGTACAGAGTCTCGAAAGATCAAAACTGAAGTGCCGATGACAAAGTGATCAAAATTTCAAGAGGTTTGTAAGATCCGATCTTTCAAGAGATGATTTATGCAGCGGCATAGTTTTTGCTCAATAGCGCGTATATAATTTATATTTAGAAATTTATATGCCAAAAATTGATCGAGATGAAATGCAATGTCAGAGTAAAACCAGCCTGGAAGTGGATCTACCTGAAATAGAACTATATAACTCAGTCCACTCGTTTATTTAGCACCAGTGCAGAGTGTTAGACCTCGGTGCAAACTTAGATAGTATATACCATCGTTTCTCAATCTGTGGGTTACGACCCCTCAGGGAGTCGCGAAAATAAAAAATAGCTTACGCGTATAAAACGAAAATAAAACGTTTTCTGAAAACGGATTTTAGCTGGTAAGGTGCACGTGTTTGTACACATCGAATCTAACTAGAGTTTCATTGCGGCCTTCACGCCCCTACTAATGCAGTAAAACGTTCGACTTGTTGCTCGTATATACACGTATTTACTTGCGGCAAGTCCAAACTGTTTGACTGGCCTGTTAGTGACGTAAAACAGTAGAAATGCGTACCTGATAAGGCTCTTCGTCTTTGTGCAAGTACATTCTTTGTGCGGCTACATACACATGTATCAACAAAATCTTCGTTTTTGCAGGAAGTAAAAGGTAGAAACGACATAGGAGGTAGAAACACGACGCACTGATTAAGTGAAGCTTTTAGAATTTAAAAAAATAATTTCTAGTTAAGTGTTCTAATATATTCCACATAGTTATTAAAGCCGAAATCTTGGATAAATACTTATCAACCGTTATATGTATAATATATTCAGTGCAATTTATGTCTTACTTTTCGTAAAACAACTGTCTACGAGTCATTTTGTGCACATAGGTATATATTTGTATGCTGAGAAAAAATACCATACAAATTATGTTTGTCATACAAACGAAATTTGTTTTTACACTCGATGTTTTGTTAGACCAATCAATTTGCTGGCTCTCTAAGTGAAAATGCAAAAGTTTTAAAAACTCAATTTACTAAATGGAAATAATTTTGTTGCTTTCTCATGTCATCGTATTGTTCTAAACGTGAATAGATGAAGTTATCGACAAATAAAAGCAAACTTAAAAAATATACTTTATATTTTTAATGTATTCAAATAAAACAGACTTTCTTCCCCTCTGAGGTCGACGTAATTCAACTTAATTCATGTATGAAATCTCAGCTAACCCAGAATACAAACATGTCTACTACCAATAGCTCAATGATTTACGTACACGAGTCCGCTTTTGGTCGCGTATTCTTTCATTTTAATTATATTATAATCTGTTGAATGAGAATTCTTCGTAATGTTTAAAATATATTAAATAAAAAAGAAAAACGCTGGAGAATATTTGACATTAACATCATATCAGCTTAGCTCATTCTCAAGAATTTGTAAAGGCACAAGAAATCCTATTTTCTCATGTCTTATGATTCTGTGTATGACAGTTTTTTTTATTATTTCGTTTTAGTAATTTTCCATTGAATTAACAAATCCTGAACAGTTTAATTTGTGATATTTCGGTTTCTAATAGTAATTTACTGTGAATTTTGCTAGATACGTAAACGTACCATACACTCCAAACTTATGCCAACAATTAAACTTTACTTTGAATATGAACGATGATGTTCTATAGTATTTCACGGTCGTTTCGCTCGTTCGCCCAGTGAATAGTTTACCGTTAAGGGTTTATCGAGAACATATTTTGAATTAATTTATTTCTAATATAATTTTTTATAGCAAATATTCTCCAATTTTACTGCGAATTGTTTTTTCAGCCCGTTAAAACGATCAGAATGTTTACTTGCTCATTTGATATTGGGCCGTTGTTCAAACAATATTCACTCCAACTTTGTTCATAGAGCGGTGTAAAATACGAGTACATGTGATTAAATCAATAGTAGTTCGCCGACTGTTTCGAACGCTCGTTTACTGTTGATAAAATTCGACCGTTTTTCGGATAACAATCACGATCCAAACAACAATAAATGTGTTTCAATCAATGTTCGCTCGCAGATTTTTTTAACACCACGCATACATAGTGTTCAACGAATTCGAACCTTATTTGAATAATAACAGACAATATTTGGTCCGATATTGTTTATAGCTTGATTCAATTAAGATTTGCTCGCAGACAGTTTGGAATGTTCGCACACTATTTGGAATGCTCACCCACAGTTTTCTGAACAAAAAGTATAGTTATTTAAAGTATTCACTTGCTCGCCTAGTGAATATATTCGCGATCTTAACAATATTCGATCAGATAATTATTACAGAACAAAAAGTATAAATGTGCATCCAATATTCGCTCGTAAAAAAATTCTAATACACTCACACTGTTCAAATAATTCGGACGTAATTTAAATAATAACAGATAATATTCAGTCTAAGATTGTTTATAGCTTGATTCCATCAAGATTCGCTCGTAGACAGTTTGGAATGTTCGCACACTGTTTGGAACGCTCGCCCACTGTTTTCTGAGCGAACAGTATACTCGTACTTGTTATGGAAATCATTCACTTGCTCACCTAGTGAATACATTCGCGATTTAACAATATTCGTTCAGATAATTATTACAGAGCGAAACCTATAAATGTGCTTCAGAAAATTTTCGCTCGTGAAATTTTTCTAATGCACTCACACTGTTCAAATAATTCGAACGTTATTTGAATAATAACAGACAATATTCGGTCCGATATTGCTACTAGCTTGATTCAATCAAGATTCGTTCATAGAGTTTGGAACGCTCGCATACTGTTTGCTGGACGAACATTAGTAATGTAAAAGCATTCGCTTGCTCGCATTGTGAATGTATAAACTCGTAATCTACGTTTTTTTACTCCACCAAAACCCTCTAATTAGTTCACTCACTGACTACGCCGCGAATATTAACTTAGTTCACCCTAGGCCGAAACAAATTCTTCACACCATCCTTCGCCCCCTTCGTAAAGGTAGGCGTCAAATTGTGCAAAATTCACAAATATAATATATATTTAGCTATTCCCTCATATTTATCTATTTAAAATATTTATCTTATAACTCACAGCATTATTCCCCATATTCGTGGTATATTATAATTTAAAATATTGACATACGAGTATAAAGATTTATGTGTATTAATACGTAATATGTATGTATTTTATAACATTTATATTTGTACAAAATTCTATATTTTCCTCTTTAATACCGTTGTTTTGTTCACCACCTATCTATTGTATATCCAACGATGTTAAATAACCCAAGTCCGTTTGACAATATTCGATGAATGAGTAAGGTGTCCTTTAATCGGATCGATACTCTGTGCACAAAACCATCAACAGTGGTTTTCTACTTTTCAATATTTCCAAGATTATCATCACTTCGATTTCTCATGTCGGTAGGATAGTATTAAGTGTGTATATGTGGGTTTCACCTTAGTGGAAGTTTGCGAGGTTTATAAGGGTATAATTAAATTGCAGATACAGGCACACGGCACACTATCAATTAATTAGCCGCCGACTGGATACCGACCCACTAAGGGGCGGGGGTTGGTGACTGCTACTCCTGTTCGTCACTCGGCACGCGTGTATGAGAGCATTAACAACGAATTGACTTAACTTGTTTTTCGTTGATTTCTAAATTCAAGTTGGAACCCACCTAGGTGAATGCTTTTGTGTGTTATCTCTGAAACGTTATATCTTTTTTATAAAACTAAAAAAAAAATTGTTTGTCAATCCTCAAATTGTTCATAAGCGGTTTTAAAATATGCATTTATATTTTTGTAATCGATTTCTCTCTTGTAGTTAAGTTTTATGCATTTATGAAATTTCAATTATCACTAGATATGGTTTGAGGCTTTCGCAGTTCTTCGAATCAGCTGTATCCCGCTGGAACCCATATTTTTTAATAAAGGATCCCTGTCTGGTTTTCACTGTAGGCCTTTTTAACGTCTATCTGGTTGGATAGAAGAGATGGCCAGGTTGTACTGTATACAACGAAAGTGTAATAAAATACAATATAAGGTCTTTCGTGTTACGTTTCACATCACTAGTAACGTTTTACATCACTAGTCGATACGGCAACCATATTGTTTCCTCTCTGGTCTTTGTCGTAACCGTGTTGACTCTCAATTAAATCTTTTTCAATCTGAACAATCCTTCATTATTAATAACAGAACATTTCGGAATGTTGTACCGTGTGGCACAACAATTCAAACCGCATCGAACAAAACTTCGAAAGACCGTATGTCATACAACTAATAATCACAATTTTTTTAATAATTGAATTTAAAAGTATAAATGTTGTGACCTACTTAGTCTAGTGGGCCTTATCAGTGGGCCACTTATATTTTTAAATATCTGTCAACGTTAATGAGTAGTTTAGTTTAAACTAAGCAGACGGATAGTGAAGGAGAGCTCCATTGGAATATATTTTCCGTACTTGCATAGCCTTCAGACGTTTCAGTTTTGATATCAAGCAAATACTTAATTGATTTTACATTTAGTCCATTTTTTTATCTTTATTAATTATACGAGCCAACTTTGATTATTTATTTGGTGTATGGTACTGAAAAATCCTGAAAAGAGCCGAATTAATGCTGTAAGCATGCTCTTTGATAAATACATGGGGTGACAATATATGACAAAATACGGAATTAAGGAAATAGCAATGAAAGTGCTGACGTTTTTGGGAATATCAATATTAGAAGGCGTGGTAGAGGAGGACCAAGAAAAGTATGGTTGGAGCAAGTGAATGATATTTAAAAAAAAGAAAAGTATAAAGTCAGATAAATCGTAGGAGTTATATGAGAAGGTGTATCGATGTGGAAGAGAGGAAGGATGTGTGTCTAGTTAGAAATGTCTAGTGCTCTGTCCTCTCTGCTTCCCCGGCAGGGATATGGCGTGATGAAATGAAGATATGTGTTATCGAATTGTCGATTACTTATTAAAGCGCGTATCGACGAATGTGTTTATAAAATACGCTATATAAGTCTTTCGATTTTTTATATTAACCTACTCAAGAAACATGGATTTTCATAGTTTGAAGAAAAAACAAAATATCGGAGGAATCTTCTCGCCGTAGTGTAAACGTGCACTTGTCGATAAATCTATATAGTCTATGATATTCGAACACTGAAAGGATTTAAAAAAAGAACTTTCGGTGATTCGCTTCGTAGTGGATTAACTCGCCCTTATGCGTGAGAATTTCAATTTCCCACTCGGCGCGCCTTTGCCCCCTCCTCACGTTTAAATCGTAATTAAATCGGGATGCAAACACAAGCACACCGGCGCTCTATCGTCAATTTATAGACCCGACTGGGAACTGGGAACTAATGAGTCCCGCGACAGCTTGTTTGTCACGCGCTATTTACATGTTTATTATGTGTGCTCGTCACGCTACTTTTTCTCAAGAAAAAAAAATACTCTATGACTTTTATTTTGTCGCCTTTTTGTCTGTCATAAAAAAAATATTGTTGAGTGTGCGTTTTTTTTAGTGATTATTCACTCAAATTTTGGTGTTCCCAACCATTGAGCAATGGATGATAAGTTGATTACGTTAATTCAGAATACTGAATATATACTAAATATTGCTTTTAAATTCATCTTTAAGCTCTGAATTGTTTAACACACAGCCTGTTAAGCGTTTCGTAATGAATATTACCACACAATTACCTGCTCTAAGCACCGCTAATTACATTAATGAAGAATATGGCTTGAATGTCAGATTAAAACCAGAAAGTCTAAAACATACGTACATACCATCACGCCATTTCCCTGTCGAGGTAGGCAGAGAGGACAGATCACCAAACTTTTCTATCTCGACACACATCCTTAGCCTCTTCTACATCCATACACCTTCTCATAAAACTTCTACGATTTCTCTGATTTTCTACGTTTCCTTTTTTCAAAATATCATTCACTTGATCCAACCATATTTTCCTTGGTCGAATTTCTCACACGCCTTCCATTCACATTTACCCTCTGCAAGTATATCTGTTTTGTTAGTATTTCTTCCTTTATTCATTCCACATGCCCAATTCATCTTAGCGCTTTTCTTCATCTTACTTAACACATCAACTTTAAGTTCACATTCATCCCTTATCACTTCATTCCGTATTCTGTCATACATTGCCGCTCCGTGTGTTCTCAATTTACGCATTTCTACAGCATTTATTCGGCTCCCCTCAGTCTTTTTCCACGTCTACGTTTCGCTCCCAAATATATCAAAGTTGGCATCAAAATACTATTGTGGACTATCACCTTAGTAGAATTTTATACTGTCCGGTTCGTTTATACGTGTAAATGTTTTAGTGCCACGTTGACTTTGTTTCCTATTGCTTTACGCCGTTTCATATACCTCTCAACTCTTCCATAATCTTAGAAAATACTACCCAAATGGCAGAATTCCATAACTTGAAAGTCTATAATACACACCAAATTCACCTGATAATGATACCAGCAATGTTAACTTAAATAGTCGAGATGAAAGTATTTCAAGTCCCAATCTGAGTTTGTATCGACAAAACCAGACCTACGAGTATATCGTATCAGCACAAAAAGATGCAACCGCGATGTCACAGGAACTTTCTTTTACCAGGTCTTTTTCCAAGCAGCTCATATATTTCAAGTATTTCGAGTAATGAGACAGAATAATAGTAAAGAGGATAATCTATAAAGCGCCGTATAGAGAGCACATACTCTTCAAGGGCACTCTAACCCACTCTTATTGAAATATTAAAAATATTACAAAAATATCTCGAATAAAAGGATGGGAAGACGGCGGTTGTGGTCATTAGATTTTGCACTCTCTCGCATCTGATATGTTAGGAAAAACATATTTGGTAAGAAAGCCGCAGAAAACTTACTTAGGGAAAACGAACTACAAATAAACCTTTGTTGATCTTCCGATATGTGATAATAAGTTACAAATTCGGCTTTAGATGGAATGTAGTGTATGTATATAGTGTTCATATACTCGTACTATCATACATTTTAATAAGATCTATAAAGGGTTGTCTTTAAGTGGTTCCTAAAGCTACATGCGCCACCCATATTCCTCTAACTCTTAAATGCAGCCGCGGCAAGAACCTTGTTATTATACACCGTTTTATTGGATCGATTCAGACGGTGTTCTATAATGTACTGATATAGTGATATCAAAGAAAAATCTGTTATCGTTCTCTTCAGTTACTCTTATGTAAGAAGTTTTTCTTGATCTAAAATTCTAAAAGGTGAAATATCAATATTTTTATAGTTTATGATACAATTTGATGACGTGTAGGTGTTCTATATTTTGTTTTTCAGGTGTTATGTTCCATGTTTAATATTTTTTTAAAGAATTGATATGACCGAAGTCATGTGTATCATTATACCCTCGAACACTAGGCGGAATGCCTGTGTCGTTCGAGGGGAGTAGCACAGAGCTAGGTTCGAATCGACGACCTTCCGCATTACCACGAGGCCATGAACCTCGAAACTTTTGATTTCGCTTACTGAGGTTTTGACAACTGCGAGGTTTTCGAAAAGCATATCCCCCGCTGTTGGCAAGGGATTCCTATACTTAAAAAATATATTGTAATATTTTTCCATCGAGAGCTCTCTAATTTTAAAGTACGTGTATTAAAAAGTGAAATGAAATACGCACATATCATTTAATTTATTCCTGATATTAAAATACATAATTTATCTCACACCCACTGATTTTGTATTGTACTTCAAGTTGAATTCTCCAATTAATATTTTTTAAATTTTCACTCTAAAGGAGTTTTTATGTAACGAACATCTTCATTTAAGGATATATTGTTGTCGAAGATTAAGAGTGAAATCCTTTTGTATATATTTGATCCTGAAACTTGTCTGATATCTGATCTTTCCATCTCCTCTTGTCTCCCTCTTTACAATATCTCTTGGCGCTTTCATCCAATCTTGAACCTCTTCTACTTGACTTGTCGAAAGAAGTCTGTATCCTTCTGGTATCTAGGCATATTTCCACTCGACTAATATTCTAAGGATATTCACCGATGTTATGAAAAATATGGAGATTATTAATACTTCATCTATCGTCCTCATTATGACTTTTTTCATCTTTTTTTCATTTTATATGATGTTTTTTTTCCTGATTCATCGATCTGTGCCCTATGACTTTCTTCCGACAACTTTTGCTGACATTTCTCCTCAATTGATGACATCTTTATTTATATATATTATATTTTTTTTTTCATTAGATCTGACGACGACAAGCAACAACAGCCTACGGATATAAAATTTAATTTGACATTTGGAATGATGCTACAAATAAGCAAATGAAGTTTTGAATATTTCAATTTGTTTTCCACAAGGCTGCAATGAAAAGATTCCACGAGGGTCTGTTCCTTGTTGATGAAATTTTAAGTAATGATGTTTGAACAGTAATATCGCATTTCGCTTCTCGGTACCTTGGCGAGGTACTTATTTGTGGAATAACCCCCTTACAGGGGTGAAGCATTCTTGGTTGGCGAAAATAAAAGATAAATGTTAATAATTTACCAAAAGTATCGGTTTTAAATTTATGGAACTACATTTTAGAATATTTAATAATGAATCAAATAAATAAATATAGGTTTATTGATAGTAACATACTCGTACAACTAGGTTGTTGTATATACATACTATATATCATATAAACATATTCTAAAATTGCATGTACGAGTATGTCTCAAGATGATGGCGAAGAAAAAGTCTAAGAGAAAAAACTACCAAAAGCTCTGGACTCGTCTTATAATATCCCACTGGTCGAGATCACCCCCACCTATAGAGGGCTAGCCCGGCCGCGAGTACATAAGATGTTTTTCATCCCACACCCTTGTTCGTGTAAATAAAAGAAAAAGACAAATTGATAAATGACAATACATAAGCAATCAATACAAGCAATTCAGTGAGTAAAATTATAGATCACTGACAAAAAAAAAGCATTTAAAATACAATATATTATACTCGTATATCTCGTAATCACACATTATGAGGCAGAGGAAAAAAACACATTCAAGAGAGAAATCACCTATTGGTGGCTTCTCTCTTGGATGCGTTTATTCTAGGCTCATCCCACAGTACCTTCTCAGCTGAGATACATATCCAACATTAGGAGTTATCATTTATAAGTTTCCTTATTTCAAAATATAATTTACTTGATCCAACAAAACTTCTTTTGGTCTTCCCCTTCTACGCTTTTCACTTACATTAGAAATGTACATTTGTTTTGTTAGTCTTCCTTGGAATATTTCTCTATATGCCCAAATCATCTGAAATTCCTGATACGCTTTCGTTGTATACAGCGCAACTTGACGCACTAATTGCCATGTGATATTTTTTCCAATCAACCAGAAAAATATTATAGATGCCTGATGTGAAAACCAGACTGGGATCCTTTAAAAAATATGGGTATCACCGCTAAACAAACCAGCAACCCTTGGGCTGGAAGACAGACGTCTTATCAAATAGGCCAAGGAAGTCGTCATTAACATTGCAAGTTAAACAGCCGTTTTGAAATTAAAATGATTATTATGAACAATTTGAAAATATAAAGCAGGTTAAAATTTATGAATATGGAACTTGCTTTTTTTCAAGGGTTGACTATATCTGTGTCTCTGAGCGTGGGTTGTCCAATTTTATCAAAATTTATGTACCAATTTTCAATTCTTAATAAAACTTTTATTTCCGACAGACATGAAGCGGGTAGCACGTTCCTTCTTCTCGTTTTAATTATTCTTACTCATAAAGCTGTAATTGGTTTCAAATGACTTCTTCGTTAACCGCAGACAACACTCGATTATTTCCCATTTTTGATTATGATAAACAAATTTATCTTTGTCCCAATTAGCGGCGGGAAACATTTTATGAACAGCCGATTTTCGTTACTTTTGTTTTATAGTGGGCAATCCACTCGCACTAGGATTGTTTGTGCCACCACTGTTAAAGACAAAAATGCTATTATAAGAGGCTTATCTAAAGTAGAAATGTGTGAAAGAAAAAGTAAATGTGATGTATGGGTAAGAACAAAATTGATCAAGTAGAAGAATTTTGCTAGTAAGGTAGTATTTTCTCGAGACACGAATGTCTGGCACTCTGTCGTTTTTTTCTACCCCAGCAGGAAAATGGTGAGATGATATATAAGTATTGTATTACACTAACGTTGTATATATGGTAACCTGTTCAACCATGTATCGATAAGTGTAAAAGTTCTTCGTAGAAAGAAGAATCGCAACATTCATTGGACGCGGCAAAAAATACGATATTAAGTAAATTAAATTTGTTGACAACCGAAAACATTTGATCAATAGTCTCATAATCTAGACCAAAGATTCCCAAAGTGGTCTTTATGGACCCCCAAGGGTCGATTTCGACTTGCAGGGGGTCTATGTCAGCGAGAAAAGAAAATGGGGGTGCACGAGATGAAAATGGGGGTCCACGTGAGCGGATCCCATTTAGGCAGATCATCATCAATATTTAGGCGTTTCGTAAATGTCTTATTACACCTAACACAGATTGTGTGTACATATATGTATGTATATATTACAAGAAGAACTTATTGGAATAAGTACAAAGGAAGAACTTAAGATGCAATTCAGAAAGAAGTATCAGCAGTTCTGGCTACAGAAATATATTCCTGTTGCTTATCCTGCATTATGGACTATTGCAAAAGAGTTTTTGTTAGCTTTTCCATCTTCATACCTCGTGGAAAGAGGTTTTAGGGCGGTTGACAATATTCGTACGAAAAAAAGAAATCGAGTGCAAATCACTGAACGGCGAGATTTAAGACTTACTAATTTGAAGTCAAATATTGAACCATTGCTATCAGAGCATCAGGTTAATCCCTCTCATTAACAGTATTATTTGTGTATTAATTTTACGTAAGAATTTTACTAGGTTTTGATTTGTTTCGTTCCAAAGCCAAATATTTACTTAAATTTTGTGTTTTTTCAATAAAGGTATGAATATAAATTGTACATGTTTTTATTTTTTTACAATATTCCACTCTACATAAAACCTTATCAAGGTGAACAGCAATGTGTCAGCTGTCAAAAATATATTTGATGTTAATTTAAATTCAATATAGGCAGGCAGCGGGTCTACGGAAAACAAACAAATTGGCAAGTGGTCTACGGGGCGAAAAGTTTGGGAAACAACGATCTAGATCATAGGTTCTCAACCTTATTTTGCCCACCGCCCACTTTGAGAATATTTTTTTTTTCTAAAGTCCCCCATTTTTTTTTACTTGCGAATCTGAAACCGCTATTGCCACGATTATATTTAAACGTGTAATATTATATATTATAGTCGTAAGATAGGATATGGTATGGCCCTATCCTATTTCTGAGTTTAAAGAAGACTGTTTCAATGAGAACAATTACCTGTATTTATATATGAGATATTTCACGTGAAATTGGAAGATTTGAATTTTTTTTATTCAAATCTAAAATTTAAATTTTTATATCACCCAATTTAATGTAGATCTGAATGTAATGAAATCTTTCAGTTCAATTTTCATCCACTTCCCGAACTACCGAAATATGTGAATTTTCGCACACGTGATAAAAATTATTAAAATACATACAATAACAAAAATTAACCAATATTAAAGTTTACTTTGGTTAGTACGTGATTAGCGTGTTTTTTTTTTGTCTTTTTTAGACTATATTTTTTTAATCTGCCCACGCCCCTCCGTGCCATCTCAACGCCCCCTAATTTTCTATGGGTCTTCTATTGCCCCCCTGAAAGTCTCAAACGCCCAAAAGGGGGCGTTATCGCCCACGTGTAAAACCTACGATCTAGATCATATTAGCAGCCGGGATCCTCTACAGTACCCATTCTTTGAAGGTTACTATCCATCACGCAGTGGCTCATCTGCAAGGGTCACATTGATTGACACTTACAGCTTGATCATTTTTATTATTTTAAACCTCGGTTTCTTGCACTTTGCTGGCCAGCAGTGGAATATGCAGCGCCAGTTTGGTGTAACTTCACATGCTGGACAAGTTGACGTCGCTACGAACAAAACTAGGAGGATAATAACAGGATGCTTAAATGCAACAACAGCGGAAAAAAATATATCAATTGATCGGTTTCACTGCAGAATTGTCGAAGTTGCCATAGAAAGAACAACATTATTCTAGGACAGTGATGGGTAACCTTTTAGCTCGGCGTGTCAAAATTCTGAAAAAAACCTGACTTGACCCGGGTGCCGTGTCACATCTTGGAATATTGATAATTTTTGCAGCCCTCATAAATAAAAGAGTTTTGTTTTTGAACTATTTATTTATTATTATTAAAAAGCAAAAACAAATGATTATTTACATTAGCGACTTTTTTGTTGCTGAATTGCATTTGCTAAATCTTCAATTGAAGGTTGGTATTTCGTACATTTTGAACACAAGCAAGCGTAACAAACTTCATCAGTCAGTCGGTTTGTTTTATTTGTTTTAATATTATTCAACGCAACGAGAATAAGGTCTCATAAAAGTACGCTGAGGGAAATATTGCGAGTAAAGCCATCGCTAGATTTTTCAGAGTGCCAAAAGTGTTCGGTAATCGGTTTCAAGAATATCTTGTTCGTAGTGGCACTCTTCTTCATTTTCCAAACTATTTCTTTCTAGATTCATGAGTTTGGACCTCCCAACTACACCGTCCAGTGCAGTCGTAAATATACGAGCGAAGAAAGCGCATCGCTCGTTCTTGGGCGAAGATCGTCCGTAAACGATACGTGTCACCCAAAATGTCTTGGCGTGTTACCTCTGACACGCGTGTCATATGTTAGGTTACCCATCACTGGTCTAAGACCTAAGACAACACTTATATGGTCACCAAACAGTCATATCGAGATTAAAATCAAGAAAGAGTTTCACGAAGAGAGCGTAAGAACTGACGCGACCCACAGATTGAGAAAGTTTACCCTAGATTGAAAGCGCTTGTTTCGCATGAATAGATACAACATAATAGTATGACGTATTTGCTGTATTTTAATTGTATGTGGTTCTGTTAAGTATTTAGTGCGCTCTATTTCGTAAAGTAATGTCCGGAGTATATAAAATATAGTTCCGTTTTTCCTTGAAATATGAACTACAGTGTTCTTTCAACTTATTTTGTTTCATTAAAGTTCCTCTCCTCTTCGAAGATTGGCGTTCATAACGACTATCTTGGCCTTTGAGGTAGGTATCAGCTCTAAACAAAAATATGATGCCACAATGAAACCATTTCCTTAAGTTCTTCAACCAATCGATTGGACTTTTTTACGATGTTTGCTCGATCCTGAATTGTCCCTTGCAATATCAAATGATATAATTCATATTTTTCTTCCCACATTACATGTCCAAAGTACTCTGAACGGTTTCCTTTCGGTGGTGGATAACATTTCATTATCTTTATTCATCCTTTTCAAGATTACACCATTCCGGATTTTGTCAACCCATGAGAATCAATCAACATTTCAAAAACTTCTAGTTTCTTCGTGATGACCTAAGCGAGTTTCCATGCTTCACGTACGTACGGAGTAACATATGGGGGTCAACACCATGTATACACACGGAGAATATGTAACAACGTTAAATTCCCATACGTAAGTCGAAATTGAAATCCTTATTACAGAGGAGATCCTGCATAATTGTGTTATTAAATATTAGAGACTGCTTATTGTGTTATTTACTTAGATTTGGCCAGAACATGACAAATATAGCGCAGTTAAGGTATCAATAAGGGAAGAAACGTAGGGTTTCACCGTAAAAACGTTTATGTTATACCTACTTGCTTTAGACACGTTGCGTTCATTAATGTTGAGTATCCGTTATATGAAAAATACAAAATATATATGACATAACGTCACAAAAAAGTGGAATAAACAGTGTTTGATAAAAATAAATTACAATATCAGATATATTTCATGGTTTCGGCCTGTGTGAGCCCAAAACAGGAAAGACCTTTCTATTCCATTCCTTAAAGTGTCGTGCGTCCTTTATCCATCGTCCCCTGGCAAACTTAAGGTCATTTGCCAAACTTGTTTGAGGACGTCCTTGTAGCCTTATGTCCTTGTAGACCATTCCAACACATGTTTGTTCCATCCGCCATTTAATATAGACTGCCAATTTTTACTTTAGCTGGACAATCATTTTACTATGTCCCATCTTTTTTTTTGGCAAATGAAAAAAAAAATTAAAACGAGAAACTTATATAACTGATTTATGTATTTAAAATTAATTCACAGTGTACAAGTTACATTAGTGATATTTATATTTATGTACAGCACGCTGTGTCCTTATCAGGGTAGGCATATTTGACCTCTACATCCATACACTTTTTCATACAACTACGATTCCTGTGATATTTTTATGTATCCTTTTTTTTAATATGATTAATTTTATACTTTCCTCGGTCTTCTACTACGCCTTCCACCAAGATGCACATTATATATTTTTGTTATTAGTCTTTAATAATTTATTCGTTCTATTATACATGGTCTAATAATCTCAGTATGGTTTTTCTCATCAAATACTTGTCCGGCTGCTTTCAGCCTTTTCCACGTTTACGTTTCACTCACATAGATCAAAGTAGGTACTAAAAATACTGATTAATAAAATAGTGACAAAATATTATAATTTTTGATTAAATATTGGCGGTTGGTTAAATAGTATGATATTTTAATTCCCGAAAAAGGTTTTTATATTTTGCATGCAAAATAAAATAATTTAAATGTACTTATAACCGAGTTGAGTTAACAAGTGGACGTTATCACTAACGCGTAAAATTAGCGATACAGTTAACGCCAACGTGGAAAATGCATTCGAACCCACAACGTGGGCATGTGATAAAGTTGGTCTGTGATAAGAAATAGTAAAAAATATAATAATTCTTCACTGATAAGGGACATTATTAAGTGAACTAACTATGTGTGGTATAAACGTAAACTTCATGTCATCTTATCCACTCTGCTGTGATGAGTGTTTAATTAACTCAGTTCACTTGTCAAGTTCTGTTGGAAGGAACGCGAGACTTTTGTTTTAATGTAATAGATGTTCCAGTATACGAGGAGTGTCTTTAAAATAAAGTCCGTTTGGTAATTATAAAGAAACATAAACGATGAAAATGATTAATTAATTATAACCAAAAGATAATATATCTATCTACACATAAACGTTATTTTTTAACAGTGTCACCATTGTTTTCCTCATTTTTTGTTATCGCGTCACCAATTTCTTTACAGCATTGTCAGAGAGGTCCGCCGCCAGTCTATTGAATCATTCGTTAGCGCCGTTCTTCAGTTCATCATAATTATGAAACATCTGCGAATCAAGTCCTTTTTTTAAATGCATAAACTGATTTTAATCACTTGCTGCAGTGTGGGAAGTAATTTTTTTTTCAAGTTGTTTACATTGTATTGTATTACATTTTCGTTGTATATAGTACGACCTGGCGGGATTATTGCCATGTGGCAATCTTCCAACCAATCAGAAAGATGTTTTAGAGGCCTTTAGTGAAAACCAGACTAGAATAATTTAAAAAATACTGGGTTTCAGCGGGCTTTGAACCCGCAACCGTCTTACCAATCCGCAACCGGTTGGGAAATATTTAATAAAAAAAGTAAAAAAAACGTGTATGAATAAAGCTTAAACAATTTTAGCATTTTTATCAAATGATTCCACTTAAAGTTTGTGAAGCTCTGTATTAGAATATTGAATAATACATTATTTTGTTATTCCACTAATTACTTGAAACCTCGCCTCGGGGATTAATGAAATTAAGGAAATAACAAAGCTTTTTATTGTTAAATACGAGTATTTTAAATTATAGCATGTTTACAAATAATAGTATAAAAAACTATGTAATGTCCAAGTAACAAAAAACAAATACAAATTTAACAAGATCAGGGTAATGATAATACAGGGTAATAATAAAAAAAAACGATTTAATGTCCATATGTGATAAGACAGGGTAATAAAAAAAATGTAATGTCCAAGTAACAAAAAACAAATTTAACAAGATCAGGATAATGATACTACAGGGTAATAATAAAAAAAACTATGTAATGTCCAAGTAACAAAAAACAAATTTAACAAGATCAGGGTAATGATAATACAGGGTAATAATAAAAAAAACGATGTAATCTCCAAGTAACAAAAAACAAATACAAATTTAACACGATTCTCGGGAGAAGGAAAGGAAGATAGGAAAATATTATCTCTAAAGAAATGTGCACTATTTTTTTTTTTAAACACTTCCAACGATGGTGCAAGTCTTATTGGTAGCTAGTTACAGAGTTTAACAGCATCAATGGCGATGATGTAAAAATAATTAGGGCATTACTATTGAAACTCTGGTTTAGAATTACTGAACAAATGTAAATAGCGAACTCAAGATTCCCATGTGTGAAAGAATACCTATACTTTGTTTCTTTATCAAATATATTTGTACGCCTAATATTTGCCCAGTCACTTGATTCGGCTCCAGCCGTCGTGTTACCCGATACGGCTGATTAGATTAAGTCGGCGTGTATTTTGGGAAACAATACAGAAACTCGCGTGTTGCAACTTTAGCCTACATTATTTTAAAGAAAATCAACGGTAGGTCTATTCTGGTTAATGTTAAATAATCCATAATAAATTTGATAGAAATAGAGCATTGCGTAGAATGAGTGGAAACATAATGTATAATAGAACAAACAATGAAGACATAAGAATGCGGATTGAAATAATAGACAGTGCTTAAGAATAGTGTTCAAATGGTTTGTCTACGTAGAAAAACTGAATGATTTAAAATTTGCATAAAAGTCTGATTATGTCCTCTCTGCTTATCCCGACAGGAAAACGGCGTGATTGTGTGTCATTTTTTATGGTTATTATTTAAATGTATTATAAATAAGGAAAGTATGCGAATTGAAAGAATAGAAAAAGGAGTATTGAGAAGGTTCGGCCGTAAAAAAATGAATTATGAGAGATTTACAAAAATAATCTATTCGAGTAGTGTAGAAGATACGAGAAATTTGGGAGACATATAAAAACATGGCACGACCAAATGAATTAATTTCTGAAAGAGGGAAGAGTGGAAAGCCTTTATAACGGGAGAGAATGCATAACGTGGTATAAGTAAACTTAAAATAATTTATTTAGTGTTTTTTTTTTTTTTTTGTGACATGATACTCGTATACTGTAATAACGAATGAAAAACGCAGAAAAAAAAATATTATATTACGTTGTATGAATATCGTACACCATTGTATAAATTAAATATCGTCGGGAGTTGTTACGTCACAAGCCAAAGCGTGCGTTATTGAGTGTTTCAATAAGTTTTTGAAATTTGATCATTCACATTGGTTTTTGCCAAGTTATTTTTGATAGAAAAAAACCGTCAATTTTCAAATTTTTTTAGTAAAAAAACATGCAACGGTCCGATTTAATTTATTTTGTTAAATACTCGTATTAACGCGTTTTAAGTTCACAATTGAAAATATATAAAGACAATTTCTGCGAGTTGTCAAATCTCACAAGCAAACTAACTCGGCCATGTTAGAGATAGTATGTGATTGTTGATGTATAAATTCTGTAGTTATAAATCAGCTGTTTCAGAACAGGTCAGGAGCGTAATGAGATGGCTGATATAATTAAGAATAAACTTCACAAAAATATAGAGCTTCCCAATCTAGGAAAACGCTGTAAAATGGAATATATTGGGCACGGCTTAAAATATAGAAACTGTGTCTGAAAGATGTTCCTTCGGAAAGGACTTGAACTTTATGGTCAATTTCATCTTTATCGAATAAATTGATTGCTCTGAATCCATCCAATAGGCAGAGCTTTTGCCGTTCCTGATCCTGTGTCGTGCAATGCATGCTCTGCCTCGAAGTGTTCTTGATATAAGTGGCATTCAGCTCAAGGAAGCATTTGCAAACAACCCTTTTTGAGAGGTCTTATCAAAATTTATGATTTTATATGAACATATACACTACACTACACCTAAAGCCGAATGTGTTAGTATCACATATCGAAAGATCTTCAAATGTTTCTTAGTAGTTCGTCTTCTCTTTATAAGTTTGCTTGTGGTTTTCTTATTAAATATATATACGGGAAAATACCTATTCAAGTGGCCACAGCCATTCAATTTCAACTTATTTATATTTATTTTGTAATCTTTTTAATCTGTCAATAACAGTGAGTTCTAATTCTGAATTAAAGCGCACTTGAGGATAGTCTGCTCTCTATACGGCTCTGTATAAATTGTCCTTGTATTATTATTATTATTTGCAAAGAATAGTCTAACAAGGAAGAATAAGCATAAATAAACAAGGGAGATAGATCGCCGAGTAGGAAAAGGCTCTCGTGGCTGAGAAATATCCGGAATTACACAGGTCTTCTATTTGAAAAGTTGTTCCAGTTGGCAATGGACCGAGAACGATTTGGCCAAGTGGTGGAAGCCGCCTGTGGTTCGGTTCCAGATGATGGAGGCCAACGTCTGAACTGAATACGGGCATATTACAAGAGGACAAGGACATTTGATATGACGCAACGGTGCACATCGTTTCACAAATTACCTAGTCATAAGTGAGAAATTGAAAAAGTTGCTCATTGTTTCGCAGAGGTAATTTACTCGTATCTCGGCAGTTTCAGTCCATCATAACTTTTGAAATATGGTATGTTTTTCGCTGTTTACTGTCATTTTAACAGTTATTTTGATTTCTTTTGTAATATAAACACATCTCGTAGAGATACAACTGAAGGATATTTCTTTATAAAGCACTGATTTATTTATTTATAAATGGTACACTGTATCTTACAACAAAAATAATAATAATACATGCATTATTTATAGGTAAGGCATTAACACCGTGGAGGTTTAAAGACATTGTAATTTGTTCAGCCCAACACTGTTAACTCCACTTTATATAACGGTATAATCCTACCGGTTTCAAGGTTTTCACCTCATTATCAGAGATCACAAAGGAGACTAGTCTTGTTATATGATATAAAGTGTAATAAACAGTATCAGGGTTATGCCGTCATACAAAGAGGAATAAACAGTATCAGGGTTATGCCGTCATACAAAGAGGAATAAACATTATTGGACTAAACAAATTACCATAGTAAAAAACTTGTAGTGAGTTCTTCTTACATTGCAAAATACTAATAATAAAGTATAAAACAGTGCATAAAAGTACTAGTAATTTATACACTTTCACAACAACGCATTTCACATTTAACTATATGAGTTACAAACACATTATGGGTTCGTCCAAAGGCGAACAGTACGCACTGCACCGAACCGGACGTCTCGCTTGACATGAATGTAAAAAGGGAACACTGATGCGTACAAATAAAACACCAACATAGGCATACAACAAACATAACCAAATGTCCAAATTGTTCCCCCAACACCTAATGTCTAAAGAACTTTTAAATCAATTTGAAAAATATATGAAAAAAATACGGACACAAAATATCAATCATTGAAGCAAATTGAAAACAAAATATAAAGGACGGAATCAGACGGCCGGAAATTCACAAACCTGCTTCAGCACGGAATAAAATACAAGAAAAGATAACAAAAACAATCATCAGTTAAAAAGTTGTTCAAAAAAGTTCTCTCGAGAGACATCCGGGGATTCCATCTCAAGGCTCAGATATTCGGAAGTGTCTTTTCGAATATCTCTCAAAGGTCAACAAACTAACTAAAAGTACCTCTGCACGAGGTTTCACATATGGTCAGAGGCAGAACTAATAGCAAATGATAAAATATATCTCATAGGTCAGCAAACTAACTTAAAGTATCTTTGTGCGAGGTTTCACATGTGGTCAGAGACATAAATAATAGCAAATCATAAAATATGTTATCTCTCATAGGTCAACAAACTAACTAAGAGTATCTCTGTACGAGGTTACACATATGGTCAGAGACAGAAATAATAGCTAATAATAAAATATCTCTCATAGGTCAAAAAACGAACTAAAAGTATCTGTATACGAGGTTTCACATATGGTCAGAGACAGAAATAATAGCAAATGATAAAATATCTCATAGGTCACCAAACTAACTAAAAGTATCTGTGCACGAGGTTTCACATATGGTTAGAGACAGAAATAATAGCTAATTATAAAATATCTCTCATAGGTCAACAAACTAACTAAAAGTATCTCTGTACGAGGTTTCACATATGGTCCGAGACAGAAATAATAACAAATAATAAAATATCTTTCATAGGTCAACAAACTAAATAAAAGTATCTCTGAACGAGGTTTCACATATGGTCAGACAGAAATAATAGTATATAATAAAATGACAATTTATAAAGCGCCGTTTAGGGAGCAAACTCTCTTCCAAGGCGCTCTAACTCAGGATTCTAACCCACTCATAAATTTTGGCGAGTCTTGCAACCCGCGGGTTACAGGTTCGATTTCCATTGGTATTCTATCCAGATTTCTTAAAAAAAGGTTTCAATATGGTTTTCACTTAAGGCTTATTTGAACATATTTTTGATTGGTTGAAAGTTATAACCACGTGGCAATAAACCCGTGGCAATAAATTTGATTCTCAGGCGCCATTCTTAAAATATTTAGATTAAAATTAACAAATTAAAATTTCTGTAGGTATCCATTTTCATTAAAAAAACAGTTGAGCATTTTTAACACTTCGTCACATTCCGGTTCCATAAATCATAAATTGAATTATTTTATTGTCCTTAAAACAAACCTAAATTTTGTCTTGCAGAAATAGTTGATCAAGTTGAAAAAAAGATTTTCCATTTCTGTTAGAAAACTCGTCCCAGGTTGACTATTTTAAGCCTAGCCTATCGGGGTATTTCTCTCATTTCTTCTCTATCCATATTGAAGTCAGAAGCTTTGGCAATGCCTTCATACGGCTCTAATAACTACTGGGCTCTGCCTTTCCAATAGTCACGTCTTTTTAATGCTGCAGCATCACGTTCAATATGTAGGGGAGTGTAACCGCGGCTTCATACTCATATACCTTTTTTCACACGAAATGGAGCCGAATATTTCGGGTAAAATTGATCAAAATACATTTTTTCTAGAAATCGTAACTAAGGTGGGATTTTGTGTTAACACAATTATTAAAAATTTCACATTTTTTTAGAAATAAGCCTGAAAGACTCGATTAAAAACTACATCATACGTTACGTACATACCATAAACCCAAACACCCTATCACAACATATTTCCTTCACTTCCTCCACATCCATTCATCTTCTCATACATATTCTTCTATTTTCCTCGTCCCTAATTTTTCTTCTTTAAAAATTTATTCACTGGGTCCAACGATACTTTTCTCGGTCGTCCTCAGCCACGATTTTCATTATGCTACAATATTATAAATTTTTTTTCTTTGTCTTTCGTCATCCATCCGTTCAACATGTTAAAATCACCTCAACGTGTATTTTTTACTTTCCTGAACATATAAGTTTTTAGTTCACATTCATCCTTATTAATTGCATTTATTTTTCTATCATACATCGGCACACCACACATTCTTCTCAGTGCACACATTTTGACTGAAGTTTCTTGACTTTTTCATTCAATTTCCATGTCCATGTTTCATACACCAATTTTGGTATTAATACGCTGTTGTGGACGATTTTACCTGATATCGATATTGCTTGGTTTAATTATATAATTTTTAGTGCTTTATTGACTTTGTTTTTCATTGCATCTTTCCGTCGTTGAAGAATATGCTTCTCAAATAGCAAGATTCTTCATCTCCTTTTAATCTATCTTCTTTCTGACAAGGTTACAAATAACACTTTTCGACGACGATAGTTATAGTGGTTTCTGTTATATTAGGTCCTATTTTATAGTGTGAGTTTATCATTAAATAATAAATACTAACGATTTTTTTACTGAATAAATAAGTATTAACATATATGTTAAATTTTATACAAATTTGTCGTGACTTTTTGAAATAATGGAGTCATGTGGTTTCATAACATTACTATAAAGTTTGAAGCATATGAGGCCCGACTCGAATACGATAGTTAGTAATTCGTATAAAGGCTGGACTATGAATTCGGGCTCTATTCCTTACAGATTTATTAGGTACAACCACACTCTTAAGGAGCGTAAACAATTTGACTCATGGTCAATCAAATTTCAAACAACAGTGTTTAAAATTTAAAATCCAATGATCACTTGCTTTTGCTTACTTGAGGCGGCCAACTTACAATCACAAGTCTTTCCACAGTAACATCTCGTCTTTTCATATGGTCGAGGTACCTGAGTTTTGGCAGTTGTATGTATAATTAAAACGAACGGTGTCCAATTAATGACTTTATCTTACGTGTTGTTAACAAACACGCAACGTACGTCGCCAGCACATCTCCAATATGTCAATTTTTCAGACGGTACTCGTGTATTTTTACTGTTGCGCCATCACGTGCAATATTTGTTCGAGGGTGTAAGCGCGGCTCAATAAACTCAGCCCAACAAACATTACATAACTTCGTTTCTAGCGGCGAAGGCTATCACGGTTGATGAACATAAATGTGCCCACGTTACGGTCGCGAATAGATTCGAGGTCAAAGGAGTGTTTTCTTTAATAATGTAATAATGATATAAGTAAGTGCTTGCTATTAAAATAATTTCATTCAATGTCGTGCTGGAACATATTGGGTGTACAAATTAGTTCGGTCCGTTTTTTTGTGTTTAAAAATGCATTTATTTCTAAACGAATGAACAGATCAATTAAAGTATTGTCCATCGCTGGCTACTACTTTTTCCCATCTCTCAGGCAATTTTTGAATTCCATCTTGAGAAAATGACTCGTCTTTTGAGGCGATCCAAGTTTGGAGCCAATTTTCGGTTTCTACGAAAGAAGTGAACCGGGGACCTGCCAAATCGTGCTGCATCCTTCGGAACAACCAGTAATCAGAAGGAGCAATGTCCGCGAAATACAGCGGGTGCGGTAAAACATCCCATTTGAGCGTTTCCAAATATTTTTTTACGACTTTTGTGACATGAGGCCGAGCGTTGTCATGAAGAAGAATAACTTTATCATGTCTTTGCTCGTATTCCGGCCGTTTTTCTCGCAATGCACGGCTCAAACGAATTAATTGTAGCCGATATCGATCGCCCGTAATGGAATCGCCAGGTTTCAGCACCTCATAGTAAACAACACCCCTTTGGTCCCACCAGATACAGAGCATGTTCTTCGAACCATGTATGTTCTGTTTTGGTGTTGATGTTGAGGTCGATGGCAACGATTGACCGGGCTTAGCGTAGTATTTTTTCTTCTTGTAAACGTACGTACTAATATATACTATAGTACAACATGGAATATAAACAATAATTAAATTCAATTAACAATACAATATTCATATGTTATATTTTAACGTAACTTAAAAATAAAAGTAGAAAATCTCTCTAGAAGATATTAAAAAATAAATTACATAAAAATACTTAATGTAAAATTAAATAACCAATATTACAGTCAAAGCCCAAGTGAGAAAATGCTGGTGAAGGCCCCTTTGAAATCAATAACATCTATACTAAAAATATTCATCAAACCAGTCACGGAGCTACCCAATTCTAACGATTTATGAATTACAGAGTGCCATAGTCGTTAGAAAATTGCTATTGATACATTTGAATTGTAAAAGGTTCCGTGTGTTTCTAGTAGGAGTGTGGAAACCGATTTGATTTAATGTGTCGGGAGTATCAAAGGATATTTTTAATTACCTTATAAAGAAAAATCAAATCAAATATAAAAGATTCAAGAAACATCACATCAAATATAAAATCTTCTTTCAGAGAGTTAAATATGGCGGGTGTAATTCAATAAGAGATCGCAGTCAAGTACGAGTATGTCAGGTGGGATAGCGAGACGAAAATAATTGTCTCAAAAAATTATAAATGTTTAGAATCAAACATATTTTTTACTTTTTCATAAACACTAGATATGCAAATGTTTTGTGCAAAGATTTTCTGTTTGCTCTTCAAGTTAAAACGAGTTTATTCAAACAAGCTGGTGATTCACAGCAGACGAGCGTCAATGACATTGCTTTTGACATCAAAGTGTGTTATGCCTTCAGGTTACGTGGGTATAAATAAGAGAGCTCGTATTTTACGGTTCTAAATACCATTCCCGTCACACGATGTATATTTTTATGGGAGATACATTTATTCGTCATAATTCCAATCAATTATTTCTGCTTGCCAAAATAATGAAACAAATGGAACAAGACATTTTAAAGAAATACACTTAACAATAAATATTATGGATTTTTGAAAAGTATGATGAATTTATTTATTCATGTTAAAAAACTTTATGGAAACAAATAAGCCGGATTTATTGCAAAAATATAATAATCAAACATCCATAGTGATCAGGCGAATACTTCGATTTTCACACAATTATCGTTTCTAATATCAGATGTATCATTTTAGTTACGTATGTAAAATTTCATCTCTTTTTTCTTTAAAATCATTGTATTGTATTGTATATACGTTCGTTATATACAGTACAATCTGGCGGGCTTATTTCCATGTGACAATATCTTCCAACCAACCACAAAGATGTTAGAGGCCTTAAGTGAACACCAGACTAAATTAAAAAAATTGGTTCCATCGGGATTCGAGCCCGCAAATTCTGGATTGGAAGACAAGCGTGTTACCAAGTAATCCATGGAAGTCGTCATCATGTCCCCATTATAAACATAAATACCTATTTTATCAATGAATGTAATTTATTATTGTTCACTGGCTGGGAACACCTTAATTTAGATGAAAAACCATTAAAAACACAACTATAATTTCTTTTCTGTATCATTATTTTCTCTCTCTCTCTCGTATATTATGTGTCTTCTTGATGTAGATTTTATATGTGTTGTTGCGAAAATCATTGTATTGTATAACATTTTTGTTGTATACAGTACAACCTGGCGGGATTACTGCCGGGTGGCAATCTCTTCCAACCAGCCAGAAAGATGTTAATGATGCCTTATATGAAAATTAGACTAAAATCAGTTTTAAAAAATCTGTCACAGCGGTATTTGAACCAGCAACCTCATTTATCATTCAAAGCAGGCAGAGCACCAGATATTCCAAGCATGCGATATCCTGCAAGGATCTCGTGTGCTGCTTTGTATAGGATTCTATCTCTTCGCATCGTATCCACATGATCACGCTAGTATCGCCTTTTCGTTCTGATCCATCTGACAACATCCTCTGCGTTGCGGGCCTGTCGAATGTGAGAGTTTCTGACCCTATTTCTGAGACATTCGTTGTTTATATTTCTGAGATATTCGTTGTTTATACTTGGATGTTCGAGGAAGGCTTTTTATTATAGTTGTGTTATCCCTGGTTTCAACATTATTTATTTATTTATTTAATTAACGACACAACAGTGTCTTTATATACAAATGAACATGTGACAGGTTATACAGTACTTAAAAATTATTGACAAATTATACAAAACTTTATCTTAAACTAACATGAAAATACAAAGAGCAGTAGGAATAGTAAATTACAGTCATTGTTTTAAAATTATTTAATAATTATATGTTTATTTAAGTTCAATATATGTTATGTATGTATACCACAAAATATTACCAAACTTCACCTTGCAGACTTACGTAATTGTCCAAGACTTATTTTATACAGGTAAATAACTCAGATTTGTTTTTAGTGGAATAACGCATACATATAACGAATATTGGATTTTTTTGAGAATTTTGTGGGAATAACCATTATAAACCACTATCGGCCTGACACAGGGGTCTTATGTATTCGAACTGTATTATCTATACATTTCAACTTATATACTGCACATTCTCGTATTTATATGCACTAACACATTTTTTACTAGAATGATTGTTTTATTTAGTCTTTATATGATTTGTTATATACACTATATGTCCAATGCGAAAGGTGACTGACGGAAAATGAAATACAAGACCTTGTTTAATTTTAGCTTACATTACCTTTTATTCAAAATACACTCCTTGTGAATCAATGCAATACTGGAAGCGGTTG
The DNA here is from genome assembly GCA_949825065.1 of Odontocerum albicorne. Classification (NCBI taxonomy): domain Eukaryota; kingdom Metazoa; phylum Arthropoda; class Insecta; order Trichoptera; family Odontoceridae; genus Odontocerum; species Odontocerum albicorne. The sequence goes on from OX463857.1 coordinate 16,927,507, forward strand.
TAAACATTTATGAAGCCCTCTTTCTTCGGAACTGCCTCCAAAATCGCGGTCGAAGTCTTCTGGATGTTGTCTGAAATCGTGTCGAAAAGCTTTCCTTTCATCGCTTTATCTTCAATTTTAGTTTCGGCAATAGCCAGAAGTCGCGTGTAGCCAAATCAGGTGAATACAGGTTATCGAGCACCACGATACTTTTTTTTGGCCAAGAAATCGACTAAATATTTGGCAAGCAATCGAGAAAACAAAGACTATGCCTCTTGTTCCCGGTATTCGGGTCAATCGCGAAGAATATTGGCCCATAAACGATTCAAAACACTCAAGTACATATCGGCGTTCAACATTTGAACTTATGGCGTGAATTCCCTTTGGAATAAAAGAAAACGGTGAGCAGTCTTGATTTGGCTCTTTTGTATGCGCACTTTTTTTGGTTTCGGAGATTGTGGACCCTTCCATTCTGAGCTCTGGCGCTTTGTAAGTGGCTCATACTGAAATCACCATGTTTCATCACCTTTTACAATGCTTGACATGAAGTCGGGATCCATATCAGTCGCTCTTTTTATGACTGCAGTGCTCCACTCTGCAAACTTTTTGATCGTCAGTCAGCGTGTGCGGTACGGTTTACCCAAATTTTCCGTTAAAATGAGATGGACAGTGGATTTAAGAATTCCAGTGAGCTCCTTGATGAGCCTAGTAGACACACAACGATCTTTTCGAAGAATTACAGCCACTTTTTTTTAACATTTTCTTCAATTCAAACTGTCAAGTCAAGGTCCAGGCCGAGGATCATCTTAAATGCTCTCTCTGTCATCACGAAATCTTGCATATCACTTATTCGTTTTTACGACTCATTGCTTCACTACCATAAATAGTTTGAATAATTTGAAAAGCTTCTGTAACACTTTTAGCAAATTTAAAACAAAATTTATTGTTGGCACGTTTCTGCATTGTTCCTTTTCCGACCGAGACTCAGAAGGTACTGTAAATTGTTACGTCATTACGAATACACCAGTGATAACAGCGCTTTGAAACTTTTACGGAAGATAGTCGAAATGTGTTGTTAATTGACTCATTTATTCATCGACAGATGTCGCTGGTGGGTATGCAAAAATAAATACTGTCACCTTTCCCATTGGACAGACCGTGTATTTTATTATGTTCGGTCTATTTATCTGCCAAGCGGCTGAAATATTTTTTTTTATTATTAAATCGGGTTTATGTTTGAGAAAATCAATATTTTATATAGCATGAACTATCCTTTATAAACTTAACACTAGATCCGTCGAGTCAATCCTGCGTACATAACATTTTAAAGTCACCGAACTAAACAAAAACACAAACAAAACCGCCGAAACATAGTCGAATGTTCGTATCTATCTGCACTTAAAAGTTTTTCATTTTGCTCACTATTTTCCTAGTGTCGAATTGAAAAAGTTTCCCGAAAGCGGCGTAATCTGAGCCGGCAATGTTCATTCAATTTCCCTCGTGTCGCCAGCCTTTTTCTATTCTCTACGACTTTCTGTAGCACGTAAATACGTAGAGTAAAAAAATAACTTTTATATTTTATCTGTGAATTTATTCTGTGATTATTTTTTTTATTTTTGTAAAGTAAGTTTTATGATTTGACGTATACGGAGTATGTTATATGTAACAATGATCCAACATTCATTGGACGCGGTAAAAATACGGCCTTTAGTAAATCAAATCTGTCTCGAAAAGACAACCGTAAAATACATAGTTTATAGTATCATCATCCAGACCACACCCGCAGCCGAGATTCTCCACAATACCCATTCTGTAAAGGTGACTAGCCACCATGCAGTGGCCCGCCCGCAAAATACACGTGACAGACACTTCCATCTTGCCCAGTCTTATTATATTAAACCAGGGGTCACCAAACTTTTTGAGAAACGGGTCGCATTTGAATTTTTAAAAACATGGGGTGCCGGACGAAACATATTCTCATTTAAATCCTATTAAAACAAAACATTCTTATTGAAATCCTATTAAAACATTATTTTACATTGCATGCGTAAACAAATATAGTTTATATTAGAAGTCTTATACCAAATCACAATAGAAGAATCGTTATCGTGTATTCACAACCAAATCATAAAATTTTATAAAATTAACATTTCTTATATATAATATTTATGAATAAAAGTCGGGGGCCGGATGAAAAAGTTTCGAGGGCCGGATCCGGGCCGCGGGTCGTAGTTTGGTGACCGCTGTATTAAACCATGGTTTCAAAGGGATAGCTTTTTGGATTGATTTATATCTAGAGCCCTTATATACCCCAGTCAAATTCCTATCCAACGCCCATCGGTGCCAAGTATCATGTTTAATTGTATTTAAAAGATCAGTTACTGGCTTTGAAAAATCAGATAGGGGACAACTGGAAGAATATGCTTCCTTGGCTCCGACTTATGCATGCCGGAAACTTTTGGATATTTGTAGTGCTTACATAGATATTCAATTTATTTGTTATTTTATTTATTGTCTATGACCTACATGTATTATAAGTCAAAGTATTACTTAAAAACAAAAAAAAATACACGTAGTTTGTTCAAGTTTGTTTTTATATTTGTATACACAATTGTATAATTCTGTAGGCATTACTTTATATTGTTTGGTATATCTATTAGTTAAGTGTAAAGTTTCTTTGAAGTGGTTTTATATGATATGAGAATGTTCATTCAATTTCCTTCGTTTCACTTAACCCGAGTGTTGCAACCCCCTTCTATTATATTTTGTGTTCTGTGACTTCTCTATGACGCGTGCGTATCCATATCATATAGAAAATAAACAATAAAAGATTTTTCTATGAAATTTCACTCCTTTTTCTTTTCGTATCATGTTTAAAATTTTACGAAAATTCACATATATTTTATTTTATTGTACATTCCAGATGTAAAGGATAATTATAAAATTATTTTAATCATATTGTATCGGAATACCATAGTATATAGCACCAATTTACTTTTAATGCAGTTCATTCATTCATGTGGTACCTTTCAAATTACCCGATGATAATGATAATATAATAACAATTTATAAAACGCTATTTAGAGAACAGACTTTCCTCAAGGGTGCTCTAACTAGGGATTATTAACAGGTTAAAATATTACAAAAAAAATAAAAATGTTAGTGTAATGAATCATTTTTAAATATGACAATAATCTAATCAATCAATCCATATAAACTTAAAATATTTTTTTAAATATATTTTTTATTATAATTTCATTATATACAGTTCAATCTGACGGATTTATTGGTTTATTTATTTATTGTATGTCAATATTCTTCCGACCGACCAGAATTATATTAAAATGCTTTAAATGAAAAACTAGTCTCGAACATTTTAAAATATAATTGGGGATCAAACATGTACCTCAGAGTCACAAAAACAGGCGTCTTATCAAACATGGTGCGGAAATCGTTGTTTTATCTAGTGTTTTTTAATAACTAAGATACTCCAAGGGTTCATTTGGAGGTTTTTATTATCTCAACCGTATGATACTCGCACTCCAGAGTAAGTATATGTAAAGCATAAGAACTAGCCACTCACAGCCACAACACATCAAAATAATTAAATTAAGTTGAGGAAAACTAAGTAAATAACACGTCTTCTATCGGCTGTAGTTGACTTACTACTGAGTAACTTTTGAACCTTAATGGTATATATCATAGTAACTATTTTTTTATATTATGAAATTTTATGCGTAATTTTGTGTTGGTCAGAAAAGTGGTGACTTGGGATATGGATTGGTGATATTGACATATTGTACATCGTTTCAGGCAGGCCACATAATCTTTGGTCCCATAAATCGAATCTTCGGGCTTACAACTACTGGAATAGACACGGAATTTCTTTATGTTTTGAGGTTTTCGCGGTTCTTCGTATCAGTTGTATGATGGTCTTTCGGAGTGTTGTACCGTGTTGTTTGGCTTATGATGCTGACGTTTCCATAAACGTTGCTATTTTCATCTTCAGGACTCGTTTGTAGTCAACTTCGTTATAAGAGAATACCGTTTGACTTATAGCGGAGTCTCGACTGTAACGTGAGCGATGCTAATGTTTCGAAAACTGCAATGTTTTTTAACCCTTTCCGGTCCTATGTCGAATGTCATTCGACATCGACTTTATTCCAGTGAGTCCTATGTCGAATGTCATTCGACATTTTTTTCTTTTTTTTTTTTTTTTTTCTTTTTTGTTTTAACCTGGCGAGTTTATTGCGATGTGGAAATCTTTTCCAAAAATTTTTTTCTTGTGAACATAAATATAGTTTTATTAAAAACAACCTTGTGAACATTAATATCGTTTTATTAAAAACAACCTGGATGTATTTATTGTTTTACCCTGTAATTCTGTAAATCTTTTGTGGACCTGATGGAACATTTTTTTTTTTGTGGACCGGAAAGGGTTAAACTTCGGCATTATAAGTCAAACCACGCAGTACAATACTCCGAAATACCTTATAAAACTGACGGAACTCATCGTGCGTATTAGCATTTTTATTGCACGTGCAGAGGCAACAACTCTCGAACACGCATGGCGTGTGTGACTATTGTTATCAGAGGACCTCTTTTTTTCTTCTTGTCCTGACAATCTACAAGTCTATCGGGAATCTTTACCCGAAACCTCCGGGTGGAACCATGCGTCTTTCCAGTGTGGCCAGAGGTCGTTATTTAATGTGGCGTATCTTTGACTTGTTGCGCTGTTTAATTTATAAAGTAAAATTGCAGTGTTACCTTTTATCATTTGTATACTTTTGCTATTCGTGACATTTATTGATCAATTAGCTTTTTTATAACGTATTTATAAATAATTATCTATGGCACGTACAAGATACAAACAGAAAACATAGATCAGGTTTGATAGCGAATTGAAGAAAATACTATGAAATTATTTTGAGAATATTTTAGTCAAAATATGAATAAGTATTGACCAACGAAATAAATACATACACATATACCATTACGCCGGTTCTCTGTTGATGTAGGCAGAGAAGACACAGTGTCAGACTTTCCTCTCGCGACAAACATACTCGTATTTCTCCTTTTCTACAGCTATAAACTTTCTAAACAATGTAACTCCTACGATTTCTTTAACTTTTTACATTTTTTTCATTCAAAATATTATTAATTTGGTCCAACCATACTTTTCTTGATTTTCCTCTACCACGTCTTTTACTCATATTTACACTATATATTTGTTTTACCAGTCTCAATTCATTCATTCTCATGCCCAGACAATCTCAGAGTGTTCTTCTTCATCCTATTTAAAACATCAGTTTTAATTAAGTTTAATAAATGAAATATTTACATATTCGAGTGATAAAGAACGTACTGTTATCCTTCGTCAATGGTCTCAGCTTCTCTTCAGGTACAATAGTAGACGATTGCAAACGGTGTTAGTTTCTTCATTATGTGCAGCAGAGTAAACCCTTGGTGTCGGATGTCACACTGATTCAGGTAACCAAATAAGAAGGGATCTCCCGTCAGGCTTGATATAAATTATATATATTTCAATATATATTAATCTTTATTGAAAGCAAACACGTGCAGAATAATCGTATTGAGATGGCAAAATAGACTGATCCTTTCTTATTGTGATTTCGTGGTTTATATAGTTATGTTGTTCCCGTTCGGGAAATCAAGATGAGATAATCGAAACAATGCTAATTAGGTACACGTGCCTTTGCATGACACTTTTTTATTGTGATTTCGTGGTTTATATAGTTATGTTGTTCCCGTTCGGGAAAGCAAGATGAGACAATCGAAACAATGCTAATTAGGTACACGTGCCTTTGCACGACACTTTTTTATTGTGATTTTGTGGTTTATATAGTTATGTTGTTCCCGATCGGGAAAGCAAGATGAGATAATCGAAACAATGCTAATTAGGTACACGTGCCTTTGCACGACACTTTTTTATTGTGATTTCGTGGTTTATATAGTTATGTTGTTCCCGTTCGGGAAATCAAGATGAGATAATCGAAACAATGCTAATTAGGTACACGTGCCTTTGCACGACACTTTTTTATTGTGATTTCGTGGTTTATATAGTTATGTTGTTCCCGTTCGGGAAAGCAAGATGAGATAATCGAAACAATGCTAATTAGGTACACGTGCCTTTGCACGACACTTTTTTATTGTGATTTTGTGGTTTATATAGTTATGTTGTTCCCGATCGGGAAAGCAAGATGAGATAATCGAAACAAAGCTATTTAGGTACACGTGTCATTTTCTTATTATGATTTCGTGGTTTGTATTTGTATGTTGTTCCCGATCGTAGGAGGGGACAAGGTAATCAAAAGAAAAACAAATGGATTACACGTGCCTTTGCCTAAATGCTGATGCGCTGGGAATAAATATGAATTTCTTTGTTCATGTCGAAGGAATGCGTGGGATCAAATAAATATTACTTGGACAAATTCCTTCCTTATGGGTTTTCGGTATTCTGAGGCCACACCATAAAAATATTATCAATATACGCTTTTTTATTACGTATATGTATGTTTACGTTAACATTATGGGTGATAACAGTACTACATGATAAGGAAGACCTATAAAAACTGCATAAAAATACTAAAAAAAATATCAAATTTTGAAAGAGAAAACTGTTTAAAGAGCTTTAAGGTGTTTAGATAAGGCGTTAGCAAAATCTGTATTCTATAAAATAATGAATTGTAATTAGTGCTCCCTGCGTACTTAAATCAGTTCATGACTGGAGTGTGATAATTATGGTATGGGTGGTATAAGGAAGTAACTTATGGGGAACTTATTTGTATTTCATTTTGCTCTTAAAATGTACTTGTGTAGTCTCGTTTCCGTAATGAAATAAGCACGAATAGAGCTATTAGTTTCTCAACACTTTAATACCCGATCAAAATCAAGATGATGTCCGGTTTGTTTTTAAAGAATTCAGATTTTTGTGAAGGGTTTACTAAAATTGCTATGTCTAAATTAATATTAGCAATATTGTGACAAGACTTTCTGTATTAGTTTAAAATATTTATGATTCAGTTTAATATGATAATTCTGCCAACATTTTCTTTTGTGGAGAGCTACATCATACGCATTACACATGCACCGGGTCTCATTTCTTTAGATCAGCAAATTTTGGAGGCTTTTTTCTTTTTTTGGTGGCATTCGTTGGTGGACTACATATCAACACATGTTTAGAGATACTCTTTGAAAACTTTTTTGAAGGATCCTACAAATTTCATTTTCTATTTCGACCCAGAGATAGTTGGTCTTCAGATTCATATGTCAAAATCTTCAAGATCTGACACATCACTGTACATTGTTGACGAGACGCCAGAATTTATGAATATTTTCATTGTCTGGGGCATAGTTTCCCAAACTTTTTCGTCCCGTAGACCACTTGCCAATTTTTTGGTTTTTCGTAGACCCCCTGCCTGCCTAATATTGAAATTTCCTAAACTTATTAACTTAAAATGTATTTTTGACAGCTGACACTGTACTGTCCACCTTGATAAGGTTTTTTATAGAGTGGACAATTGTGAAAAAAATAAAAACATGTACAATTTTTATTCATACCTTTATTGAAAAGACACAAAATGCAAGTAAATATTTAGCTTTGGAACGAAACGAATCAAAACCTAGTAAATTTCTTACATACAATTAATACACAAATAATACTGTTAATGAAAGGGCTGCACCTGGTGCTCTGATAGCAATGATTCGATATTTGGCTTCGAATTAGTGAGGTATAGTCTTAAATCTCCACGTTCAGTGATTTGCATTCGATTTCTTTATATAAGTATTTTCTATGTCTAATGTAAGTATTATGTACACACAATCTGTGGTAGGTGTTATAAGACGTTTACGGAACGCCTAAATATTGATGATGATCTGCCTAAATGGAATCCGCTCACGTGGACCCTCATCTACATCTCGTGCATCCCCATTTTCTTTTCTCGCTGACATAGACCCCCTGCAAGTCGAAATCGACCCTTGGGGTCCATATAGACCACTTTGGAAATCTTTGGTCAAGGGTATATTGTCCATGTTAGAAATCAGGAGAGTGTCGTTTAAAAGGTTGAATTGTTTATAAAAATATTTGTTAGATATTAATTAGCCAGTAATATGACCTTTTTTGGAAGAGGTATCACATGAAAACGTGAGACCGGGACTGAACGTACATCTAGTTTATCGCGTAAAAACACGTTATCGGGACAAATGTGTTAATAATTTGTCTCTAATCTACCTGTAGAAATGCAGTCATCACTGAATCATCGAATTTGATTTTGTGAGTACTTGCGTCAGTCAGCAATTTTTCTTTCCCACCGGTTTCCATTGCATCCATTCTTGGAACGGTTTCAGACTTATGCATTTTTTTGTCATAATCATTCCAAAGAATCGACGAATCCTCTGCTTTTACATATTTGCTGACGTACCACAAGGACTGCAGAAATTTGATTCCGCTTCGCAAGTAATATGACTATAATCTAGTAAAATCCTTTCCCAGACTGAAAGAGATAACCCTAAAGACATTGAGAAATCGCGTGCTTGGTAAATACCCTAACGGATTCTTTTGTGGTTTCCTGTCGTGGTGAAGTTGTGTACCCTAATTGCATACAACTGATGTTAAAGAGATTGAACAAAGGCATGTGTAGAGTCCTTTTTTATCCCTATATATTTTCCTATTGTTCTCTTGGTGAAATATTATCGTCATGGAATCTTTGCTGTTTTATCTGCTTCCTTCTTCAAATGAGGAACATAATTCCAGGGTGTATATTTTCTCATGCATTTTTCATTGTGAAACGTTTGTTTATCAAGCATCGTATTTTTTTATTTAAAAAAAACAGGATGATGTTTGATTACATTTGGTTGGTTATAATAAATTGCCATTATGACAATAAGCTAGTCAAATATATTAAGTGTAAAATTAAAATTAAGTTTCCTTGCCATTTACCCACTTTTATATGAATTCTGTATGTATACTGCTGTCTGTATCAGAAATACTGCACTTAAAAATATGTACATAATCATCACCACGCCATGCCCTCATTAAGATAGGCAAAGATAACACATCTCCACTTCAATCAATCCTGCCACACATCTTTCACTTCTGTTATATCCATACTACCTCGTCGTACGCATTCTATTTAAAGGCATTTTACTCTTCCCCCTTTCAAAAATTGTTCCACAGTTCATGCAACATTTTTTTCATCTTCCCGAATTTGTCATACCTTCTACATATATATTACTCGTATTGATTATTATATTTTTAGCAGATGTCCTTGAAGGACGCGATGATGATTTTGATTGTTTGGTATTTAAATAAAATACGTCAATTAGCAATGCGGAAAGAGAGAGTGAATGAATCAATGAATAATAATTAATAATGCTTTATTTATCGGTAAGTGGGTATCTATACATTTCAGAATGGGCGCGGGAGTGCGCCCGCAATATATTTTTATCTCGCTTCTGTGCGTGCAGAGATGGTCGATTGAAATATTGCAGACATCGCAAATAATATTGTGGGTAGACAATTTGTTGGCGAAAACGGCGAGAGAGTGTGATGCGTTCTCTTTCTAATGTGGAATGTATCGTAAATAGTATTTGTGGGTAAACAATTTCAATGTTTTGGTATGCGACCTTTGGACATATCCAAAGGTGGTTTCGTCGGTCGTTGACCGTGTATGTTGACAATATTCAGCGACGACAGTAGTTCCTACATATTAAATATTTTATCATTCATCTCTCCACGTGGTCGAACTATTTCAACGCTCATCTTTTCATCTGTAGCGAGATGCTTAAGTTGATACGTCGTGATGATTTTGATATGTCTTGTATTTAAAATAAATACAAAACTCAGGAATGCGGATAAAAGTGAGAGTAAATAATCAATGAATGGTCGAGTGAATAATAATGTTTATTTGTCTACAAGTAGGTATTTTATAGTTGTGCGTGAATGCGCCCGCGATATATACTTTGTCTCACTCCTGCGCGTGCCCCAGTATAGCGGGTAGGATATTTATTTGCCGAAACGGCGAGACAAAGCGATGCGCTCTCCCTCTACCGTGGAATGCCGCGTATGATTTTATTTGCGAGTACACATTGTTGACGTTTCTAGTATGTGACAATTGTAGATGTCCAGAGGTTGATTCATCGGTCGTTGACCCTGTATGTTTGACAATTTATTTAGGGACGTAGGTATTCCCTACACATCTAAAACACTGCATCTTTTTTCGATTCGCATTTTTTTTCTAATAACTCCTTAATTATTTTGTCATAAATTGTTTTACCACGTATTTCACTCAGCGCTCTCATTTCTATCGCATATATCTTACTTTCATCGCTTTTTTGCTACTCTAAGTTTCGCTTGCAATGATGTAAAGAAATTCAACGATTCTTTTATCATCTTCAAAACTGCACCAACTTTCAATCCGCATTATTTCTTAATATCTTCATTTCTTTTTGGTTCATAAATTGTTTTCCCGCACATTCTACACAACTTTCAAACATTTAATAAAAAAATGTTTATTTTGCACTTTGCTTTTGGCAAATGGCACAATATTTTACGAGTATTTTTGTATTTTCAAACTTGCTACACTAAGTCTTCTGGTAATACATCTCATTTTGTAACTCGCCTTTGACCTTTTTAAGCAATATATGTATACACATTTTTTATTTACAAAGTAGGTTTAGGAGTTTAATGTCAAAAGTCAATTTAATGTTTGTTCTAAGAGGTATTAACAATTATCCTTTACAAGTTTCTCTGTGATAAAATTAACAAAGGAATATTCGACTACTTAAAAGTTTGTTTAATTATGTCAAAGGTGGAAGTTCCTTATAGTACAAAAATAAACAATATCACTTTGTTCTTTTTATTTTGGCTATAAATGACACAATATTCCATACACTTACATTTTATATTTTTGACAACTTCAATTTCATTGATTTATTGCATATTGTTGACCTTTGTGGCCTAGTTGGTAAGATGCCTAAAGGGTGCGAGTTCGATTCGCGTCGGTATCCACAATTGTTAAAAAGGGTTCCACTCTGGTTTAATTTTGAAACCGGTTTAACATTTTCTGGTTGCTTGGAAGAAAATTTTACATAACAATGAACACGCCATGTTGTACTGAGTTCAACGGAAGTGTAATACAACACGATCTTTCGTTGACAGGTGCATAGCTGACTACATTACTTAGATTTCATTTAACTTAAGCGCATGACTATTTTCACAACTCTTGCGTAAATATACTGCACGTAATGGGTAGTCAATATGGGCGTTGTATGGATTTTCATATGATATTGGCATCTTGGCATCTTAAAGTTGATCTTGTCGGCATGAATTGATTGAATTGTATGTATGAATTTGCTTAGTTATCTTGTTTTTTTTCCTGTTGTATAATACTGCTTAGATGCCAATGTTAAGTTATATATTGTTTTGTTAAATCTTTTTCCTATTGTATAATACTGCTTAGATGTCAATGTTAAATTATTATTATTATAATTATTACACATGACAAGAAATATACACAATTTGCGAAAAAACAACAAGTAATTTGATTTGGACATACAATTTTAATGGATCTGGGTTTGTTGTCTTTCATGTGTCGTATCCCCAGTAAACTAGGCTTTTGCCTGTATCTCACTGAGGATATTTAGCATGAAAAAATAAATCGATACATCTTTCCGATTTTTGATTACACAAAAACAAAACCCCGTTGCACGCTCTCATCAACCTGGCAAACAGTGGCACTCAACTACAACTGGAAACATCTTGCGAAATTCAACTCCTCAAACATCATCACTCCAAAAATACCAAAAATATTCATCCCACAATATACCGCACACAATCATAAGAATAAAAATAAAAATTAAAACAAAAAATACACAGACACACAAATACAAAAACAACCAAAATTAAAACAACAAGAAAAACCCACACTCACGAGCTCACACAAATCTTTTCCACTCGTCATTCATCCTGAAAGCCCAAGTACTCAAAATCCTGTCGCAATAACAACCACGCTCCGATCGACTGTCTAAATGGTTTTCCTACCTTTACCCTTATTGAAGTCGGCACGCCATTGTATGTAATGGGAGCCAAATAAGCATATTGCCTTTGGGCAAAAGAGGTTTTAACTCTAGGGAATTATATATTGTTTTGTTCAATCTTTTTCCTATTGTATAATACTGCTTAGATGTCAATGCTAAATTATATATTGTTTTGTTCAATCTTTTTCAAAAAAGTCATTTGATCGTTGAAATAAAATAAAATATAATAAATTAGAAGAATGTCTCATAGCCAAAAAATACATGTGTGATGCCGTTTGTAGCTTAGTTGGTAAAACGTTGGTCTTCTACTCTGGGGTTTCGGGTTCGATTCGCGATAATACCCAAAAAGACAAAAAACAAAGGGTTATAGTCTAGTAAAAGAGTTCGTTTAGTAACAATATCTACACGTGCTAGACAATTATGAGAGTTGTTATGCTTTCAAGTGTAAATTAATATTCCAAATAAGTACAATGACTAACCGCGAATTTCGCGTCTTTTCCAGTGGTTTAAGATCTGAAGATTCGATTAATGAGACCGAACTATCTTAATATACTCGTATATTATGCGACATGGTGACGATTTCGGTGTCAAAATGATGACAGTCATTCATTTTCAGAAGACTGCAGTAGAAATCACCACGTCATGCCCTTTAAAGGGTGTTATTTAATAGTGAGCCATGCCTTCGGTGCAGCGATGCTATCATCAATCTGAGTTCTAATGGGAAATAAGGCCGTTAACTTCGTGAGACGAAAGTTTAACTCTCCTATTGAAAGTAGTGATTGATCTTCCTGTTAGGGTATTCCTGATTACACTTTATGGAGACTCTTGATTGAACAGGATAGATTTAAGGACACTTCGGCCATATTTAGAAAGAATTTCAGTATTTTATATATCTTAGCAGAACTCCAAAAATGATGATTCAGACATAAACACTGTTTAGTGACAGTTCGTTCATAGTGGCGACAAAGTTTAGCTGCATTCGAAATTTTCTTTAACTGGCAACATTCTAGGCTGTTTGAACTCGAGGCCTTATGCCACTTTTACTGCGCTGCACGTTATTTTCCTCATACCGTGATGTCGGACCTTACTAGGGTTGCTACTTAAGTTTTGAGACAGACAAGTAAAAACAAATATTTATCATCGAAAATGGCTTTATTGTTTTTCAAAATACTCTCCATAAAGATCAATACACTTTTGGATGCGTTTGAACCAATTTTCGATGCATTTTTTCCACTCCGAATAAGGTAACATCAAAACATGCGTTTTGAACGCACCAACCGCTTGTTCAGGCGTTGAAAAATGTTGACCTCGCAATTAATTTTTGATGTTCGGGAATAAAAAGAAGTCATTGGGTGCCAAATCAGGGCTGTACGGCGGATGACCTATCAATTCGATGTTTTGAGTGCTCAATAAGTCACTTATTTGAGCCGATGTGTGAGAGTTCGCATTGTCGTGGTGGAGAATGATCCGTCTTCGGCGGTTGGTTTTCCTCATTTCTCCGAACACTTCTGGCAAACAAATGGTGGTGTACCATTCAGAATTGACCGTACGAAGTTCCACTAAAGGCACTGTTGTGACATGACCATTTATACCGAAGAAACAAGCCACCATTTGCTTCGAAGTGCTTCGTGCGCGAACAACTTTTGTTGCATTTGGCTCGTCTTGAAAGACCCATACAGTCGACTGCTGTTTAGTTTCTGGCTCATATGCATAGATCCGTGATAAGTCGCCTGTCACGATCTTATAGACGTCTTTTGAAGCACCGCGATCGAATTTTTTCAACATTTCTTTGGACCAATCGACACGAGCCTTTTTTTGAGCCATTGTCAAATTATGCGGTATGCAACGCGAACAAATGTTTTTGACGGCCAAATGTTCATGCAATATTGAATGTATGCAAGTGGAACTAATGCCCAAACATGCCTCAATCTCACGATAAGTCACATGACGATGTTGCGATATCAGTTCACGCACAGCATCGATGTTTTCTGGCACAACAATCGATTTTGGACGACCTTCACGAAATTCGCCCTGGAGCAAACTACGACCACGATTGAATTCGAAAAACCAGCGAAATACAGTGACCCTGGATGGTGCTTCATCACCAAATGTCGAAGCGAGCTGATCGGCACACTGTTGTTGAGTTAGTCCACGTCGTAAATCATAAAAAAATCATCGGACGAAAATGTTCACGATTTAATTCCATTTTTGGCCGAGATGAATTTTTCAAGTCACTGTAAACGACACAAATATCACTCGTATGACAAAACTTTCTGAGCTCGTATACCATTAAAAACGTCAAACTTTACAATGCTGATGTCAGATTTGATATACCTACACTGGTGTTGCCATATCTCAAAACTTATGTAGCAACCCTCGTAAGTCTGCTGTCATTATTATTCTTTTCACAGTCAGGTGTGTCGCCTCAGGAGAAGGAGTTCCTTTGTGCTTCCCTTCTTAGTCACTACGTGACGTTGGCTCATAAAAAAAAGAATATTTCGATCTTCTAGTGTATATCGCGCTGGATGGGGACTTATTTTGTCCCTAATAACAACGTGAATGGTGGTTGGATCGAGAAAATAAGTTCGTTTATTCACTTGTACAGTAATTGTGAAAGATACTAGAAAGACGAGACGCGAAGGATATCAAATTAAACTAAGATCGTTAAACTAAAATACGAGTATGTTCATAGTTAAAATTGATAGCTCGTAGCAATGAATGATTTCAATTCCGTTACTAAAACCGTCCCAGTGAGAAGCTCACCAAACTGTCGCCAAATTTCATTGAAAACTTTTAATCTAACGAATCTGTGCGGGGAGCAAGGGGCAAGGGGTGTCTTTGTTAGTTCTAAAATTTCTGAAACTTTGTCAGATATATCGATAGGGAACCGAAACTTCGCTTACACGGCAAGTTTAAATGTAAAAGTTACAATATTATGGTTATATTCATATGGTATGTTTCGTTTCAAGCGAATGAAGTTGAGTGAAAACTTTATATTTCTAACTTTCAGGTGATACGAAAAGGAAGAGTTTAATCCTCTATATGTATTAGTTTGTTACTTGTTGCACTGCAAAAAAAATGTTAGAGCAGCATGAAATTTGTTTGATTTATTTTTTTTCTATTGAAAATATTCACTAGATTTTTATATTGAAATATTAAATATTCACCGACAAGCTATTTTATTTTATTTTTTACCATAGTTTTAGAGATGTTTAGAGGGTAGCGTGTGTAACGTTAAAAAGCACTTAAAGACGACTCTTTTTTGAGTATTATTAAAATTAATGATGAAACATTAACACTACACACATACATTACACTATCCTTAAAGCCGAATGTGTTACTATCACATATCGGAAGATTTACAAAGATTTCTTTGTAGTTCGTCTTCCCTTGGTAAGTTTTCTTACCAAAATTGTAACTGTCTTATGTTCCTTGTAGGCCCACTCGACAAAATGTTTTGTTCTATAGTCAAGTGGTTGCAGTTAATTATTTGTAAAACTCTTGCTT